>JAJSOF020000031.1:109039728-109132228 GCA_025594305.2 Periplaneta americana | reverse complement strand
TGATAGTGCAATTCTTCATAATTCCAATACATAATTTCAAGTGGATATTGTTACCAGACGCAAAATGAAGTACGCTTGTACACACCGTACATATAATTACAAACAATTATTTTTTTCGTCTCAAATTTGAGAAAAAAATGCTCAGAAAAACACACAAATAAATAATCAGCCCAAATGGGAATAGAAACCACACCCTATCACTCTCATATTTTCTCTATACTTAAATTCATTCGTAACTGAAAATTACATTAACAAATTAGGAACTAGCGAACGATGGCAGTAGACGATCACATTTCATTTATCTTTTTCTGGTAAAAAAAGACGATCTTTGCTAGACACTGGAAACAAGATCTGAAGACTCGGCCCTCTGTGATGTGGGTTGCTATAGTTCAAGGGTTCTCCACTTCCGACTGTAGCAATGATATATTTCTGGCTTCACTTATATTATCTTATTGTTTCTTTCAGCCAAATGGTTCCATTTGCCCCACCCAACCACCACAAAATAAATTTCCGAGTCTATTCACTACACACAAAACTATGCCGCTCCAGCCTAAACACAAGAACGTCCTATGTAAGATGTTCACTTCTTCACACACACGGCATCTTCTGTGTGAACACCTCAGTTCAGAATAAGCACTGTACCTCGTGCTTCAGGGATTTACAATTTACGGCAAAGTTTAGGATAACGGCAACAATAATAGTAAGTTTATATATTTTCTGTGGCATTTATAACAGTAATTTATTTCATAAACCGTCCACCGTGAACTTCTAATGGATTTGGTTTTCTGCTAAATATATTAAGGTAAAGTGCCGGTTGCTTTTGTAGTGAAACATATAGGCCTACAGTATCAGCGAATTAATAGGAAATTATGCATTGATACCCATTCCGCGATAGAAATTTCATAATCTCTGTTTCCGTCTGTAAAAATTATATTTAAGAGTGCCTGAGTTCAAATTTAAATGTCTAGCGTTGAAGACTTATAGGTTACAAGTCATTCATTAGACTATAAGATGATGATTGTGATTGTAAATCTTTATTTAACGTTCCTTTTAAACTACAGAGGCTATTCATAGACGATAAGACGATAATTGTAATTGTAATTCTTTATTTAACGCTCCTTTTAAACTACATAGAGGCTATTCATAGACGATAAGATGGTAATTGTAATTGTAATTCTTTATTTAACGTTCCTTTTAAACTACAGAGGCTAATCATAGACGATAACAAGATAATTATAATTGTAATTCTTTATTTAACGTTCCTTTTAAACTACAGAGGCTATCCATAGACGATAACAAGATAATTGTAATTGTAATTCTTTATTAAACGTTCCTTTTAAACTACAGAGGCTATCCATAGACGATAACAAGATAATTGTAATTGTAATTCTTTATTTAACGTTCCTTTTAAACTACAGAGGCTATCCATAGACGATAACAAGATAATTGTAATTGTAATTCTTTATTAAACGTTCCTTTTAAACTACAGAGGCTATCCATAGACGATAACAAGATAATTGTAATTGTAATTCTTTATTAAACGTTCCTTTTAAACTACAGAGGCTATTCATAGATGATAAGATGATAACTTTAATTGTAATTCTTTATTTAACATTCCTTTTAAACTACAGAGGCTATTCATAGACGATAAGATGGTAATTGTAATTGTAATTCTTTATTTAACGTTCCTTTTAAACTACAGAGGCTATTCATAGACGATAAGATGATAATTGTAATTGTAATTCTTTATTTAACGTTCCTTTTAAACTACAGAGGTTATTCACAGACGATAAGATGATAATTGTAATTGTAATTCTTTATTTAACGTTCCTTTTAAACTACAGAGGTTATTCACAGACGATAAGATGTTAATTGTAATTGTAATTCTTTATTTAACGTTGCTTTTAAACTACAGAGGTTATTTATAGATGATAAGATGATAATTGTAATTCTTTATTTAACGTTGCTTTTAAACTACAGAGGCTATTCATAGACGATAAGATGATAATTGTAATTGTAATTCTTTATTTAACGTTCCTTTTAAACTACAGAGGCTATTCATAGACGATAAGATGATAATTGTAATTGTAATTCTTTATTTACCGTTCCTTTTAAACTACAGAGGCTATTCATAGATGATAAGATGATAACTTTAATTGTAATTCTTTATTTAACATTCCTTTAAAACTACAGAGGCTATTCATAGACGATAAGATGGTAATTGTAATTGTAATTCTTTATTAAACGTTCCTTTTAAACTACAGAGGCTATTCATAGATGATAAGATGATAATTGTAATTGTAATTCTTTATTTAACGTTCCTTTTAAACTACAGAGGCTATTCATAGACGATAAGATGATAATTGTAATTGTAATTCTTTATTTAACGTTCCTTTTAAACTACAGAGGCTATTCATAGACGATAAGATGGTAATTGTAATTGTAATTCTTTATTTAACGTTCCTTTTAAACTACAGAGGCTATTCATAGACGATAACAAGATAATTGTAATTGTAATTCTTTATTTAACGTTCCTTTTAAACTACAGAGGCTATTCATAGACGATAAGATGATAATTGTAATTGTAATTCTTTATTTAACGTTCCTTTTAAACTACAGAGGCTATTCATAGACGATAAGATGGTAATTGTAATTGTAATTCTTTATTTAACGTTCCTTTTAAACTACAGAGGCTATTCATAGACGATAAGATGATAATTGTAATTGTAATTCTTTATTTAACGTTCCTTTTAAACTACAGAGGCTATTCATAGACGATAAGATGATAATTGTAATTGTAATTCTTTATTTAACGTTCCTTTTAAACTACAGAGGCTATTCATAGACGATAAGGTGATAACTGTAATTGTAATTCTTTATTTAACGTTCCTTTTAAACTACAGAGGCTATTCATAGACGATAAGATGATAATTGTAATTGTAATTCTTTATTTAACGTTCCTTTTAAACTACAGAGGCTATTCATAGACGATAAGATGATAATTGTAATTGTAATTCTTTATTTAACGTTCCTTTTAAACTACAGAGGCTATTCATAGACGATAAGATGATAATTGTAATTGTAATTCTTTATTTAACGTTCCTTTTAAACTACAGAGGTTATTCATAGATGAAAAGATGATAATTATAATTGTAATTCTTTATTTAACGTTCCTTTTAAACTACAGAGGCTATTCATAGACGATAAGATGATAATTGTAATTCTTTATTTAACGTTCCTTTTAAACTTCAGAGGTTATTTAGAGACGATAAGATGATAATTGTAATTGTAATTCTTTGTTTAAAGTGTCTTTCGAAGACTATATTGTGTTCTGAAAATGAGGTACTACTCTTAGAAAGCCAGATTCTTGATATTTTTCTCCTCTATAAAATACTGCATGGATTTGTGGTGTTAACTCAAAAACTATAGGCTAGATTTTGTATTAGCTCTTACACATTCTGATTACGTAAGCTTGCATTGTGGTCCCTTATCCCGCTGTTGCACTGCAAGGCGCTCGCACGCGTTCCCGTGCTCGACATGTGTTGCACATCGCCTCTTAAGAGCCGACACCACCCCTTGTTGACCTTTGAGTTGGACCGACTAACACCCGGCGTGTGCACGGCATCCCCCTACAACAAGATTCCAATTAGAACACCACCAAACTGCTGGGTGCTTTTTAAGCTACACCTACTTCCCTTTCTAGGCCTATTTCTCATTTCGTCTTTCTTATCTTTCTCCTCCTATTTTCTTCATCAATGTCGTCTTCATATTTTCGTCTCTTTGTTCTCTATCCCCTTAACTGGCCCTCGTCTTCTTTCTATCTTTTCTTGCTTCTAAACATTTCAATCTTCAATCTCTAATTCTATATATTTTATCATTTTTTCATACATTTTCTCCTTCCCTTCACAGTAAAACCTCTACCTCTTGTTTAGGTCAACATATATAGATTCCGCTGATTCAGAATTGCGCTCCGGCGTGGGTTCGATTCCCGCTTTGATTACTTGGTTTGGTTCTTTCCGAGGTTTTCCAAACTGTAAGGCAAATGTCAGGTAATCTGTGGCGAACCCTCGGCCTCATCTAGCCAAATGCCATCTCGCTAAATAACCAAGCAGTTGATACAGCATCTTTAATAACAAGCAGAAAAGAGAAGATACGAGTTCTCAGAGATGGTCATAATATTACAGATTTTTTTCAATTATTATCTTCTACGTAAATAAATTATGTGGGGTCTACATAATGAACAGAACTTGGACATTATTATTATTATTATTATTATTATTATTATTATTATTATTATTATTATTATTATTATTATTATTATTATTATTATTTGTATTCTACACTTGACATTATTAGGAACATTAAATCTAGACGTTTGAGATGGGCAGGGCATGTAGCACGTATGGGCGAATCCAGAAATTCATATAGAGTGTTAGTTGGGAGGCCTGAGGGAAAAAGTCATTTGGGGAGGCCGAGACGTAGATGGGAGGATAATATTAAAATGAATTTGAGGGAGGTGGGATAAGATGATAGAGACTGGATTAATCTTGCACAGGATAGGGACCAATGGCGGGCTTATGTGAGGACGTCAATGAACCTTCGGGTTCCTTAAAAGACATTTGTAAGTATTATTATTATTATTATTATCATTATTATTCTTATTACATTAAATTATATATAAAACAAATATAAATGACAACTGAGAAGAAATTAAACGCAGAATAAATAAGGGAAATGCCTGTTATTATTCGGTTGAGAAGCTTTTGTCATCCAGTCTGCTGTCAAAAAATCTGAAAGTTAGAATTTATAAAACAGTTATATTACCGGTTGTTCTGTATGGTTGTGAAACTTGGACTCTCACTCTGAGAGAGGAACATAGGTTAAGAACGTTAAAGAATGAGGTGCTTAGGAAAATATTTGGGGCTAAGAGGGATGAAGTTACAGAAGAATGGACAAAGCTACACAACACAGAACTGCACGCATTGTATTCTTCACCTGACATAATAAGGAACATTAAATCCAGACGTTTGAGATGGGTGAATCCAGAAAAGCATATAGAGTGTTAGTTGGGAGGTCAAAAGGAAAAATACCTTTGCGGAGGCCGAGACGTAGATGGGAGAATAATATTAAAATGGATTTGAGGGAGGTGGGATATGATGATAGAGACTGGACTAATCTTGCTCAGGATAGGGACCAATGGCGGGCTTACTGTATATGACGGCGGCAATGAACCTCCGGGTTCCTTGAAAGGTAGACTATTTGTAAGTAAATGGTTGTGAAACTTGGACTCCCTCTTTGAGAGAGGAACATAGGTGAAGGGTGTTTGAGAGTAAGGTGCTTAAGAAAATATTTGGGGCTAAGTGGCATGAAGTTACAGGAGAATGGAGAAAGTTACACAACGCAGAACTGCACGCATTGTATTCTTCACCTGACATAATTAGGAACATTAAATCCAGACCTTTGAGATGGGCAGGGCATGTAGCACGTATGGGCGAATCCAGAAATGCATATAGAGTGTTAGTTGGGAGGCCGGAGGGAAAAAGACCTTTAGGGAGGCCGAGACGTAGATGGGAGGGTAATATTAAAATGGAATTGAGGGAGGTAGGATATGATGATAGGACTGGATTAATCTTGCTCAGGATAGGAACCGATGTCGGGCTTATGTGAGGGCGGCAATGAACCTGCGGGTTCCTTAAAAACCAGTAAGTAAGTATATACTCATTTTTACTATTTATTATTATATGATTATTATTATTATTATTATTATTATTATTATTATTATTATTATTATTATTATTATTATTATTATTTTAAAATGCAATACTCCCACGCGAATATTAAATTTTGCATTATGAGATTTATAAAATTACAATACAGTCCTTAATTCGATAAAAAAAATCTTAGTTTCACAATCATCTTAGACGTAAGTTTCCGTTATTTCAATGTCTGTAAATAATAATAGGATACTTTAAATAACAAATGTGTTACGAGCCAAAATAATGAAACTCAGATACTTTTGTATAAATATGAGATCTGGGCTATGACAAAGAAAATATATGAATACCACATCATTTCTGGAGAAATGAAATTCATGACAGCAAAATACACACGAGAAGATCACAAAACAAACAGAGAGATATTATCGGAATTTAAAACCGAGCCAGTCCTTGACAAAATCCACCGATAGGCTAACAGAAATAAATGTCTAAAGAGAGGTTACCCAACTGAGTTTTGAAAACCATCCAAAAGAAAAACGGAGCAAGGTCAACCTATGAGAAGAATACAATCGATGGACAATGAAACGGGAACAAGTCACTAGGCCTAGATGATCCTTGAACTGTTCATGATGATGATGATGATGATGATGATGATGATGATGATGATGATGATAATGATGTCTTTATACCGTGATTCAGTTGTCTACAACTTCTGTGTTCAACTTTCAATTTTCTCATGCAAAGCAATCAATGTTTCTATCCCCAATAAAAATAAAATCAAAATGAACTGAAGACAACTTCAAGGAGTTATTGAAGACTATTACACTGTTACTACGTCACACTACTTTTGACCAATAAAACGGTACGAAAGGACGTCTTTCAACCAATCATGGCTGCTTATCGCACTATTTTATCGCGTCCCTAGCATTTGTTTAATTTTATCGCGTCCCTAGCATTTGTTTAATTTTATCGCGTCCCTAGCATTTGTTTATTTTTATCACTACCCTAGCATTTGTTTCTTTGTTTGCCAACATTTCAAACTGCACTGGTCTGGACGTCAAAAACAGAAAATTACAAACCACTCCAGTCGATGCACAGCACTTTCAAATATGACTCGTATTGGCATTCAAGAACAAGAATTAATAAAGATCACTGGTCATATATGAAGAGCACCATTCGAAAATCCTGAATAAGTTGAGGGATACACCATGTACATCAACGAGTTCACTTCTTTTACGCACACGTCCAATATAACATCAACTGAACCACCAACCACTAAAACATTCAAATTTGAAAATTGTACTTTCAATAATTGTTTCTTTTAAAATTATTCATGTTTATTTTTTATTTCATCATCGTTAATTAAAACCTTTCTTGTTTATTTCATCATCCCTAATTAAAACTTTTCTAACACTTGTTTATAATAGGTAATGTTATAACTTCTGCTATATAATATTATGGATAGTCACGTATCAGAGATTGTTTAATATTAAGATTTATTGAAAATCATCTGTCAAGTGACGTTGATTACTGGGATCCGGTTGATTGAAATGGAATGCAAATGTTTTAATAAAAATGAAACTGAATCAACAAAGCCTTCTTGACTAGTAACCGTCCACAGAGTTCAATGAAGATTCCGTAGTTGGCACAACTGATAACAAGAAAACAATCATAACACACTACAGCTATCTGGCGTAATGTTGAGATGATACAATAATACATTTGAAGACAGTTGTATTTTCGTAAGTCAATTAATATTTTATGCTCGACCATGCCGAAATGTAGTAATTATACACCTGGTAGCAGTCCTTTAATACATGTCATTAAAGTACACCTATTCATTAAAGTTCAGGTGTTCCAACAATCAGAAAATACAATTGTAGCAATATGAAAGCGTAAGTATCGATTATTCTCGGATATGCAATCGAAAGACAACTAGAGCGAGATTGGACAATATTAAACTCAGTCGAAAAAAAACAACACACAAATTAACATCAATTCACCGTCATCTTCCAGCCTTTCACAAAGCACATTCCCGCAAATTCATTTCACCAATTTCCGGAAAAAATCAATATGGTCGAGCATAAAAAGTCGTATGAAACTTGACTATAATGGTAATTAAGACGATCGTATGAAAATTATGAAACGAGCGCAAGCGAGTTTCATAAACATACTCGCGTCTTAATTACTATCATTATAGGCTCTTTGCATAATGTACTATTATCGTATTGGAGTACTTTATTTCTTCTAATCTTTATATACTTTCTTCTAATCGTGTAATAGTCAATTAAATCCTACTCGAGGTTTGATTTTCTCTAGATAAATCGAAACCTCTAGTGAGATTACTGTTGATAAAAGCTGTCCACATACAAAACGTCCACACAGTTGGCGGTATTATATAATTAACACATGATCTACGAAGCTGCAAGTTAATGGAGTCTAAACTCTTTCTTATTGGATTCTAATTGCCTCATTTAAAGAAATAGCAATTATTGTTAATATACTAGCGCCAGGTGAACATACACGAGTAAAACCTGTTTGTAGAAATTAACAGAACAACTTGTGGCTCTTGCATTCACAATGAATAGATATAAATCTATAAAGAAGGGAAAAGAAATCCCTACTACAGGCACACATGTTTCCGTGACAACCAGTATATTTCAGTGAAGTATAAAAAAATATACTCCGTAAACGGTGAAGGCAGTGAAAAGTAATTTTAAAACACAGTATGCTTAATGAAGTAACATAAGCTGGAACATTAGAGCAATTACGGAAACCATTATAATGACGTCATAAAATTCGTTCAAAATGTAACTATAGACGTATGACAGCGTGAACAAGGCAAAGAATGCAATGGACTTCTGTTACATAGGCAAGGTAACGAATTTTATGCACGGCATGAATTTTCCTGAATGAGGTTTCTAGACCAAAGATGGAATTTATGCAAATTACAGACAGAAGAAATGCTGCATTTCAGGAAAAATGGAGGGGGTAGCAGGAAGAAGGGCGTAACTCAAAAAACATAGTTTTGAGATAATCAACAAAAACTATCTGTACCCCACATCTCTTGCTGGAATATGACACTTCCTTACTTACTTACCGGATTTTAAGCAACCCGCAGGTTCATTGCCGCCCTCACATAAGCCCGCCATTGGTCCCTATCATGAGCAAGATTAATCCATTCTCTCTATCATCATATCCCACCTCCCTAAAATCCATTTTAATATTATCTTCCCATCTACATCTCGGCCTCCCTAAAGGTCTTTTTCCCTCCGGTCTCCCAACTAACACTCTATATGCATTTCTGGATTCACTCATACGTTCTACATGCCCTGCCTATCTCAAACGTCTGGATTTAATGTTCCTAATTATGTCAGGTGAAGAATACAATGCGTGCAGTTCTGTGTTGTGTAACTTTCTCCGTTCTCCTGTAACTTCATCCCTCTTAGCCCAAAATATTTTCCTAAGCACCTTATTCTCAAATAGCCTTAACCTATGTTCCTCTCTTAAAGTGAGAGTCCAAGTTTCACAACCATAAAGGACAACCGGTAATAGAACTGTTTTATAAATTCTAACTTTCAGATGTTTTTGACAGCAGACTGGATGATAAAAGCTTCTCAACAGGAATATGACACTATTCATATATATTTTATATATTTTGATGTACCGAAGTACATATGATATTTCCATGCAGATATTCTGCGTCATCACATGAAAGAGAGATGGAACGGAGAAAAATTCTCTCCGGCGCCGGGATTTGAACCCGGGTTTTCAGCTCTACGTGCTGATGCTTTATCCACTAAGCCACGCCGGATACAATCCCGACGCCGTTTAGAATCGTCTCAGATTAAGCTCCATCTCTTGGGTTCCCTCTAGTGGACGCCCTCTGCACTACGTCATAGATGTCTATGAACGCAGGACCGAAGTCCATACATGTGTTGAGGTGCACTCAGATGAGTGACTGATTGGCCGGGATCCGACGGTATTGGCGCCGTCTTAAATCACAAAGTGATTTATTACGCATATCATATATATTTTGATGTACCGAAGTACATATGATATTTCCATGCAGATATTCTGCGTCATCACTCATCTGAGTGCACCTCAACACATGTATGGACTTCGGTCCTGCGTTCATAGACATCTATGACGTAGTGCAGAGGGCGGCCACTAGAGGGAATCCAAGAGATGGAGCTTAATCTGAGACGATTCTAAACGGCGTCGGGATTGTATCCGGCGTGGCTTAGTGGATAAAGCATCAGCACGTAGAGCTGAAAACCCGGGTTCAAATCCCGGCGCCGGAGAGAATTTTTCTCCGTTCCATCTCTCTTTCACTATTCATATATTTTGTAGGATAATACGTTTTCTTGTGATTACAATGAGTTCCATAGTTAATATTTAAATATTATACGAGAACGAAGCATTCAACTGTTTTTAATTACGGCCTTCTTCCATAGAAAAGGGTTGAAAACACTGCAATATGTACTGTTAAATTTTCTATTTTTCTAATATTTCTATAGGAAAGAGTAGATACAGGTCTGCACTACAATAATGAAGATAATTACAATGTATGTTCTAAAAAATATATATTATGTTCGTTTATTAAATTGTTATCACAACATTAGCAATAACTACTGGAGCTAAATGACAGCTGTGAGCAGTATGGGATGAAGATAAATGCAAACAAGACGAAGACCATGGTCATAGGAAGAAAAATAAAGAAGGTAAACTTGCGAATTCTAAATGAGGCAGTAGAGCAAGTGGACAGCTTCAAATACTTGGGGTGTACTATAAGCAGTAACATGAGCTGCTGCCAGGAAGTCAAAAGGAGGATAGCAATGGCAAAGGAAGCTTTTAATAGAAAAAGGAGCATCTTCTGCCGACCTCTGGGAAAATAACTAAGGAAGAGACTAGTGAAGTGCTTTGTGTGGAGTGTAGAATTGTATGGGACAGAAACATGAACATTACGACGAAGTGAAGAGAAACGAATAGAAGCATTTGAAATGTGGATATGGAGAAGAATGGAGCGTGTGAAATGGACAGACAGAATAAGAAATGAAGCTGTGTTGGAAAGAGTGGGTGAAGAAAGAATGATGCTGAAACTGATCAGAATGAGGAAAAGGAATTGGCTGGGTCACTGGCTGAGAAGAAACTGCCTACTGAAGGATGCACTGGAAGGAATGGTGAACGGGAGAAGAGTTCGGGGCAGAAGAAGATATCAGATGATAGACGACATTAAGATATATGGATCATATGAAGAGACAAAGAGGAAGGCAGAAAATAGTACTGGAGAATGTTGGGTTTGCAATGAAAGACCTGCCCTTGGGCAGAACACTATGAAAGAATGAATATATTATATTATATTATATAGAGGGTGTTCACGTAATTTTTTTAGGTTATTTTACGACGCTTTATCAACATCTTAGGTTATTTAGCGTCTGAATGAGATGAAGGTGATAATGCCGGTGAAATGAGTCCGGGGTCCAACACCGAAAGTTACCCAGCATTTGCTCATAATGGGTTGAGGGAAAACCCCGGATAAAACCTCAAGCAGGTAACTTGCCCCGACCGGGAATCGAACCCGGACCACCTGGTTTCGCGGCTAGACGCGCTAACCGTTATTCCACAGGTTCACGTAAAAGGCTTTTCTCACAAAATAAACATTTTTCAGATACAGCTATAATTAAATTTTAGCAAAGTATTATTATCTGTTTTATATTAAAGAATGAAAACATAATTGTCAAAAAACATATCTTCAAGTTTTGTAATTAAATTTTAATAATTATACTAATTACAGCAAAAAAGATTCACATGTAAAAATGGGGTTACGCTCTTTTACCTAAACAGCATCAATACTATAATACACTCAGGGACAAACAAAAAACCGGACACTTCTATATTTGCTTGTATTTTGTTGCCAATTATTTCAAAATGAAACAAAACCCATTTAAACAAAATAATGTTTCATTTTGCACCTTATACGACAACATTTGAAAAAAATCTCTGATGAGAAAATTTACAAAAATTACAAAGGGCGTATAACTATGGCATCGTTTGGTCTAACTGTTTTTTTCATTTTATGGTGCCTTAAACATTAAAAACTCTTTTTAGTAACGGGTATTACCCCTCTGGCTTGAATAACTGCATCCATACGTCTTGGCATGCTCTCAATTTGGTTAGCAATGTCTTCTTGAGGAATAAGTTCCCATTCTTCGCCAAGTGCTCGCCTCAACTCTTGTAACGATTCTGGTCTCGGTCGTCTATTCTTAACACGCCGTCCCAGCATGTCCCACACTTGTTCAATTGGGTTCATGTCTGGACTCCTTGCTGGCCATGGAAGAACATGGATTCCCACTTCTTGGAGATAATCTCCGACCGCATGGGCAATATGCGGCCGTGCATTATCATGCATTAAAACAAAATTATCGCCTACAAATTGGCCAAATGGCACAACATGATCAGCCAAACATTCATTTATATACCTATCAGCTGTTAGTCTTCCATTTTCAACAAAAACCAACTCTGTACGAGCATCCGTACACACTCGTGCCCAAACCATCACTCCACCACCTCCATACGGCACATTTTCGAAAATGCAACACTGTGAAAATCGTTCTCCCCTCCTTCTCCAAACTCTTTCACGTCCATCAGGTGAGCACAGATTGAAACGGGACTCATCGGTGAACAGAACACAGCTCCACTCTCCACTTCTCCAATCCCTGTGATCATTTGCAAAACGCAGTCGTTCAACTCGATGCATCCTGAGAAGTCTGGGACCAGTTGCAGGTCTACTTGATATCAATCCACTTGCTTTCAACCTTCTTCTAACTGTTTTGGCCGAAATTGGGCGTCCATGCACGTTAACAAATTGCTGGGCTACACTAGTAGCTGGCAGGTTGCGCTCCCTAAGAACTCTCAACACCATATACCTGTCTTCATTTGGATTTGTAACTCTTGGACGACCCGAACCTGGTCTTCTGGTATATTCTAGGGTCTCTCTATACCGTTTTATGGCATCATGGGTTGTGCTTCTAGCCATATTCATAACATTTGCAATGTAACGTACACTGCGTCCATCATCGTAAAGGGCTACAGCTCGAGCCACATCTTCAGGTCGCATCTTGTTTTAAGACAAATGTTACAACCCCACTTAAACCCAGAAAATGTAAAAACAAAGAAATAACGAATGATAACGATAATGAAGCACAAAATGGTTGAGACAAAATTGTTATAGCTGAGACTCCGAAAGCAAAATTGGAATATTTGGTTGTAATGGCTTGTTTATAAAACAAAAAACAATCAACAATGTATACACGTCTCCATAACAACAGATGGCTACCATAATATTGTATGAGAAGATAATGTTTTGCAAAATACCAGCAAATATTAAAGTGTCCGTTTTTTTTTTGTCCCTGAGTGTATATTACATTGAACGGAAAAACACTGCTGTATTCCGTCACAATATTATTAATCGCAATATGGACGGTTGTACAGAGCTGAGCGAAACCAGAGGGGAAAAATTTTTATTCCAATTTTTAACGCACAAAGTGAAATGCTCCCATTATTCGAGCTTTAATGAAAATTTAATGACCATAGTTAAGTAGAATTTTTAGAGAATTAATTCCATTGCGAACACAATTCCATTAATGAAAATGAATTCATTGAATTAAAATTTTAGAGTAGGTTGTATTTCACATCAAAAGCGATCCCAGCAACAAATCCATTGAAGTCGTACTCAATTCCAGGTAGATTTTAATAGGTTATTTTAACCATGCTGTATCGATTACTAGATTATTTAGCATGTATAAGTAGTGACAACGTAGGCCTACATTATGTAGCCTACAAAATTAAGCTTACACAGTGTTGTATATTGTAATGGAAGGTAGGCCTATTTTATTTCATAATACTATAGCCTATTTATTTTGTAAATTGTGTACAATACTTACTTACTTACTTACTTACTTACTTACTTACTGGGTTTTAAGGAACCCGCAGGTTCATTGCCGCCCTCACATAAGCCCGCCATTGGTCCCCATCCTAAGCAAGATTAATCCAATCTCTATCATCATATCTCACCTCCCTCAAATCCATTTTAATATTATCCTCCCATCTACGTCTCGGCCTCCCTAAAGGTCTTTTTCCCTCCGACCACCCAACTAACACTCTATATGAATTTCTGGATTCGCCCATACGCGCTACATGCCCTGCCCATCTCAAACGTCTGGATTTAATGTTGCTAATTATGTCAGGTGAAGAATACAATGCGTGCAGTTCTGTGTTGTGTAACTTTCTCCATTCTCCTGTAACTTCATCCCACTTAATCCCAAATATTTTCCTAAGCACCTTATTCTCAAACACCCTTAACCTATGTTCCTCTCTCAAAGTGAGAGTCCTAGTTGCACAACCATAAAGAACAACCGGTATAGTATATTGTACACACTATTTAAGAGGTGTAATTGATATTTGTTATTCAAGTGTTGTATCAGTGAAGAAGTGTGTTGTATCAGTGAAGTTTTATAGTTTATAGTGGTAGTGCAAAGCATTTGAACACTGAAATGTTTTTGAAGTGTTAGTGAAATTAGGATAGTGTCAGTGAAATGTGTCGTAGTTCCAGTGCAGTGAGTGAGTTGACAGCGAAATGAGTGTAATGCTGAAAGGTAATTGTGCTTGTATGAACATATCATACTCGTGGGTTTTAGTTCGAACTTAGGGCTAAGATACAAATTAGATTTACTTTAAATGTTATTTTAAGTGAACGTGCTTCATTTAATTTAGGATGTTCATTATATTATTATTATTATTATTATTATTATTATTATTATTACTATTATTATTATTATTATTATTATTATTATTATTATTATTATTATTATTATGTAATTGGCCTCTGGCTGTTGTACAGCACATTAAATATAAATAAATAAATAAAAATAAATTATTATTATTATTATTATTATTATTATTAATTGTAATTATTGAGTGTAATTAGTTACCATTGCCACCCGTATTTACCCATTTGCAGTGTGAATATATACATACATACATACATACATACATACATACATACATACATACATACATACATACATACATACATACATACATACATAGACTACATATTGTACATTATTATTCTATTGCTTTCTGTAATATTTGCTATGTATTTTATACTGGTTGAGTGGAAGAGAAGGCCTTACGACCTTAACTCTGCCAGTGCCAGTAAAAATAAATAAAATAAGTAGGCTAAATAAAATGTTAAATGTTATGTTTTATTTAACGACGCTCGCAACTGCAGAGGTTATATCAGCGTCGCCGGATGTGCCGGAATTTTGTCCCGCAGGAGTTCTTTTACATGCCAGTCAATCTACTGACATGAGCCTGTCGCATTTAAGCACACTTAAATGCCATCGACCTGGCCCGGGATCGAACCCGCAACCTTGGGCATAGAAGGCCAGGGCTAAATAAGTGAACAAATAATTTAAATTGTAGGAAAGGTGATTGTGGCATCAATCTTTGCCACTAGAATGCATTTTCAACAGTCTTCAAGATCATGTTTTGAGTCATTAATATGACGTCAACTGCAGAACAAACAAGATTCAAGTGTTCCTTCATAGTACCTGTGCCACGCGTCAATATGACGTCACGCCAATATAGTCTGTGAACAACTAACTTTTTCTCCGTAAGCCCTGGGAGAGAATTCGGTCCCTGATACTGATTGTCGAAAATCAGGAAATCCGGATCTCCTTCAATATTAGCTGTCATTCCATCATTCCAGTCCTCATAGATCAGTATTAGTGTCAATATTTGTTAATACTGTAGGGCCTGCATAAACATGACAATGCCATCTATCTTGTTCCCGACAGACTGCGAATTACATTGATAATGTAATTGAATTCTCTTGACAGAAACCTGTTTACTGCGTGAAAACAGTGAACCACAATTTCCACTTTTATCTTCCCAAGATTTGAACCGCTGTCTCTAGCTTCAGGGAGATAGAAAAATGATTCTGAGAGGTCCATTTGTTTCGGAAGAGAGGAAATGGAGTTTATCAGTGTTTACAGGGGTGTGATTCACCCTGAAAACCGGAGATATTGAGTTATTTGAACGGAGGGCTGGAAAAACGGAATCAACTGGTGAACACCGCAGCAGCAAGGATCCCCGGGCTGCTGACCCGGAAGCCCACTTAGGAAACACAAACCGGAAGCAGGACTCATGGGGCGTAGCTGCCACAACTGACGGAAGAGTCACACATGCCGAAAATCTCATTTCGAGGGGGCGGCCTCACACCTGGGAATTCGCCTCGTCACCAAAAAACACCAGAAATCTATAGTAATATGCGTTACAAGAGCGGTATGTTGAAGTTTTCATGTTCGAGGAAAAGTTTGAAAAAGCGAAACGTAGTTGAGTTTTTAATTTCCGAGAATTGAAAGAAAACATACCGCTGGTGTATCGTACATTATTTTGTGCGAGATCGTACGTATTTGCTTGTTTTCCGCACAGAACCAATACGCGGTAAGTGTGAAATACCACATTCAGTATTCCCAACGTAACACACATAACAATTTCCCTTTTCTTACCGCACAAAAGTTATTGTCTGTTAAGATAGGAGGAAACGAAATCAAATTTGTATTCCCTTCTTCATGAAATAGGTTGCTTCCCAGTGGGTCAGCATTCCGCGTTGTTCGGGTCTTCCTCTACGTCTTTTGGTTTACATTTCCATAGTTATAAATGTATGAGTATGTTCCAGGATAGTGATTGTTGAGCCACTTGTTGATTGTTACATTAGAGTTCATCACACTGACAGCACGATTTTAAACATTGCATATATCATATTTTAATTTCAGCCATTGGCGTAGCTCAGTCGGCTAAGGTGCTTGCCTGTCGATCCGAAGTTACGCTCAGAGGTGGCTTCAATTATCGCTTGGGCTGATTATTTACTTGGGTCTTTTCCGAGATACTCTCCCAAAAGTAAAGCAAATATGTCAGGTAATCTATGGTGAATTTTCGGCCTCATCTCACCAAATACGAACTCGCTATAACCAATGTCATCGACGCTGAATAACCTAGTAGTTGAAACAGCGATATTAAATAACCAATTTAAAAAATCATACAATATAAAATATTATATGTAATATCACACTACACCACACCATATATATCATGTCGTATCATATACAAGACTTCGCGGTTAATGAATAGAAAGAAGAAAGTACAGAAGATGAAATAAAGAAGAAAGAAGAAAATAAAGTAATGGATAACAGAAAGAATGAAAGAATCCATGCAAATAATAGGGAAGAAAATGGAGACGAAATGAGAGTGAGGAAAGAAACAAAAAGATAAGAGGATAAACACAAAGAAGAGAAAGAGGGAAGAAAATGAAACATTTGCTTCAAATGAAATGCACAGAAAACAAAGAAAGAAAGGAAGAAAGAAATAAAGCAAGAAAGAAGAAAATGAAATATTTGCTTAAAATGAAGTGCATGGAAAAGAAAGAGAGAGAGAGAGAGAGAAAGAAAATGAATAATTTGGTTCAAATGAAGTGCACAGAAAAGAAAGAAAGAAAGGAAGGAAGAAAGAAATAAAGCAAGAAAGAAGAAAATTAAATATTTGCTTAAATGAAGTGCATAGAAAAGAAAGAGAGAGAGAGAGAAAGAAAGAAAATGAATAATTTGGTTCAAATGAAGTGCACAGAAAAGAAAGAAAGAAAGGAAGAAAGAAAGAAATAAAGCAAGAAAGAAGAAAATGAAATATTTGCTTAAAATGAAGTGCATAGAAAAGAAAGAGAGAGAGAGAGAAAGAAAGAAAGAAAATGAATAATTTGGTTCAAATGAAGTACATGGAAAAGAAAGAGAGGGAGAGAGAAAGAAAGAAAATGAAACATTTGCTTCAAATGAAGTGCATAGAAAGAAAGAAAGAAAGAAAGAAAGAAAGAAAGAAAGAAAATGAAACATTTGCTTCAAATGAAGTGCATAAGAAAGAAAGAAAGAAAGAAAGAAAGAAAGAAAGAAAGAAAGAAAGAAAGAAAGAAAATGAAACATTTGCTTCAAATGAAGTACACAGAAAAGAAAGAAAGAGGGAGAGAGAAAGAAAGAAAGAAAAAGAAAGAAAGAAAGAAAGAAAGAAAGAAAGAAAGAAAATGAAACATTTGCTTCAAATGAAGTGCATAGAAAAGAAAGAAAAAGAAGCATTTGCTTCAAAATGAAGTACACAGAGAAGAAAGAGAGGAAGAAAGAAAGTACAGAAAAAAGCGTAAGAAATAAAAAAGAGAGATTTAATATGACGAAGCAGAATAATCTATACTTTCGAAAGGGACCTGAAAGCGCAAGTGGGGCTCGAAGCGCGGTCAGCTGCACTGATTCAGCTCGCTGTGCATTAATTCACACTGCGAGAACCATGATGACCGCCATACCCGCTGTGTCCGTGCAATTTAGTTTTCAGCGTCCTCTCAGGGGTTTGAGATTAAATTGCCAGCGAGACGAAAACCGAGCTGCACCAGGGGTAGGTATGCAACACGTAGTACGGGTACCTTGTATCCAGAGCTATCACGAGTGGCTTATCTATACGGCGTTTCATGTTAAAAACGAAAGCATTTGTTTTACGGGCCTTGCCTAATACATTGCACAAGCTATGTGATAGGTAAGCGTTTCTATGGCAACTGGTCATTTGATAGTATAGCCCCGTATGTCTAATGTTTTTTCTTAACGTGAAATCTCTATCTATTCATATATCTGTCTATCTCTTTACCTAAGTGGCCCCGGTAATTCAATTGGCAGAGCATTCTACATGCTTTAGTGGGAATGGGGCTGCCTGCGGGCAGTGCGTCTTCTGTGTATTGTTGTGACGTTATACAGTTGAAGCCAGCGGGTAAAATTACGTCGCTGAGAAGGTTTTGTTATGAAATATGCCGAAATCAGGGACTTAACAAACAAGATCGTGGAGCGAAAGAAAATGTGCACATGAACCGCCGAAAATTGAGCCAAAAACAAAAACCAGTAGACCGGAACGAGTGTGAAATGCAGAGCAATGAAAAAAAAAAAAAAAAATTCTAAACTTTCTGCCTTTTGCAGTTCAGTTACAAAGTGTAAACGATTTAGTGAATGTTCCTACACCGTCAACAATGTCTCATATAAATGGTGTTAGTGATCTGGAATCAAATCGTGGTCCACAAAATAAAATCTTTAAATCAAATCAAATATTAAAAAAAAAACTATTTGTAAACATTCACGGCTGTGGAGTAATGATTAACCGTGAAACTAGCGGGCCCAGATTCAAATCCTGTTTGGGACAAGTCACCTTGTTGTATTTCCGAGGGTTTCCCTCAACCCATTAAGAGCAAATCCTGGGTAATTTTCGGCGTTGGACCCTGGACTCATTTCGCTGGCACTATTGGGCCTACTTTCATTTCATTCAGACGCTAGATAAAGTGTCGTAAAATATATTAATTTAAAACTATAAATAATTAATTTGATTTTCTTCATATCTTATTTTAACTATCATCATCCAATTGTTTCATTTTTTAATTCTGAATAATATTGAGTATAAAATTGTTAAATTTAGCCCTAATTTATCGTCACTCACATACACTATTTTTTTATTTCATTCACTTTTATCATCGGCTTCGGTAGTGTAGTCGGTATAGTGCTGGCCTTCTGTGCTCAAGGTTGCGAGTTCGATCTCGGCCCAGGTCGATGTTATTTAAGTCTGTCAGTAGATTTACTGGCATGTTAAAGAACTCCTGCGGGACAAAATTCCGACACACCGGCGACGCTGATATAACCTCTGCAGTTGCGAGCGTCGTTAAATGAACCATAATTCTTTTATATATTTTTATCTGTCGTATATTATAAATTCGGATTTTATATTTTTCAATTAAGTTAAATTAAGAATGCCTTCCTACAAGACGAAATTTTATCCCCCTATCAGATTAATGAAGAGATTCTGCATTATTTGCTTTTATGATTATGAATTTGTTACAAAACACAAGACTTTGGACAATTCTGCATTTGTAACAAAGTGCAAGACCCAAAAATCTTCTGTCATCTCCAAAATGAGTTAAAAACTAAAATACATTTGAAGAAAAAAAAATGTATACATAAATTTATTCAGTTATAGTTAATCTTCACAGTTAATCCCCCATTGGACAGCCCTGAAACTGGTAATGAAGCCTTAAGAATAATTTGCACCAAGTACATAGTACCAAAAATTGTAAAGCTACGCTTCATGTCTAATAAAAACGTAAACATAGGCATAAAAACTGAATTACAATCAACATCTAAAAGCCATTCGGTATTTATTGTAAGGAAATTGTAGGCAACAACACGAATTTCGTATGAAGATTATGATGATGTAACCTCACCGTGGGGCGTAAATTACTTCAGTTGTTTCAACTAGTAAACACGGCTTCACATGGGGGAGGCCAATCACCATGGAAACTAGTTAGGAAATGAAAAGGAAACAAAAGACAAAACTCATCACAGACACACAATCTATTTGGCTGGGATAATTTACTGGTTTCACTGAGAGGAAAAAAAGGGTGTTATGATACATCTTTATCATTAAAAATTTTACGCATTTCTTAGCTATTCTGTTCTTTTTTCATGTTGGGAATGATTTTACTGTTTGCAGTCTTTTATGAACTGTTATTCAAAAGACGAACTTCTGTATTCCGAATTACAGATAAGTAGCATTTTTACAATATTAGAAATAAGATATATTTAATTTACAAATATTAACATATAAATTTCAATCATAATTTCGGAATAGGCCTATAATAAAAATTGTATAGGCTTGCAATTTCTGAGAAAGTTATTTCAGCTTGGGAAGTATCGTACAGTAGAATAAAAATTTCAGAAGACATAAAGTTAATTTAAGAAAAAGGAAAATCGATTTCCGAAAAGATCAACCTAATTTCGGGAAAAATATATTTTTATTTTGAATAATGTTGAATTAAATTAGATGTATTCGCATTAATTTGACTATTACACTCGGGAGGAAATTAAACGCAGAATAAATATGGGAAATGCGTGTTATTATTCGGTTGAAAAGCTTTTATCATCCAGTCTGCTGTCCAAAAATCTGAAAGTTAGAATTTATAAAACAGTTATATTACCGGTTGTTCTGTATGGTTGTGAAACTTGGATTCTCACTCTGAGAGAGGAACATAGGTTAAGGGTGTTTGAGAATAAGGTGCTTAGGAAAATATTTGTGGCTAAGCGGGATGAAGTTACAGGAGAATGGAGAAAGTTACACAACACAGAACTGCACGCATTGTATTCTTCACCTGACATAATTAGGAACATTAAATCCAGACGTTTGAGATGGGCAGGGCATGTAGCACGTATGGGCGAATCCAGAAATGCATATAGAGTGTTAGTTGGGAGACCGGAGGAAAAAGACCTTTAGGGAGGCCGAGACGTAGATGGGAGGATAATATTAAAGTGGATTTGAGGGAGGTGGGATATGATGATAGAGACTGGATTAATCTTGCACAGGATAGGGACCGCTGGCGGGCTTATTTGAGGGCGGCAATGAACCTTCGGGTTCGTTAAAAGGCAGTAAGTAAGTAAGTATTACACTTTTACTACGTCATACTACTTTCCATCAATAAAACGATAAGAAAGGACGCCTTTCAACCAATCATGGCTCCTTATCGCGCAATTTTATCGCTTCTCTAGCATTTGTTTAATTTTATCGCTTCTCTCGCATTTGTTTGTTTTTATCACTACCCTAGCATTTGTTTATTTGTTTGCCAACATTTCAAACTGCAAATTCTTTACGGTACTATAAAACATGCTCTTGCGATCGTCATTTGTTTACAGCATAGACAGTCAATTGAAAATGGCGGCTCCGTTCAAACGTTTTGGTGAAGCTAACATTAGTGAAATAGAATTTCAGTAAGTCAATCAATATTTTATTGTATTAGAGTACTTTATTACTTCTAATCGTGTAATAGTGAATTAAATCCCACTCGAGTTTTGATTTTCTCTAGATAAATAATATTGTAAATGAACGTTGTTCAGTGAATAGCTTTGTAGTTACCATATTTGTGTTGTCTTGAGAGAATATGGCGAATCAATGCTATTTTAACATTATATAATAAGATAGTCTTATTATACAGCTGGAAAAAATGAGAAAATTCTTCAAATCCTAAATCGACTTCATTCTTCTCTGAATTTGATATAATTTCTGATATAGCACGTACATTTTCCAAAATTAAGGTTAGCTTTCCCGAAATTAATTTCAGTTTTTTCTAAATATTAATTGAACATTTCCGAAATTGACGTTAACTTTTCAGAAATTAAAATTAGTTTTTCCGAAATTGAGATTAGCTTTTCCGAAATTGAGGTTGAAAAGTTATATAGTCAAATAATTAACCAACAATACTCCTAAAATAAATTTTTCAAAATGAAGTTGAAAATAGCATCCGAATGTTAGAAAACGCTGGCGTGTAACAAAAGACACCCCAGAAAAAGTAGCATGTTTTAATTTAAGAGAGAATTGTCCTAAAATAATATATGATCATACTTGACAAATAATTTCTTAAAAATCATTTCTCGACTTCATAACAGAGGCTAGAATGAAAGTTTTTTCAGAAAAGTACAGAATTTATATTTTGACCTACAGGGTGTTCATAAAGTCATGACAGGATATTTCATTGAACTGTATATTCTAGGAACTAGAATAAAGAATAGACATATATTTAACACAAATTCCGATAAATACACTGAGGCCAACGACGAGCCGTATAGGAAGCAGGTCGCTGCTGTAGCTTTGTCGTCATCAGTTTGTGGTGAAATTACAGTCCTACCAACTTCCACGCGAGTCACCAACAATTATTGTAGCACATGACTTCCGTTCTCCCGCATTGACACGATAAACTCCGGAATTTAGAGGTGAAAATAATAATAATAATAATAATAATAATAATAATAATAATAATAATAATAATAATATTATTATTATTATTATTATTATTATTATTATTATTATTATTATTATTATTATTATTATGATACTCGGGAGGAAATTAAACGCAGAATAAATATAGGAAATGCCTGTTATTATTCGGTTGAGAAACTTTTATCATCCAGTCTGCTGTCGAAAAGTCTGAAAGTTAGAATTTATAAAACAGTTATATTACCGGTTGTTCTGTATGGTTGTGAAACTTGGACTCTCACTCTGAGAGAGGAACAGACGTTAAGGGTATTTGAGAATAAGGTGCTTAGGAAAATATTTAGGGCTAAGAGGGATGAAGTTACAGGAGAATGGAGAAAGTTACACAACGCAGAACTGCACGCATTCTATTCTTCACCTGACATATTTAGGAACATTAAATCCAGACGTTTGAGATGGATAGGGCATGTAGCACGCATGGGCGAATCCAGAAATGCATATAGAGTGTTAGTTGGGAGACCGGAGGAAAAAGACCTTTAGGGAGGCCGAAACGTAGATGGGAGGATAATATTAAAATGGATTTGAGGGAGGTGAGATATGATGATAGAAACTGGATTAATCTTGCTCAGGATAGGGACCAATGGCGGGCTTATGTGAGGGCGGCAATGAACCTGCGGGTTCCTTAAAAGCCAGTAAGTAAGTAAGTAAGTAAGTAAGTAAGTAAGTAAGTATTATTATTATTTTACTTAAATATTTAACGACGCTGTATCAACTACTCGGTTATTTAGCGACGATGGATTTGGTGATAGCAAGATGGTATTTGGCGACATGAGGCCGAGGATTCGCTATAGATTACTTGACATTCGTCTTACGGCTGGCGAAAACCTCGGAAAACCCCAACCCGGTAATAATCCCAAGCGGAAATAGAACCCACGCTCGAACACAAGTCCAGATCTACAGACAAACGCGTTACCGCCTGAGCTACGCTGGTGGCTAATTATTATTATTATTATTATTATTATTATTATTATTATTATTATTATTATTATTATTATTATTAAAAGATTCCTATTGAATTCTCATCTCTCGATTTTAACTCTCGCAGGTTGGCAGGTCTGATATATAGACCTACGCGATTGTCAAGAATGACATACTGTAAGACTTTTAGTTCAGTATTTCGCCGATAATAATTATGGGTTAGCGCTTGGCTGCATACATTTAAAACTCCGACCAAAATAAATCATAACAACATGTACTTACAATAATATTATCGACAGTAAAGATCGTGGTTTTCACTAATCAGTTATTTCATATTCGGTTGCTATAGTAACAAAGTTGTGAGTAAGCAGTTATAAAACAATAGAAAGATCAACTTCTTGATTCAAGGGGTACATCTGTATGCAGTTATAGTAATTATACAGAAATGCCAATTTAATTGTCAGACACAAGAAGCGGATGTCAAAATCACACACGTGCTGGCAGCAGATAAAGACATCCTGTGCAAAGAGCGCATACAAATACCCACTCAGTGCCTTATTCATGCACGCACGTATGTTACTGGCTTTGTTTACCGTTGTTTAAACGTGTAGCTTGCTGATTTTGCACAAGAAAACACTTTCTACAATAAACAATGCCCGCATGGAATACAAAGTACACATTATGTAAATTCATAGTATATTAATATTAAACCTTTTCCTTCTGCAACCTGGTTTCGTTCTTAAGAAAACAAACCATATTTCCCTTATAGTAACAATTTATAATTTGAATAATTTCACGGAAAAAATTGTTTCGAGGCCGGCTATCGAACCCGGGACCTTTGGCTAAACGCACCAACGCTCTACCAACTGAGCTACCCAAGAACTCTACCAGACCCCCGACTCAATTTCTCCCTTTATATCCACAGACTTCAAAGTGGGCTGACAACCGTCAAGCAACCAACATTGAGTGCACACTAACTCTGTATGACTTGAATTGTGGTTTTCTTTTAACGAACAGTGACTTGTATTATGCAAATCTAGCAGTGGGTACCTCAGTTGGTAGACCGTTGGTACGATTAGCCAAAGGTCCCGGGTTAGATACCCGACCACGGAACAATTTTTCCCTTGAAATCATTCAAATCCGCTTTGCACGGAGCTTTACCTGAAAAACTAAATTTGCGTAATATATACGTTACTGTAGGTACGTTAACAGAAAACCATAATTCCAAGTCCCACAGGGTTTGTGTGCACTCGATGTGAGTTTCTGGCGTCTCATCATCCCACGCGAGTTATGTGGATATAAAGGAAAAAACTTGAGACGGTTTCGGGTGGAGTTCCTGGGTAGCTCAGTTGGTAGAGCGCTGGTACGTTCAATCAGAGGTTAAAATACACATGTGGCTGAAACCATTGTAACATGAGTTTTATATATTTCAATACTAAATAGAATATAATTAGTTATACAATGTACCTATTTTTAAAAAGGGGGACAAGAATAATTGTAGTAACATTCGAGGAATATCACTTTTGTTGACGTACAAAATGTTGTCCAATATTATGTGAAGAGATTAACTCCATATGTAGATGAAATTATTGGGGATCATCAGTGTGGTTTTAGGGGTAATAGATCGACTATTGATCAGATTTTTTGTATTCGACAGATATTGGAGGAAAAAATGGGAGTATAAGGGTACAGTACATCAGTTATATTCATAGATTTCAAAAAAGAATATGACTCGGTTAAGAGAGAAGTTTTATATAATATTCTTATTGAATTTGGTATTCCCAAGAAACTAGTTCGATTAATTAAAATGTGTCTTAGTGAAACTTACAGCAGAATCCGTATTGGCCAGTTTCTCTCAGATGCGTTTCCAATTCACTACGGGGTAAAGCAAGGAGATGCACCATCACCTTTATTTTTTAACTTTGCTCTAGAATATGCCATTAGGAAAATTCAGGACAACAGACAGGGTGTGGAATTGAACGGGTTACATCAGCTTCTTGTCTATGCGGATGATGTGAATATGTTAGGAGAAAATCCACAAACGATTAGGGAAAACAAGGAAATTTTACTTGAAGCAAGTAAAGTGATAGATTTGGAAGTAAATCCCGAAAAGACAAAGTATATGATTATGTCTCGTGACCAGAATATTGCACGAAATGGAAATATAAAAATTGGAGATTTATTCTTTGAAGAGGTGCAAAAATTTAATGGAGCAACAGCAACAAATATAAATGATACTCGGGAGGAAATTAAACACAGAATAAATATGGGAAATGCCTGTTATTATTCGGTTGAGAAGCTTTTGTCATCCAGTCTGCTGTCAAAAAATCTGAAAGTTAGAATTTATAAAACAGTTATATTACCGGTTGTTCTATATGGTTGTGAAACTTGGACTCTCACTTTGAGAGAGGAACAGAGATTAACGATGTCTGAGAATAAGGTGCTTAGGAAAGTATTTGGGGCTAAGAGGGATGAAGTTACAGGAGAATGGAGAAAGTTACACAACACAGAACTGCACGCATTGTATTCTTCACCTGACATAATTAGGAACATTAAATCCAGACGTTTGGGATGGGCAGGGCATGTAGAACGTATGGATGAATCCAGAAATGCATATAGAGTGTTAGTAGGGAAGCCGGAGAGAAAAAGACCTTTGGGAAGACCGAGACGTAGATGGGAGGATAATATTAAAATGTATTTGAGAGATGTGGGATATGATGATAAAGACTGGATTAATCTTGCTCAGGATAGGGACCAATGGCGGGCCTATGTGAGGGCGGCAATGAACCTCCGGGTTCCTTAAAAGCCAGTAAGTAAGTAAGTATCTGCTTGTATAGCAATCAGTCATTTCTCTCTGGACGTTACCGAAATAGAGAGTTGCAAACATAGGGCCAAGACTATTTTTTTCCTGCTTAAGGGAACGCACAGGTGAAATTACTAAATCTTAGTTTTCATTTTTTCTGAAAGACCAAGGACACTAGAATAAAATTATGTGACACGTTTCCTTATTAAGATGAAATAAATGGCAGGAATTTTTTCAACTTGATTTTCTTTAATTTTCGACGTGTGGAACCATTTATATATTAATTTAATTAATTTATATATAAATGGTTCCACACGTCGAAAATTAAAGAAAATCACGTTGAAAAAAATCCTGCCCTTTATTGCATCTTAATAAGGAAACGTATCACATAATTTTATTCTGGTGTCCTTCGTCTTTGAGGAAAAAAATGAAAACTGTAAGATTTAGTAATTTCACCTGTGCGTTCCCTTAACAGTACTCCATGTAAGGAAAATCATATTAAATGTTTTGTTATGTTAACATGTAAAATCACCTCCTAAATTCTGGTGCATCGGTCCCCTTCCACAAGTGTGGAAAGTCTCATTCAAAACTGAACACACGGTATAATCAACTTACACAAAATTTTATTACAAGTAACATTCGAAGTATTCAACAAATTTCGATGGTACGTTTTGGATAACAATTCTCCCTGCACCCTACGTGGACGAAGCCCTGTAGGGAGCGTTTATTAAACTGCGGTAGAATAACGCTCCAGTCAGTAGAGGGTTCTTCTTGCATGTAGAGAACCAGAGTCCGTGGATATCCACGGACTCTGCAGAGAACGGGTTTGGAGTACCCTCTGGCGGCGAGTGTCACAGCTACTGTGCATTATTGAAACAAGTGAAGTTGGTGTTGCATAATTCAAGGGGCACATACGGACGAATGCTTCCACTATACATTCTATGTCCAGACGACGAAAATTAAAAGCATATTTAACAAGCATTCTGAAATGCAGAGTTTATTCAGAGACGACGAAAAATGATGTCCACGATGGAATGTTTAGAATTAAACAAAATGCTCCTAGAAAACTTATATACCGTATAACGAGTTTTCATTCCTTGCCTTGTACGTGGACGAATACCATCTCAGTATGCCCGCGCAGTTCATTTTCGAGGGTAATGCACTGTCCAGGCACTGCTAATTGTTTATCCACGGGTCAGGTTCAGATCAAGCTGTTTTCGTACTGCTGGCTATCAGCAATCTATTTCACACTCCACGTCCGAGGTGCAAGTCATGCGTTACTAAAGTGAGGGCAGCTAGAGTTGATCCCGACGTCTGCGGTGCGCGTGGTTGTGCAGGTCAAAAACAACCAACTATCGGCCCTGGTGCTTTTGTGTGCGGTCGCATAGCAACCGTACCTCGCTGTCTAATTCAATACCTTCGTAGACCTATTTCTAATATTATGCGTTCTTCTGTTTTTGTGCCTTTCAGTATGAGTTGATTCCTAAAACGGCAATATTTATTTATTTATTTATTTAATTATTCACCTATTTATTTATTCACTTATTTATTTATTTATTCACGTATTTACTAATTCATTTTGATCTATTTCTTTATATAATTACATAACATATGCACTTATTTACGCCTTTCTTTCTTTTTTATATTATTTATTTATTTATTCATTGACTAATCCATTCAATCATTCATTCATTGACTGTTATATTAATTCATTCATTGATGCATTGATTGACTGATTATTCCTATTGATTCAATTTATTCATATTCAATGTATTCCTATTGATTCAACATATTCGTTGATTTATTCATATTCATATTCAATTTATTCCTATTGATTCAATTTATTCATATTCATTGATTTATTCATTTTCATTGATTTATTCATATTCACATTCAATTTATTCATATTCATTGATTTATTCATTTTCATTGACTTATTCATATTCACATTCAATTTATTCCTATTGATTCAATTTATTCATATTCATTGATTTATTCATTTTCATTGATTTATTCATATTCACATTGAATTTATTCCTATTGATTCAATTTATTCATATTCGTTGATTTATTAATTTCCATTGATTTATTCATATTCAAATTCAATTTATTCCTATTGATTAAATTTATTCATATTCGTTGATTTATTAATTTCCATTGATTTATTCATATTCATATTCAATTTATTCCTTTTGATTCAATTTATTCAAATTCGTTGATTCATTAATTTCCATTGATTTATTCATATTCACATTGAATTTATTCCTATTGATTCAATTTATTCATATTCGTTGATTTATTAATTTCCATTGATTTATTCATATTCATATTCAATTTATTCCTTTTGATTCAATTTATTCAAATTCGTTGATTCATTAATTTCCATTGATTTATTCATATTCACATTGAATTTATTCCTATTGATTCAATTTATTCATATTCGTTGATTTATTAATTTCCATTGATTTATTCATATTCATATTCAATTTATTCCTATTGATTAAATTTATTTATATTCGTTGATTTATTAATTTCCATTGATTTATTCATACTCATATTCAATTTATTCCTTTTGATTCAATTTATTCAAATTCGTTGATTCATTAATTTCCATTGATTTATTCATATTCATATTCAATTTATTCCTTTTGATTCAATTTATTCAAATTCGTTGATTCATTAATTTCCATTGATTTATTCATATTCATATTCAATTTATTCCTATTGATTAAATTTATTTATATTCGTTGATTTATTAATTTTCATTGATTTATTCATATTCATATTCAATTTATTCCTATTGATTAAATTTATTTATATTCGTTGATTTATTAATTTTCATTGATTTATTCATATTCATATTCAATTTATTCCTATTGATTAAATTTATTTATATTCGTTGATTTATTAATTTTCATTGATTTATTCATATTCATATTCAATTTATTCCTATTGATTAAATTTATTTATATTCGTTGATTTATTAATTTTCATTGATTTATTCATATTCATATTCATTGATTTATTCATATTCTTTGATTTATTCATATTCGTTGATTTACTCATATTGACATTCAATTTATTCCTATTGATTCTATTTATTCATATTCGTTGAT
Source organism: Periplaneta americana (assembly GCA_025594305.2). Taxonomy (NCBI): domain Eukaryota; kingdom Metazoa; phylum Arthropoda; class Insecta; order Blattodea; family Blattidae; genus Periplaneta; species Periplaneta americana. The sequence continues at coordinate 109,102,721 of JAJSOF020000031.1, read as the reverse complement.
TTATTAATTTTCATTGATTTATTCATATTCATATTCATTGATTTATTCATATTCTTTGATTTATTCATATTCGTTGATTTACTCATATTGACATTCAATTTATTCCTATTGATTCAATTTATTCATATTCGTTGATTTATTAATTTTCATTGATTTATTCATATTCATATTCATTGATTTATCCATATTCTTTGATTTATTCATATTCGTTGATTTACTCATATTGACATTCAATTTAATCCTATTGATTCAATTTATTCATATTCGTTGATTTATTAATTTTCATTGATTTATTCATATTCATATTCAATTTATTCCTATTGATTCAATTTATTCATATTCATTGATTTATTCATATTCAATGATTTATAAATGTTCATTGATTTATTCATATTCATATTCAATTTATTCCTATTGATTCAATTTATTCATATTCATTGATTTATTCATATTCGTTGATTTATTCATATTGACATTCAATTTATTCCTATTGATTCAATTTATTCATATTCATTGATTTATTCTTTGAGCTGTAACTGAGAGTTATTAGTAAAATTATTTTCTATCTTAAAGACGGTCGGAATAATTTCGATGAAAAGGGTGAATCCACCGTTTTCGGGTATGATAAAGCTATTCAACTACGTAGGTCCCGACTTTGGAAAAATCCATTTACCAGGGCAAATAAAAAGACTGATTTTTAGGAACTAATAACCTTCTAATAATAAAACAAATCTAAGGGGTACATTTACAACTGGAACAAAATAGCGATACGAAGCTGTAATACATGAATGAATCTACAGGGTGATCCGTATGGGTATGGTTAATATTAATTTTTTATTATAAAGCTATTATGATAGCAGGGAAAATTTCTTGCAGGTTATATTATTATTAATAGATGGTAGTTCAATATATGACAATCAACAATGCATAATCTGAAAGGACAAATGAAAATCGTAGATGATTAAAATTGCTACTACAAATCAACAGCGGGCACAATGTGTTCTTTGGTATGCTAAATTTGAGAGTGTTAAAAGAGTTCAAAGGGAATTTCGACGTGAGTATGGTGTGTGTAATGTACCTAAATACGATTCCATAATGTTGTGGTATCGAACATTTGTAGAAACAGGTTCTGTGTTAAAAAACATGCAGGAGGTCGCAGGCAAAACCCATTACGATATGCAGCTATCTCTTGGCTTGGTCCCCAAACTCCCCAGATCTAACCCCTCCTGATTTCTTCGTGTGGGGTTTTGTTAAAGACATTGTCTATTCACAGAAACCCAGGAACATTGACGATCTGAGAGTAAGAATTACTCAATTTTTCAACAAGTCACCCCTCTTATGTTACAACGGACATGGGCTGAATTGCATCACCGTTATGAGATGTGCAGCGTTCGCAATGGGGGTCATGTTGAGCTCTGAGGAATCTCCCATCTTTCAGTGTTGTATGCACGAAGTTTCAACAAATAAAGTTCAGTAGTAAATGTTTTGCGGTGTTTTTATTTTATCCATAGCCAAACGCTAACTCCGCGCTGATTTTCAATTGCATATACGGGATTCGGCAATGAATTAGTGACAGTTACCATGGCAACATACAGCCTAATAGCTACAGAGCATAAGGCTCTCTGATTCTTCTAAATCTTATGTGCTTATACATGTGTACATGCCAGCTAGAGCCCGAATCTTGGAGGCATAGCTCGTAAATAAAATTGAAGACAAAGACCTGCCATACCCTTCCACGAATATAATACTTCCGGCTACCATGGAGGTCCACTAGTTGGAGGAGGATATCCGCTTCGTTGTACGACGTAATTCAGAGGGGAGTGATGGGGTTGTATACGCCCTTATCGGCCAAGATCACGCTGCCTCATTACAATATAAATAGCCTACCCCACGCATTGATTCATGTTCTGACAATAGTGGGGGGGGTTTACGAGCCTACACAGTGTAACATAACTACAGGGGAGCAGGAATGCGTACATAATTAAAGAATGGCGGTCAAGTGGAACGCTGATACCTTGTTATCGTGCGGTGTGATATGGGCTGTCAGATATCATCATAATCACCAACACAACAATCAGTGTAATCTTCATTGCATACAATATCATTATCACTATCATTATTATTATTATTATTATTATTATTATTATTATTATTATTATTATTATTATTATTATTATTATTATTATTATTTTTATTATTATTATTATTATTACTACTACTACTATTATTATTACTATTATTATTATTATTATTATTATTATTATTATTATTATTATTATTATTATTATTATTACTTACTTACTTACAAATAGCTTTTAAGGAACCCGAAGGTTCATTGCCGCCCTCACACAAGCCCTCCAGCGGTCCCTATCCTGTGCAAGATTAATCCAGTCTCTATCATCATACCCCACCTCCCTCAAATCCATTTTAATATTATCCTCCCATCTACGTCTCGGCCTCCCTAAAGGTCTTTTTCCTCCGGTCTCCCAACTAACACTCTATATGGATTTCTGGATTCGCCCATACGTGCTACATGCCCTGCCCATCTCAAACGTCTGGATTTAATGTTCCTAATTATGTCAGGTGAAGAATAGAATGCGTGCAGTTCTGTGTTGTGTAACTTTCTCCATTGTCCTGTAACTTCATCCCGCTTAGCCCCAAATATTTTCCTTAGCACCTTATTCTCAAACACCCTGAACCTATGTTCCTCTCTCAGAGTGAGAGTCTAAGTTTCACAACCATACAGAAGAACCGGTAATATAACTGTTTTATAAATTCTAACTTTCAGATTTTTGCACAGCAGACTGGATGATAAGAGCTTCTCAACCGAATAATAACAGGCATTTCCCATATTTATTCTGCGTTTAATTTCCTCCCGAGTGTCATTTATATTTGCTACTGTTGCTCCAAGATATTTGAATTTTTCCACCTCTTCGAAGGATAAATCTCCAATTTTTATATTTCAATTTCGTACAATATTCTGGTCACGAGACATAATCATATACTTTGTCTTTTCGGGATTTACTTCCAAACCGATCGCTCTACTTGCTTCAAGTAAAATTTCCGTGTTTTCCTAATCGTTTGTGTATTTTCTCCTAACATATTCACGTCATCCGCATAGACAAGAAGCTGATGTAACCCGTTCAATTCCAAACCCTCTGTGTTATTATTATTATTACTACTATTATTATTATTAGTATTATTACTATTATTATTATTGTTCTTATTATTACTATTATTATTATTATTTCCTGCATAATAACTCTGAGTATAACTATGATAAAAATGCGAGCACTTTAAATGTCGAAGCCTGTATGCCAAACGTCATGACCTCGATTACTTATTCTTATGTAAGGTCCTTAAAGGTGACATTAATTGTCAATCTTTCTTAAATAGTGTCAGCCTTCGTATTCCTTTGAAGGACATGAGACATCACAAACTCTTCTATATTAGAAATTCTAAATCTTCCTCGCCGGTCTCCAGATGTATTAAATATGCTAACTTACATGTAGGCGATTTCGATCCATTCAATGTATAGAAGTATTAGAATATGGCAATGTCTTTGCTAATATTATTTGCATAATCCTTATACACAAATTGGTAGTACGAATCAACTCCTTTCCGTAATATTTTATACTTTTAATTCTTGTAAATTAATCATTGTAATCTATGTTCCTTATTTTGTTGTTAACTAAAGTATTTAATTTGTACCATAGTTGTTCATTTTAATGTATTAATTGTATCATTGTACTGGACTTTTATTGGCCAATGGCTGTTGTCCGGCACATAAATATCAATAAATAAATAAATTATTATTATTACTATTATTATTGTTATAATTATTACTATTACTATTGTTATTATTATTATTACTATTATTATTATTATTACTATCCCGGGGGTAAAGGCGGTCAGAGCGTGGTGCCGACCACACCACCTCATTCTAGTGCCGAAGTCATGGAAAGCATGGGGCTCTACTCCATGCCCTCAAAGTGCCTTCATGGCGTGTGATGGGGATACCTTTTTTTTAACTTTTATTATTATTATTATTATTATTATTATTATTATTATTATTATTATTATTATTATCAAGGAATATGCTACTGGAGCTAAATAACAGCTATGAGTAGTATGGGGTAAGGATAAATGCAAACAAGACGAAGAACATGGTCATAGGAAGAAAAGCAAAGAAGGTAAACTTGCGAATTCTAAATGAGGCAGTAGAGCAAGTGGACAGCTTCAAATACTTGGGGTGTACTATAAGCAGTAACATGAGCTGCTGCCAGGAAGTCAAAAGGAGGATAGCAATGGCCAACGAAGCTTTTAATAGAAAAAGGAGCATCTTCTGCGAACCTCTGGAGAAAGAACTAGGCCTAAAGAAGAAACTAGTGAAGTCCTTTGTGTGGAGTGTGGCATGGTGTGGGGTAGAAACATGGACATTACGACGAAGTGAAGAGAAGAGAATAGAAGCAATTGAAATGTGGATATGTGTGAAATGGACAGACAGAATAAGAAATGGAGCTGTGTTGGAAAGAGTGGGTGAAGAAAGAATGATGCTGAAACTGATCAGGAAGAGAAAAAGAATTTGGTTGGGTCACTGGCTGAGAAGACACTGTCTACTGAAGGATGCACTGGAAGGAATGGTGAACGGGAGAGCTCGGGAGAGAAAAAGATTTGCAAGAAGACATTAAGTTATATGGATCATATACGGAGATTAAGAGGGGGAGGGGAATGATGAATGAACGATCATTATTACTAATATTATATTATTACAGTTGCTGGCCTATTATTGGCTAATCGCTTTTGACTGGCACACAAATATTAACATGTCAGTCATGAGTAACTGAATATGATACCACCAAGAAAGGTAATTCTCACTTCACAAAAGAAGAAAAAGAAAAGCATGTATTATAGAACAAATTTCTAACTTTTATGCCATTTATTTATTGAACATGAATTGCAAAACTTGTTTCTCATTTTTAGTTTGTAGGCCTAACATGTTAAATTCTTTGAATAGAATTACAAATTCTGTAGCTGGATTTTTTATTGTGATATGAAGAATTTATGAATGTGCGGAAAGAAATTACGAAATATAGACCCTAACACGGAATATATTCAAGGCATAGGCCTACTACAATCTGTCGCATTTCCTGTCATATAATTATGTATTAAATCTTTCCTTATTCTTGTTGACTTACTTACTTACAAATGGCTTTTAAGGAACCCGAAGGTTCATTGCCGCCCTCACATAAGCCCGCCATCGGTCCCTATCCTGTGCAAGATTAAGCCAGTCTCTATCATCATACCCCACCTCCCTCAAATCCATTTTAATATTATCCTCCCATCTACGTCTCGGCCTCCCTAAAGGTCTTTTTCCCTCCGGTCTCCCAACTAACACTCTATATGCATTTCTGGATTCGCCCATACGTGCTACATGCCCTGTCCATCTCAAACGTCTGGATTTTAAGTTCCTAATTATGTCAGGTGAAGAATACAATGCGTGCAGTTCTGTGTTGTGTAACTTTCTCCATTCTCCTGTAACTTTATCCCTCTTAGCCCCAAATATTTTCCTAAGCACCTTATTCTCAAACACCCTGAACCTATGTTCCTCTCTCAGAGTGAGAGTCCAAGTTTCACAACCATACAGAACAACCGGTAATATAACTGTTTTATAAATTCTAACTTTCAGATTTTTGACAGCAGACTGGATGATAAGAGCTTCTCAACCGAATAATAACAGGCATTTCCCATATTTATTCTGCGTTTAATTTCCTCCCGAGTGTCATTTATATTTGTTACTGTTGCTTGTTGAAGTGTGTAAAAATGATTGATTCACAATATTTTTTTTTTCATTTCGTCACTAGAATCAACACAGAAAAAGAACAATAGTAATATGCGTTACAAGAGCGGTATGTTGATGTTTTCATGTTCGAGGAAAAGTTTGAAAAAGCGAAACGTAGTTGAGCTTTTTTAATTGCCGAGAATTGAAAGAAAACATACCGCTTGTGTATCGTACATTATTTTGTGCGAAAATCGTTTATTACATACCTGAAAGAGGAATTTCTAATTACTTGCAATGAAATCTCCATCTTGGTTTCTGTTCAATGACGGCAAATTTGCAAAACAAAAATATCTATCTTCAACATTATTGCTTTAAAATGTTTTCTGTGTTTACTATACTCCAGCAGGCCGTGATAATCGTCTATCTTGCCCCCCCCCAGTCTATGATGAGTCTGGAATCTTGTTGATTTTTTCACGGATTCCTTAATGTTACTTGCATCACGAATGCAGTAACTTTAGTGGAGTTGTAGAGTTTACTTAATTTTTGCAAATATTTAAAAGCAATAATTAACAGTGCAATTTAGGTGAAATTGCAGTGGTAAGTTTCAATTTATAATTATTAGATACTATATTGAACGTCTCTAAAAATAATATGTTAAAAGCCTAAAGCAGTAAAATCAATATGTCACTTAAGCGGTAAGAAGAGGGAAATTGTTATGTGTGTTAGGTTGGGAATACTGAATGTGGAATTTTAGACTTTCCGCGGATTGGTTTTTTGCGGAAACCAAGCAAATACGCACGATCTCGCACAAAACAATATTACACTCATGAAACAGACCAAGTATTGATAACTTTACCTATCCCTGTTGCACGTGATGTTGTTTGATTCCTGAAATAACATTAGAATTTCCGTCTCGGGAATCGACCCCTCTCCTCCCAAGAAGTAACAGCTGCGAGGTAACGACTTCAGATCCTCCCGGAGGTGGTCTCAGCAAATTAATACGTCACGCTCGCTTTTTAAGTCCAGATAACGAATCTAATTGGATTACATTCTAAACCGCACTTCCGGCAAACCTCAAAATGGCTTCACCGAAATGACAAATGAAGACGCCTTTCAGATTCTCGCAGACAGCGAGAGAAGACTGAATCGTAGACGCATTGTTGGCTTATTCGTTTAAGAGCAAACCAATTTCGTCAAGGAAATATTACAATGAAGAACGATATTACGAACATTTTCGAGAGTTTAATGAAGAATTCAAGTCTCTCAGGCGGCAGAAGGCGTTAAAACGTTTTTTATAGATATCTCAAACACATTTACATCAGAAGAACAATAAAAATACACAACTACGAATAAATAAGAAATTACGACATGAATATAGATTTTTTTTACTTAAATATAGGAAGGATTTTGTTCATATTCAGCATCTACGAGTCAATTTATCAGGGAATGATGTACATGAAATAATTTTAGTACTAGTCTGTCTGTGTACAGCGATTTCTACTAAACTATTGGACTGATTTTGTTCATATTCAGTATCTACGAGTCAATTTATCAGGGGATGATGTACATGAAATATAATAATTTTAGTACTAGTCTGTCTGTGTACAACGATTTCTACTAAACTATTGGACGGATTTTGTTCATATTCAGTATCTACGAGTGAATTTATCAGGGAATGATGTACATGAAATATAATAATTTTAGTACTAGTCTGTCTGTGTACAACGATTTCTACTAAACTATTGGACGGATTTTGTTCATATTCAGTATCTACGAGTCAATTTATCAGGGGATGATGTACATGAAATATAATAATTTTAGTACTAGTCTGTCTGTGTACAACGATTTCTACTAAACTATTGGACGGATTTTGTTCATATTCAGTATCTACGAGTCAATTTATCAGGGGATGATGTACATGAAATATAATAATTTTAGTACTAGTCTGTCTGTGTACAACGATTTCTACTAAACTATTGGACGGATTTTGTTCATATTCAGTATCTACGAGTCAATTTATCAGGGAATGATGTACATGAAATATAATAATTTTAGTACTAGTTTGTCTGTGTACAGCGATTTCTACTAAACTATTGGACGGATTTTGTTCATATTCAGTATCTACGAGTCAATTTATCAGGGAATGATGTACATGAAATATAATAATTTTAGTACTAGTCTGTCTGTGTACAGCGATTTCTACTAAACTATTGGACGGATTTTGTTCATATTCAGTATCTACGAGTCAATTTATCAGGGAATGATGTACATGAAATATAATAATTTTAGTACTAGTCTGTCTGTGTACAGCGATTTCTACTAAACTATTGGACGGATTTTGTTCATATTCAGTATCTACGAGTCAATTTATCAGGGAATGATGTACATGAAATATAATAATTTTAGTACTAGTCTGTCTGTGTACAACGATTTCTACTAAACTATTGGACGGATTTTGTTCATATTCAGTATCTACGAGTCAATTTATCAGGGAATGATGTACATGAAATATAATAATTTTAGTACTAGTCTGTCTGTGTACAGCGATTTCTACTAAACTATTGGACTGATTTTGTTCATATTCAGTATCTACGAGTCAATTTATCAGGGATGATGCACATGAAATATAATAATTTTAACACTACTTTGTCTGTGTACAGCGATTTCTACTAAACTATTGGACTGATTTTGTTCATATTCAGTATCTACGATTCAATTTATCAGGGAATGATGTACATGAAATATAATAATTTTAGTACTACTCTGTCTGTGTACAGCGATTTCTACTAAACTATTGGACGGATTTTGTTCATATTCAGTATCTACGAGTCAATTTATCAGGGAATGATGTACATGAAATATAATAATTTTAGTACTAGTCTGTCTGTGTACAGCGATTTCTACTAAACTATTGGACGGATTTTGTTCATATTCAGTATCTACGAGTCAATTTATCAGGGAATGATGTACATGAAATATTGTATCTCCAAATTTCGACATGTGGAATTCCTCGTCCTCGGATAAGTAAAAGAACACCGAAACTTTAAGATGTTGAAGAGAACATAGAAAAATGGAGTCGGTTCAGATTAGAGTCTGAGGACAGTTGTTGAATCACGAGTTTCTCGAGTGAGTCACCGTCAATAAAAACTGTATGATAGAAATTACACAGATCCTTGGTTTATAATTGCCTACCTACGTTGCAACTAGACCATAACTATAAAACGTTTATGTTCTTCAATTTTTCATCGTTTTTTCTCGTTTATTGCGAGAGATCATTTACGAACCGTAAAGTAAATTATTGCTGTATTTTATACTTGTATTATTGCATTGCTAGCCATGGTGTACACGGCAGTTAAAGCAAGGACTTAATGCTGCGTTGATGCCACGGTCTTGAGTTTCAATTCTGGGTAGGATATAATAGTAATATACGTTACAAGAGCGGTATGTTGACGTTTTCATGTTCGAGGAAAAGATTGAAAAAGCGAAACGTAGTTGAGCTTTTTTAATTTCCGAGAACATGAAAACAAACATACCGCTCGTGTATCGTACATTATTTTGTGCGAAGATCGTTTATTACATACCTGAAAGAGGAATTTCTAATTATTTGCACTGAAATCTCCATCTTGGTTTCTGTTCAATGACGGCAACTTTTAAGAACAAAAATATCTTTCTTCAACATTGTTGCTATAAAATGTTTTCTGTGTTTACTATACTCCAGCAGGCCGTGATATACGTCTGTCTTCCCCCTCCAGTCTATAAATGGGAACTTAAAACAAACGGTAAGGTTATGTAATGATTTATTTTTCATTTTAATATTTTAACAATATTATTTATATAACATATTGCAGTAATAACATCGGCATCTGGAATCTTGTTGATTTTTTCTCGGCTTCCTTAATGTTACTTGTATCAGGAATGCAATAAGTTTCGTAGAGTAATAGACTTTACTTAATTTTTGCAAATATTTAAAAACAGTAATTAACATTGCAATTTAGGTGAAATTGCAGTGGTAAGTTTCAATTTATAATTATTACTATGTTAAACGTCTCTAAAAATAATATGTTAAAAGCCTAAAGCAGTAAAATGAATGTCGCGCTTAAGCGGTAAGAAGAGGGAAATTGTTATGTGTGTTACGTTGGGAATACTGAATGTGGTATTTCACACTTACCGCGTATTGGTTCTGTGCGGAAAACAAGCAAATACGCAACGATCTCGCACAAAATAGTATTACACGTTGTTGGTTCGATGTTTGGATGTTCTGTGCTGTCACAGGAAAGGGATATTTCAATAAAATAGAATTCATGGCTTGGAAATAGATTCAATGCCGGGTAACCAATCTTTTCCAAAATTGAACATTTGAAAATCTATCGTCGCTAAGTTGTGTGATTATGGCCACTGGAAAATCATCAGGGTAAGAAATAGGTCTTCCGTCCGAACCTGCGCTTGGGTATAGGTTCGAATCCGAGGACTCTTCTTTTGAAACATAACGTTTATACTTGGGTTTTCTATCAAAGAATCCCATCTGGTCCACGTGTTTTCAAGGGTATAGTGCCATATTCCTGGCCCATTAATTAACTCTTAAATCCGTCCCTTTCAGGACCAAAGCTGTTCAATGGTGTCCTTAAAACATATTATTCAATTATCTATTTTATAGCATTACATTATCTCAGATCCACAAGACGGTACACTTTACTATACCTAGGGTTCCCACAGTCCCATAAAAACGGAAATGTATATTTTTCTCGCTTTGACCTAATGTCGCGAAACAGTTCTTAAGAGACAGGTCTTAGTACCTTAGCGACTGAAAAAAACAAAACTGGGAATATCAACTACCATTTCATTATTTACTTACGGTCTCACTAATAAAAATCTATATACAGACGTTTAACTGTCTTATACTTATACAATGAGTAGCTCGTTTATAAGTCGTGTGTAAATTCCTTACTAATAATCACTACATACGTCGTGTATAACAGTATAACTGTTACACAGCTACGTCATAGTTTCGTCATTACTTCGTTACGAAAGGTAATAGAATATCTGAGGTTCTCTACTGGACCCGGTAGAGCGCTCTAGTGTGGCGTGTTAAATATCGATAGTACAACTGGCTCTAATCGATTACCACACTACATTTTTGTCAAAGAGTACAAGCTACAGCAATATTATTCTAATAATTCTATGATCTTTGGTTTGTTCTTCTGTGGTTACAAGGTAACCATCATCATAAAATGACAGTCGATACGAACAGCTGTTAGAGGGCGGCCATTTTTCCTCTATATACAACGCTTAAACAAGGGGTTTCGTGTATATAACTACTGCAAAGCAATTCCCATTGTATAGTTACAGCCTGTTTATACGTCCATAGCTTATTCACGGTTTATTAGTAACGTTTTCTGTCTTAACTCTGCATAAGTCTCGTATAAAAACTATACACGGTTTATTAGTAAGACAGTTATTGATGTACTTATTCACCTGTTTACTTACTTATTCACTTGTTTTTCACTTATTTATTTATTTACTTATTTACTTATTCATCTATCCACTCATTTATTTACTTATATACTTATTTACCCACTTATTTACTTATTTATGTACTTATTTAATTATTCACCTATTAATTTATTTACTTTTTAATGTACACACTTATTTAATTATTTATTTACTCACTTATTTATTTACTTATTTACCTATTTACTTATTCGTTTATTTATTTATTCATTTATTTATTTAATCTTGTGGAGCTAAGACCATCAGGCCTTCTCTACCAGACCACTGGAATAGAAATAAGCATATACAAAAACAAATGCAGAGAGAAGAAGTAAATAAGAATAAGAAACAGAAATAAAATTACAAATATAGCTAAATACAAACGACATAAATGCAAAAATACGTAAGTAAAACAAATAGGCTACAAGTAGAGAGATAAGATCACAATGGACAGAAAAAGTACTAATGCAATATACTGTCTATTAGAGGTTAAAGAAAATAGCTGAATTACAGAAATTCATTATTCACAAAAGTATCGTACGAGTCACTGTGATTAATAACAGTGTATTCTCAGGAACAGTATTAATTTGTTTTAACCTGCCCAAAGACACCATGGATAAGCGCGGTGGAAAATATACATCGAAGCTCAATTTTTTTCTTAATCATTATTTTCTACTTCTGTTTCTACACCCACATCTTTCAGGGATCGAAGGCAGATCCGTTCGCTGACAGTTCCGTCTGTTCCGATACGCCACGCCCAGTAGCTGGTGTGCAATGAATTCTAATGCAGTGTCGGACCAGAACGTAAATAATACAAGAGGGGCCGGATCGTGGCCTGCGTTGTAAACATGTCACTTGAAGAAGAGACTCTACGAGAGGATAAAAAGGAGTTCTCTTTGCGCCCGAGGAACTCAAAGTGGTGTATCAGACTGTCTTTTGTCACGCCAGGGTAAACAAAACAAACATGTACGTCAAATTTCATGTTTGAACATTAAGGACTCTAGTCTTTTCTTCTAGAACTAACACGTTTTATCACCTTGTCATATCTTCTATTCTTATATACAGGGTGATTCACGAGGAGTTACCATCACATACGGAGCATATTTCCAAAGACATTTTGAGCAGAAAATGCCAGATAAACATTTGTCTTATTCTCAATATTTTCAGAGTTACACTAATTTCAAGTTGTTAGTAAAATACTTTTTTTTTCTTTCTTTAGATTTAAGGGTAAAAAAAAATATTACAAATACAGAATGAACTATTCAGAAGTATAATTTCTTTAATTGGCGAGTATTGTGAATAAAATATTTGGTGCTAAGAAGGATAAAGTTACAGGAGAATGCAGAAAGTTACACAACACAGAACTGCACGCATTGTATTCTTCACCTGACATAATTAGGAACATTACATCCAGACGTCTGTAATGGGCAGGACATGTAGCACGTATTGGCGAATCCGAAATGCATATAGTGTTAGATGGGAGGCCAGAGGGAAAAAGACCTTTGGGGAGGCCGAGACGTAGGTGGGAAGATAATATTAAAATGGATTTGAAGAGGTGGGATATGATGATAGAGACTGGATTAATCTTGCTCAGGATTGGGACCAATGGCGGGCGGCAATGAATCTACGGGTTCCTAAAAAGCCAGTAAGTAAGTAAGTAAGTATTGTGAATTCCATAGTCGCTTCATACTTTTTTTTCGATTTTTAACTACAAAAATTGCACTTTTCTTACGCACTAATCACAATTGTTACAAATCACGGCAGTCTTGTAAACTCTTTGGGTGCTATTCATAGACATTTCGCAGCACGCGCTACGAGCGTACTAAGCTAGCCCCGGCTATCCACTGGTTACTAGTACAGAATTCAAATCATATCCTATCGCTAACACTGGTTTATGAATACGAAAAGCGCTGATAACCCACCGGAAGCCCGCGCTAAAAATGTCTATGAATACGGCCCTTTAAGACTGTACATTAGAGTGCAAAATGGAACTGTAAAGAATAAAGTCCCTAGACGCTAGAAGTGGTGACCTTCAAGAAGATTTGGCAATTCATATCGGATGAATTGAAAGGTTTCTACACAACGCTGTGCACATGGCCTACGACCAACAAAGATAGTAATGCTAGTGGAAGTCAAAATCGAAAAAAAATAAGTTTATTAAAGTTCTGACATACAAAAAGTCTATTCAGCCATGCTTCCAAACTCTTTGACGATGTCATTTACCACATAGAATTTGGAAAACTATTACATTTAACTAATTATTATGTTTAATGAGTTATGTTTACCTTAAACTATTTTTTTTTTATTTAGACCGGCCAGAGTCCATTTACCAAAGTTATCTTTGTTTTTTCATTTTTTCCTTTTCGTTTTACTGACACTAATACAAACACAACACTCACGCCCGTGGCAGGACTCGAACCCATAACCCTTCGGACCATGCGATTGAGACATGCCGTGCCCCTACCGCTTGAGCCATCCGGGCCGGCTGACAAAAGCAAAACTTTCGGAAAATCAATAAACTGTTTAGTTTAATTAATTTTATTTTAATTGTCAAAATGTATTTCACAAGTGATATTAGTTGCTAATGTTAGGTTTATTCACTATTAGTTGTGTTTTATATTTATTTTTATTGGGTTATTTTACGACGCTGTATCAACATCTAGGTTATTTAGCGTCTGAATGAGATGAAGGTGATAATGCTGGTGAAATGAGTCCGGGGTCCAGCACCGAAAGTTAACCAGCATTTGCTCATATTGGGATGAGGGAAAACCCCGGAAAAAACCTCAACCAGGTAACTTTCCCCGACACGGAATCGAACCCGGGCCACCTGGTTTCGCGGCCAGACGCGCTAACCGTTACTTCACAGGTGTGGACTGTGCATATAAAAAATTCCTCTCTTGACTTGTCACTGTTTTCTTTCTGATAATTTTTCTTCTTATAATTGATGTCGATTTCATATGTTTTATTCAACTCCGTTTAAACATCTAACCGGCTATAAATTCATTTATTACAAACATAGCTACATCAAAACTTGAGCTCGAGCAAGCGAGGATTCGAACCGGGGTCTCCACCTATTCGACTAACGATACGCCGGTGGAACGTGATAACGACTGCACAGGGATTCGAACTGCACGCGCTCTCAATTAATAAAGCCTGCTTGTAACAGACTGCTCACAACAACAGTTAACAATTGGCATGGCTCATAAATATTAATTAATACGCGTGATAAACACCGCTGCCAGCTATCGACAGACGTCAGTCGCCATAGCGACATGACAGATGAATGTAGCATTTGGTGTGTAGCTTTTGATATAGCAAACACAGGGACTATGGTTTATGTAAACTTACACTGATATGAAAATCACACAAACGTACTAAATATGTCTTAGATTAATTTCCGTCCATTTCCTAATACCTTCTTTGATATTTCCATTCCCTTTATCTTCATTAGTTATTCTTCCCATCCCTTCAGTCTTGATATTTTCCATTTTGTTTTCTTGTATAGAACTCTTCTGCATTTCATTAATTCATAGTGTTCTGTTCAAGGGCAGGTCTTTCACTGCAAACCCAGCTTTTTCCACTCTTTTCTATTTTCTGCCTTCCTCTTAGTCTCCAAATATGATCCATGTATCTTAAGGTTAGGTTATTTTACGACGCTTTATCAACAGCTTAGGTTATTCAGCGTCTGAATGAAATGAAGATGATAATGCCGGTGAAATGAGTCCGGGGTCCAGCACCGAAAGTTACCCAGCATTTGCTCATATTGGGTTGAGGGAAAACCCCGGAAAAAACCTCAACCAGGTAACTTGTCCCGACCGGGAATCGAACCCGGGCCACCTGGTTTCGCGGCCAGACGCGCTGACCGTTAATCCACAGGTGTGGACATGTATCTTAATGTCGTCTATCATCTGATATCTTCTTCTGCCCCGAACTCTTCTCCCGTTCTCCATTCTTTCCAGTGCATCCTTCAGTAGGCATTTTCTTCTCTTCCACTCTTTCCAACACAGCTTCATTTCTTATTCTGTCTGTCCACTTCTAACACTCCATTCTTTTCCATATCCACATTTCAAATGCTTCTAGTCGCTTCTCTCCACTTCGTCGTAATGTCCATGTTTCTTTCCCATACAATGCCACACTCCACACAAAGCACTTCACTAGTCTCTTCCTTAGTTCTTTCTCCAGAGGTCCGCAGAAGATGCTCCTTTT
The DNA here is from genome assembly GCA_025594305.2 of Periplaneta americana. NCBI lineage: Eukaryota > Metazoa > Arthropoda > Insecta > Blattodea > Blattidae > Periplaneta > Periplaneta americana. The sequence goes on along the minus strand of JAJSOF020000031.1, from coordinate 109,087,246 downwards.
TCTATTAAAAGCTTCCTTTGCCATTGCTATCCTCCTTTTGACTTCCTGACAGCAGCTCATGTTACTGCTTATAGTACACCTCAAGTTTTTGAAGCTGTCCACTTGCTCTACTGCCTCATTTAGAATATTCTGAAGTTTACCTTCTTTATTTTTCTTCCTGTGACCATGGTCTTCGTCTTGTTTGCATTTACCTTCATCCCATACTGCTCACAGCTGTCATTTAGCTCCAGTAGCATATTCCTCAGTATCATCTCCTCTTCTGCTAACAACGCCATATCATCAATAATAATCTTATGCACTTTATTCTTCTTCCTCCTACTATCACTCCTCCCATGTTCTGAAAACAGCTCTTCACTAAATCCTTCAAGTAGATGTTGAACAGGGTAGGTGATAAAGGGCATCCTTGACGTACTCCTCTTCCTATTTCACTTTCTTGTGATATTTCTTGTCCTATCGTGATTTTGACTCCGTTATTATGGGAAGTAATTAGTATTGATGGTCAAAAACCACATTTTCGGACTTTGGTCTAAAAATGAAACATTTTTGTGGATTAAAATATAGCGGAAAACGCAAAAGTTACTTTCTCGCTTTCTTTATTATAATTCCATTGTTTTTTTCTGCTACAATACGTCATCACACGCACAGAACACTAACTTACACACCGTCTAACACACAGACTGGCAGACGTGTTACACAGTCTCAGTTTCTTAGCGTCTTCGCACGTAATGTTACATCCCAGTTCTTAATATTTATAGCATCATACATAGCACAAGCTTTTACGACTTCTTTTCCTCTCGTGACACTCCACAAGCTGTTGCCATGGTGATCACCACCAGCCATAAATCAGAATTAAAGCTGAAGATGCGTTCTCGGTACAATCCCAATGCAGAACAAGTGAATGCACAAGAATATTGTGATACAGATAAGATTCCAATATACGAGAGACAACAGTCTTTCTTCCTGTCTTTCTTTTTTTCTCTGTCTGTCAGACAATCTGCCCGTTTATCTGTCTGTCTTTGTGTCTGTATAGGCCTACCTGTCTTGTCTCTGAATGTCTGTCCATCCATCCATCCAGTCGAACTGGTTGGCGAGTTGGTATAGCGCTGGCCTTCTATGCCCAAGGTTGCGGGTTCGATCCCGGGGGGAGTTCACACCTGTGGAGTAACGGTCAGCGCGTCTGGCCGCGAAACCAGGTGGCCCGGGTTCGAATCCCGGTCGGGGCAAGTTACCTGGTTGAGGTTTCTTCCGGGGTTTTCCCTCAACCCAATACGAGCAAATGCTAGGTAACTTTCGGTGCTGGACCCCGGACTCATTTCACCGGCATTATCACCTTCATATCATTCAGACGCTAAATAACCTAGATGTTGATATAGCGTCGTAAAATAACCCAAAAAAAAATAAAAAAATAAATCCATCCCGGGCCAGGTCGATGGCATTTAAGTGTGCTTAAATGCAACAGGCTCATGTCAGTAGATTTACTGGTTCAAAATTCTGGCACATCCGGCGACGCTGATATAACCTCTGCAGTTGCGAGCGTCGTTAAATAAAACATAACATTTTTCCATCCATCCATCACCTGTCACATCTCTCTGTATGCAAGCCTGCCTAGATATCTATCTACTTTCATGTCTGTAAATTTATCTACATTACGTACCCTTTCATCTTCCGACCTACCTATCGATATCCCCACCTATTTACACCGTCCTTACTTATTTTCGTGCCTATTTAATTCATTATCGTTTCTTTCCCCTTCTATTTCCATTATTACTCATCTTCCACTCATTCTCTTACTTTATACTTTTCTCTGCCTACTCTTTTCTGGTCGGCCTCGGTGGCGCAGTCGGTAGAGTGCTGGCCTTCTGTGCCCGAGGTTGCGGGTTCGATCCCGGCCCAGGTCGACGGCATTTTAAGTGTGCTTAAATGCGACAGGCTTATTTCAGTAGATTTACTGGCATGTAAAAGACAAAATTCCCGCACACCGGCGACGCTGATATAACCTCGACAATTGCGAGCGTCGTTAAATAAAACGTAATTTAAAAAAAATGTATTTAAAAAACTCCTTTCTGTCTCAATATGATTTCTGTTTATTTTAATTTCACTGCTTTTTTTTTAATTTTTTTCCTTTATTTCACTTCCTTATCTTTATCCTTATCTTAGCCTCTGTTTCTATTTTCTCTCTTCTTTGTGTCCTTGTTATCGGTTTTCTTTATTTACTGTTATTCTGTTTCGACGCGAAACGTCTATATTGGAAGTAGAAGAGAGAAAAATTGTAAACGATGTAGTTACATTAAAGGTTTACTCTGACGTTACCATGGAAACAGAAATGTAAAATTAATTGCAAGCCTAGTGATTTTCTAATAGGTCCGCCCCGCTTTTTCTGTATTTAATATGCCTCAAAATTTTCCCCTTCAATAAATTTATGATTATAATAAGCTAATAGCTATTTCTTGTTCATTGTTGCCTAGGCTACTGAATAAAAACAAAACCCTACCAATTTTTAAAGCACCAATAACTTCCAATACACCCCATGTGCTCGTAATGATTAAGTGCAATAATTACTGGATGTTGCAAGTAAATCTGTTCTATGCGAGAGCACGCACTGCAAATGGCGGCATACTGCAGTTCAGAGTTCGAAACATGGGCGAGTAGCTGTTGACGGAGTTAAACGGGCACATGCTAATAAAATTCACGACATGGTGCAAATGAGTTCTGTCAGTGTTTGGGAGCGAATTGAACATGTCAACACGAACCACAATGACTGTCATGGCGGCCTGACACGACAGCCATTACAACGGCAGGCGCTACGTTGCCAAACTACACACCAGCTCATTGTACGACTTGGCTGTTAGCAGTTTTACAAATTATCGTCACACATCCTTCGGCTGGTATTACGCTATCAAAGTTATTCGACAAAGATTATGATAAAAGGTAGAATTTTTAGGATATTACACTATATCAAATATTTTACCTACAGTAATCTCACTAGAGGTTTTGATTTGTCTAGAGAAAATCAAAACTCGAGTGGAATTTAATTGACTATTACACGATTAGAAGAAAGTATATGAAGATTAGAAGAAATAAAGTACTCTAATACAATAAAATGTTAAATGACTTACTGCAACACTGAACTATCTTGGGAATATATTATTGTACCATCTCATCATTACGAATATTCCGCTAGATGGCAGTAGTGTGTTATGATGAGTTGTTTTCCTGTTACCAGTTGTGCCAACTATACAATCTTCATTGAACTCTAAGGACGTTTACTAGTCAAAAAGGCTTTGTTGATTCAGTTTCATTTTCTTTAATACAGTTGTATTACACTTCAATTATTAATATATATTAAACAATAATCTCTGCAGAAAAAATTTTTCATACAATAAAACTTATCGGAAATCGTTTTTAAAGAAACTTTTGTTATGTAACATTTTTCATAAAAATCAATAATAAGCGAGATATTTCGATTTATTTAATTACTAGCCGTACCCGTGCGTTCCGCTGCACCCATTAGAAATAAATATAAAGTAATTACATAATTAAAATAGGACATTTGATCCAGGGAACATTCGTGTTTGATAGAAGGATAAATCGTTTAATATGTTACTTAATTTAAATTGCATCCAAATAATTAAAAGGCGATCATTTTGGTCCAGAGACACTCATTTGGTGCAATGACAATTTCTTTAGCATGTTTCTTAATTGTTACGAGTATCACATGCAACCATAGTTTAATGAAGATTGACATCATTTAGATTTAATGTGTATTTTTATTTTACTTGTTACAGGTTTCCATTGAATTATGGTAATAACTTAATTTTAACCCTTGTTTTCTACGTATTCAGGAAATGGCGCTTGGCCCACTATGGTTCTGAACCCTTCAAATAACTTAAATTATATAATATAATATTACATATTATATTATATTATATATTATGTTATGTTATATTATATATTTGTATTATATTATATTATATTATATTATATTATATTATATTATATTATATTATATTATATTACATTATATTATATCAGAAGTTACTGTAATAACATTATAGCATTATGTCCATCTAGAGAAACTACACTTTCCAATGGTGAAATAATTAATTATACAAATCGGTTAATTTAGCTTCCGATATTACTTCATACAAACACAGAAACATTCTCTGTAGGCTATCTTTCATAGCTTTCGATTGTCAAGGCCCCTTATAGACGAAGTCATTTGTTTTTTATTTCATTACACCGCCTTAGATGGCAGTTATTTTAATTTTAAAACTCATTTATCTCATTAAATATCAGTCCTATCAAAATTTTGCATAGGATAAAACGTATCGGAAATTATTTAAAAAAAACTTTTGTTCTGTAACATTTTTCACAAAACTCAATAATAAGCGAGATATTTCGATTTATTTAATTCAGACCCCCTTATAACTCCATTTTAAATAATGTATTTTGAATGCCATATAGCCTAAAATCTAAGTTACAACGAACTTAATTTATATTCCAATTTTCATCGAAATCCGTTAAGCCATTATCGCGTGAAAAGATAACAAACATACATACATACATACATACATACATACATACATACATACATACATACATACATACATACATACATACATACATACATACATACATACATACATACATACATACATACATACAGACAGACAGACATACAAACAAAAATTTCAAAAAAGCGATTTTCTGTTTCAGGGTGGTTAATTATATATGTTAGGACCAATTATTTTTGGAAAATCGAAAATTACCAGAAAAATTTCGGCTACAGATGTATTATTAGTATAGATAACCCTCCTTTTAAATAGAGTATTTTGAATGACATATAGCCTATAAACCAAGCTACAACGAACTTAATTTATATTCCAATTTTCATACAAATCGGTTCAGCCATTATCGCGTGAAAAGGTAACAAACATCCAGACAGACAGACAGACAAAAATTTCAGGAAAGCGATTTTTGGTTTCAAGATGATTAATTATACATGTTGACACCAATTATTTTTTGGAAAATCGAAAATTACCAGAAAAATTTCGGTTACAGATTTATTATTAGTATAGATAAGGCTACGACCAGAATTTACAGTTCAAAAAGTTATTGTATCTTAATTTAGGGTCCACTTTTGTCAACGTTCAATTTTCTGTAAACCGTCCGGTAGTCGCTTAGAACATGCAGTACGTCATGAGATATATCTGTTTCCTAGGAAATGCAGACCACGTCTCTGTAAGCTCGTATTGACTTAACTCAGTTTACGTAATTGATGAGCTGTCACGTGACAGTTGAGTGGGATAGCGTATGTGTGCACAAGCGAATGTGAGGATAAATGAGGATACGGAACGAAGGAAATGAAGAGGAGGAGAGAGGGGAGAGGAGATTAAAAAAAAAGTGACAGGGGATTCATGAAATCCCTATAAATGCGTGAAAGGTTTTATCTTTTGTTATTGTAAACATGGTTGGGATTGTAAGGATGTTTGGGATTTGAAATAAAAGTTTGATATTTCTTTTCATTTCTGTCTTCATACTCCCCGCATTTAAATTTAACAAGGCGGAGCCTTCTCGTTAACTACTTCATAATCGCTTCCTCATTCCAGGAGGCCTAGTCTGCAGACAACAATGCAATTGATAGTCGAAACGATTCACACATCAATATGACGTCAATGAGTTGTTTGAAATTGTAATCAATAATAATGTGTCATTACACAGAATAGGATTAATTTGGAAATTAATACCACAGTTAAGTACTTTAGAGTTAGACTATGTTAAATGCATTATTTCTGTCTTTATACTTCCCATATAAAATATTTTCCGAAACTTAGAAATCTTGACTTCACCTTGTGAATACATTCTTTCCCTAATGATGCTGTATATTAAGAACCAAGATAAATTCAATACTAATCAAGACATTCATCATTTTAATACAAGACATAAATCAGATCTTCATCTACCCTCTGTTAGTCTAAGCTTTTTTAAAAAGGAGTTCGCTATTCATGTATAACAGTCTTCAATGCACTGCCTAATTATCTTAAAGATTTGAAGAACAACGAGAAAAGGTTCAGAATTAACCAAATTTCTACATACTCATACCTTCTACACAATTGATGAATTGTTTATGCTTGTGAATTGAATTATTCTACTTAAATGACATGTACAATTTTATATAGCTCAACTAAAATATGTTTTTATATTGACTTAATCTGTTTACTATGCATTGTATTTTTTGTTTAGCATAACTGATGAATTGTATGTACTGTAAATTGAATAGTATACTGTATAGGTCAACTGATGAATTGTTTAAGCTTATAAATTGGATAAATCTACTTCATATGAATTGTATAGCTTAACGAAAATAAGTTTGTAAATTGAACTAATTTGATTGTATATGTTTGTATAGTTTGGCTGATGAATTGTATATGTTCTTAAAATGATTACTAGTCTGTGTAGCTCTACTGATGAATTGTATATAGACCTACTGTAAATTGAATGGTAATATGTATAGCTCAACTGATGAATTGTTTATGATTATAAATTGAATTAATCTACTTGATATTAATCGCACAAATTTGTATAGCTTAATGAAAGTATGCTACTTTGTATTGTATATATTTGTATAGTTTTGGCCGATGAATTGTATATGCTTTAAATTGAATAGTAATCTATATAGCTCTACTGATAAATTGTTTGTGTTTGTAATTTGAAGTAGTTTGCATGATATGTATTATCAATTTCTGTATATCACAAGTGGTTGAATTGTTTATGCCTTAAATTTAATTAAATTGTTTTGTATTATAATATAGCTCAACTTATGAATGATCGTTTGCGTTTGTAAATTTAATAATCTGATTGGCTATATATTGTATACTTTTAGTAGCTCAGTCGGCAGACTCGCCGGGCCGCTGATCCGGAGCTGCGTTCGGGCTTGGGTTGGATCCCCCTTTGGACTTTGGTTTCTTCGGAGGTTTTCCCCAGCCGTGGGACTGAAGCCGGATGGTCTATGGCGAGTCCTTGGCATCAACTCCTTTGATTTGATTACCCCTTTGATTTGATTACCTAGTTGGGTTTTTCCGAGGTTTCCCCACCGAAAAGGCAAATGCCGGGTAATATTTTGGCGAATCCTCGGACCTCATCTCATCTCACTACATCTCGCCAAAATGTAAAAAAATTGTACAAAATTGTAAAAATTGTAGAAAATTACTAAATTGTAAAACTATAAAAATTTGTAAAAATTGTAATTGTAATATTGTAAAATGTTGACATGTTCCACATCTTAAAGCTTCATTGCTCATGTAAGATCTATGGAATAAAATAAATAAATGAATGAATGAATGAATGAATGAATGAATGAATGAATGAATGAATGAACATCCATTAATCACCCGCATTTGTTTATCAATATTTTTTTTATTAATGTAAAATTAAGTTTAATATTACGTTAGCCACCGGCGTAGCTCAGTCGGATGAGGTGCTTGCCTGCTGATCTAGATTTCGTGGGCTCGATCCCCGCTTAGGCTGGTACCTGGTTAAATTTTTTCCGAGGTTTTACTCAACCGTAAGGCCAATGTCAGCCGAAATACCATCTCGCTGTGACTAATTCCATCGACGCTAAAATAACCTAGTAGTAGATACGGCGTCGTTAAATAACCAACTAAAAAAATATTATGTTAAGCTTTTACGTTTTACTTTACAATTCCTAGCCTGAACGGAACAACGCGATTCTAATCGCTTGCGTGACGTAGCGCGCTTGAACGACGTCACCGTATTAACAGAAAGTGTGACCAGATTTCAGGAACGTCTGACGTTAAAAATTCTAAAACACGGTTTCTGATACTTATCCATCAGATTTTGAACAGTAATACACCCTGCGTAATGATTAGAGTGAAATTCGCGAGACGGACCGTGAAGAAAACCACAAGACACATCATATACATATGAGACGGACCGTGTAGAAAACTACGAGACACACGACGTGTTACACATAGAATTTATAGTCTAAATACGATATTTTCCGACTTCGTACCTAAGAAATTAGCTTTATCATACAAAATCCTGCGTTGGCGACAATGTTCCGCTATTACAGATGTCCGGTTGATATGATCTAATGTAGTAATGCAGTACTACGACCAGTTTGACCGATATACAATATATCCTCCACATTCTTTTGTAATTTGGTGAACAGCAAAGGTTTCATTAGAAGTAACGTTAATTTTCTCTTACCACGACAGGCATGGACCACCGTTCGTCTCCAGTCAACAACTCACCTGCAACAAAACAAAACACAGTCAGACAAATACAAGGAAATGAGTACAAGTCTAACTGGAAGCAGGTCAGCAGAGATACTTCTGTTACAAATATACAGAAGAGTGGTTAAATCAACAGAGTGGATAGAAACGCGTGACATGTCTGCATAAACAGTGAGGTGTAGATACATTATATTCAAGTACCGGATACAGGCAAACATACTGAGAATACAGGGTGTCAAAAAAGTTTGTTCACAACTTTTCAGGGATGATACAGGAAGTTAAAAAAACATATTTTTATGTGACAAAACCTCTTAGATTTGTCATTTCGACGCTATGAATTAATAAGTGATGTGAAAAAATGTTGTTCAGAGATGGAGTTCGAACTGCCTTCCGTTTAAATGAATGCACAATTGATTTCTACGCATTACGGACTGTCTCATAGGCTATGCTAAAAAAATGTCAGGAGTCTGTCGAATAATCTCTGCAGCTTCAACAACGTGAGCAGCTCTTCTACCGTATTTATCGGGGTATCGTAAACTGGAGATTTCATATACCCCACACAAAGAAATCCATAGTGGTTGGTACGGCCATGATACTGCTAGCAAAATGAAAACTTACCTTCTTAGCAATCCACTCACTGCGTTTGTAACACGATTCGCCTTGCAACGTGTTGCAGGCAAAAAAAAAAAAACTGACTGGAAAGTGGTATGATGGAAGCCAAACCAACCTATCCTTTTAGAACACCTACTGTCAAAATGGAGCATCTGCCAGATTTTTGTCAGAGAAAAGAGATATGTGTTTTTACCTCCTCTATCATCCCTGAAACGCTGTAAACGAACTTTTATGACACCCTGTATAAACAAGAATTGAGGAAATGATATTAAATTGAAATAGTAGAACGCGTGACAGAGAGAAAGACGAATAGTAAAATAAAAGGGGAGAACAAGGAGTAAGAGGAAATAAAACAAAAACAAAACGAATATAACACTAAAACGGAAAACAAGATAAGAAAGAACAGGGAAAGAAGAAAGAAAAAGAAAGGACAGAAAATAGAGGATTACATGGTTGTGGCAGTGGCAACAACGCTGCTGGTTATGATAAACAAAACAACAACGAAACAATTGAATATCATAGCAACTAAGATAAAAGAATTAAGTTATTTATTATGCCCTTCGTATGCTACAGATCCGCTATTTAAAAACGCTGCTGGATATGATTAACAAAACAACAACGAAACGATTGAATATCATAGAACCAAGATAAAAGAATTAAGTTATTTATTTTATCATGCGCTATTTAAAAACGCTGCTGGTTATGATTAACAAAACAACAACGAAACGATTGAATATCATAGCAACCAAGATAAAAGAATTAAGTTATTTATTTTATCATGCACTTCGTAGACTATTTAAAAACGCTGCTGGTTATGATTAACAAAAACAACAACGAAACGATTGAATATCATAGCAATTAACAAAACAAGATAAAAGAATTCATAGTTAAAAGAATTTATTTTATCATGCACTTCGTAGGCTATTTAAAAACGCTGCTGGTTATGATTAACAAAACAACAACGAAACAATTGAATATCATAGCAACCAAGATAAAAGAATTAAGAATTAAGTTATTTATTTTATCATGCACTTCGTAGGCTATTTAAAAACGCTGCTGGTTATGATTAACAAAACAACAACGAAACGATTGAATATCATAAGATAAAAGATAAAATTTTATCATGAATTATTTAAAAACGCTGCTGGTTTATTTTATCATGCAAGATAAAAGAATTAAGTTATTTATTTTATCATGCACTCGTATTTAAAAACGCTGCTGGTTATGATTAACAAAACAACAACGAAACGATTGAATATCATAGCAACCAAGATAAAAGAATTAAGTTATTTATTTTATCATGACTATTTAAAAACGCTGCTGGTTATGATTAACAAAACAACAACGAAACGATTGAATATCATAGCAACCAAGATAAAAGAATTAAGTTATTTATTTTATCATGCACTTCGTAGACTATTTAAAAACGCTGCTGGTTATGATTAACAAAACAACAACGAAACGATTGAATATCATAGCAACCAAGATAAAAGAATTAAGTTATTTATTTTATCATGCACTTCGTAGACTATTTAAAAACGCTGCTGGTTATGATTAACAAAACAACAACGAAACAATTGAATATCATAGCAACCAAGATAAAAGAATTAAGTTATTTATTTTATCATGCACTTCGTAGACTATTTAAAAACGCTGCTGGTTATGATTAACAAAACAACAACGAAACGATTGAATATCATAGCAACCAAGATAAAAGAATTAAGTTATTTATTTTATCATGCACTTCGTAGACTATTTAAAAACGCTGCTGGTTATGATTAACAAAACAACAACGAAACGATTGAATATCATAGCAACCAAGATAAAAGAATTAAGTTATTTATTTTCATCATGCATTTAAAAACGCTGCTGGTTATGATAAACAAAACAACAACGAAACAATTGAATATCATAGTAAGATAAAAGAATTAAGTTATTTATTTTATGCTATTTATTTAAAAACGCTGCTGGTTATGATTAACAAAACAACAACGAAACGATTGAATATCATAGCAACCAAGATAAAAGAATTAAGTTATTTATTTTATCATGCACTTCGTAGACTATTTAAAAACGCTGCTGGTTATGATTAACAAAACAACAACGAAACGATTGAATATCATAGCAACCAAGATAAAAGAATTAAGTTATTTATTTTATCATGCACTTCGTAGACTATTTAAAAACGCTGCTGGTTATGATTAACAAAACAACAACGAAACGATTGAATATCATAGCAACCAAGATAAAAGAATTATTATTTATTTTATCATGCACTTCGTAACTATTTAAAAACGCTGGTGGTTATGATTAACAAAACAATAACGAAACGATTGAATATCATAGCAACCAAGATAAAAGAATTAAGTTATTTATTTTATCATGCACTTCGTAGGCTATTTAAAAACGCTTTTATCATGCACTTATCATAGTAAAAGATATTTAAAAACGCTGCTGGTTATGATTAACAAAACAATAACGAAACAATTGAATATCATAGCACCAAGATAAAAGAATTAAGTTATTTATTTTATCATGCACTTCGTAGACTATTTAAAAACGCTGCTGGTTATGATTAACAAAACAACAACGAAACGATTGAATATCATAGCAACCAAGATAAAAGAATTAAGTTATTTATTTTATCATGCACTTCGTAGACTATTTAAAAACGCTGCTGGTTATGATTAACAAAACAACAACGAAACGATTGAATATCATAGCAACCAAGATAAAAGAATTAAGTTAATTATTTTATCATGTACTTCGTAGGCTATTTAAAAACGCTGGTGGTTATGATTAACAAAACAATAACGAAACGAATGAATATCATAGCAACCAAGATAAAAGAATTAAGTTATTTATTTTATCATGCACTTCGTAGACTATTTAAAAACGCTGCTGGTTATGATTAACAAAACAATAACGAAACAATTGAATATCATAGCAACCAAGATAAAAGAATTAAGTTATTTATTTTATCATGCACTTCGTAGGCTATTTAAAAACGCTGCTGGTTATGATAAACAAAACAACAACGAAACAATTGAATATCATAGCAACTAAGATAAAAGAATTAAGTTATTTATTATGCCCTTCGTACACTACAGATCCGCTATTTAAAAACGCTGCTGGTTATGATTAACAAAACAACAACGAAACGATTGAATATCATAGCAACCAAGATAAAAGAATTAAGTTATTTATTTTATCATGCACTTCGTAGACTATTTAAAAACGCTGCTGGTTATGATTAACAAAACAACAACGAAACGATTGAATATCATAGCAACCAAGATAAAAGAATTAAGTTATTTATTTTATCATGCACTTCGTAGACTATTTAAAAACGCTGCTGGTTATGATTAACAAAACAACAACGAAACGATTGAATATCATAGCAACCAAGATAAAAAAGAATTAAGTTATTTATTTTATCATGCACTTCGTAGGCTATTTAAAAACGCTGGTGGTTATGATTAACAAAACAATAACGAAACGATTGAATATCATAGCAACCAAGATAAAAGAATTAAGTTATTTATTTTATCATGCACTTCGTAGGATATTTAAAAACGCTGCTGGTTATGATTAACAAAACAATAACGAAACAATTGAATATCATAGCAACCAAGATAAAAGAATTAAGTTATTTATTTTATCATGCACTTCGTAGACTATTTAAAAACGCTGCTGGTTATGATTAACAAAACAACAACGAAACGATTGAATATCATAGCAACCAAGATAAAAGAATTAAGTTATTTATTTTATCATGCACTTCGTAGACTATTTAAAAACGCTGCTGGTTATGATTAACAAAACAACAACGAAACGATTGAATATCATAGCAACCAAGATAAAAGAATTAAGTTAATTATTTTATCATGTACTTCGTAGGCTATTTAAAAACGCTGGTGGTTATGATTAACAAAACAATAACGAAACGAATGAATATCATAGCAACCAAGATAAAAGAATTAAGTTATTTATTTTATCATGCACTTCGTAGACTATTTAAAAACGCTGCTGGTTATGATTAACAAAACAATAACGAAACAATTGAATATCATAGCAACCAAGATAAAAGAATTAAGTTATTTATTTTATCATGCACTTCGTAGACTATTTAAAAACGCTGGTGGTTATGATTAACAAAACAATAACGAAACAATTGAATATCATAGCAACCAAGATAAAAGAATTAAGTTATTTATTTTATCATGCATTCGTAGACTATTTAAAAACGCTGGTGGTTATGATTAACAAAACAATAACGAAACAATTGAATATCATAGCAACCAAGATAAAAGAATTAAGTTATTTATTTTATCATGCACTTCGTAGACTATTTAAAAACGCTGGTGGTTATGATTAACAAAACAATAACGAAACGATTGAATATCATAGCAACCAAGATAAAAGAATTAAGTTATTTATTTTATCATGCACTTCGTAGACTATTTAAAAACGCTGCTGGTTATGATTAACAAAACAATAACGAAACAATTGAATATCATAGCAACCAAGATAAAAGAATTAAGTTATTTATTTTATCATGCACTTCGTAGACTATTTAAAAACGCTGGTGGTTATGATTAACAAAACAACAACGAAACAATTGAATATCATAGCAACCAAGATAAAAGAATTAAGTTATTTATTTTATCATGCACTTCGTAGACTATTTAAAAACGCTGGTGGTTATGATTAACAAAACAATAACGAAACAATTGAATATCATAGCAACCAAGATAAAAGAATTAAGTTATTTATTTTATCATGCACTTCGTAGGCTATTTAAAACGCTGGTGGTTATGATTAACAAAACAACAACGAAACAATTGAATATCATAGCAACCAAGATAAAAGAATTAAGTTATTTATTTTATTTTATCATGATTAACAAAACAACAACGAAACAATTGAATATCATAGCAACCAAGATAAAAGAATTAAGTTATTTATTTTATCTATTTAAAAACGCTGGTGGTTATGATTAACAAAACAACAACGAAACAATTGAATATAATAGCAACCAAGATAAAAGAATTAAATTATTTATTTTATCATGCACTTCGTAGACTATTTAAAAACCCTGCTGGTTATGATTAACAAAACAACAACGAAACAATTGAATATCATAGCAACCAAGATAAAAGAATTAAGTTATTTATTTTATCATGCTCTTCGTAGGCTATTTAAAACGCTGGTGGTTATGATTAACAAAACAATAACGAAACAATTGAATATCATAGCAACCAAGATAAAAGAATTAAGTTATTTATTTTATCATGCACTTCGTAGGCTATTTAAAACGCTGGTGGTTATGATTAACAAAACAACAACGAAACAATTGAATATCATAGCAACCAAGATAAAAGAATTAAGTTATTTATTTTATCATGCACTTCGTAGGCTATTTAAAACGCTGCTGGTTATGATTAACAAAACAACAACAATTGAAACAATTGAATATCATCAGCAACCAAGATAAAAGAATTAAGTTATTTATTTTATCATGCACTTCGTAGACTATTTAAAAACGCTGCTGGTTATGATTAACAAAACAACAACGAAACGATTGAATATCATAGCAACCAAGATAAAAGAATTAAGTTATTTATTTTATCATGCACTTCGTAGGCTATTTAAAACGCTGGTGGTTATGATTAACAAAACAATAACGAAACAATTGAATATCATAGCAACCAAGATAAAAGAATTAAGTTATTTATCATAACCTTTTTAGACTAGAGTTCCGCTATTTAAAAAGGCGTTTAAAAGCCACAGGAAATTAAGTTTATAAACGTTTGCGCATAAATAAATTTTAAGATCAAAGAGATTGCTTCTCTGCCGAGCTGTTGGACTAGGAAGACGCTAATGAGTGGACATGTTAATGAGGAACTTGTACCCCATTTGCGAGTAACGGTGGAGCTCCATTACTGCCATCTTCTGAGCGTCTCCTGAAGCCTCATATACAAATTTTATCTCAGAGGTAAATCTTACTTTGCATGGTGAAGTGTTGCACAATTATCCAGAGTTATTGTAACGGTGTTACAAGCACTTGAGAGATAAATATGCCTTCATGTGCGTGACCAGAACACATTAACTTTTAATATAGGCAAAATGATGCAATCTTGGGCGTTCTTGGCAATTGTAGTTACACAAACAGGGATATTTCAGATGGCGTTCTGAATTTATTAATGTGTTTGTGACAACTGTTGAAGTTAACGGCGTATTGTGGAGTAACGTGCAGAATTCCGTTACCGAAATGGATATGGAGTGTAAATATGTAGGTCTGAGAACGATAACACCTTAAAGAATATATTTTAACATAGACCAGAAATTACTGATGAATTATACCTGCACCCCTTTTAAGGGGTTAGGTACAGTTTACAGCAGTAGAATTTTTGGAAATATTCAACATTTTTTTCCCTCAATGACTGTATCTTGTACAATAATGAAAATTGGTATGTGTAAAATACTATCCTTCTGCTATATGGAAAATATAAAATGTTATGTTTTATTTAACGACGCTCGCAACTGCAGAGGTTATATCAGCGTCGTCGGATGTGCCGGAATTTTGTCCCGCAGGAGTTCTTTTACATGCCAGTAAATCTATTGACATGAGCCTGTCGCATTTAAACACACTTAAGTGCCATCGACCTAGCCCGGGATCGAACCCGCAAACTTGGGCATAGAAGGCCAGCGCTATACCAACTCGCCAACTAGGTCGACTGGAAAATATATTTTTACGATTTAAAAAATTATATACATATATATATATTTTTTTTTTTTTTTCCAAATTCATAATGGTGGTAATTCACTCTACAGTGACGAAGCGTTTCTCTCATAACTCATAAACTTAACTTTTTCATGTTCTCTCTCTTTTATTTTATTGCTGAAACTCATGTTTACAATATCATGCTCTTTCAACTACATTCCTTAATCAATAATACTGATATTTGACTACTTTTTTAAATAATTTATTTTTATCAGACAATCTATCAAAGATAGAGAAGTGATCTTGCATCATATTGTAGATATGACATGCATAAATACACAAAAAGATTGCATCACAGAATGTTGGATAGTTTTTTAGTTATGTAGGAAACGCTTCATCACTGCACAGTGAATTGGATTTTGAAAAAAAAAAATGTAAATAATTTTTTTAAATCATAAAAATATTTTTTTTCGTATAGCACAAGGACAGTGTTTTACATATACTAATTGTCATTACTGTACAAGATACAGTAATAGATGTAAAAAATTTTGGATATTTCCAAAATTTTACTGCTGTAAGCTGTACCTAACCCTTAAATAAAAAGAAGTTAATATCATCATTATCATCAACAAAAGGACCGTGGATCAAAGATCCGTTCCAATCACACAAGTTTATCATCTTCCCATCTTCTCTTCGGTCGTCCGAGACCTTGTCGTCCAATGGCCTTCTAAGCAAGAGCTTGTTTCTTCTTTCTATTTTTATTTCGTCATTTAAATCAAATATTTCCAATTCAATTCTAATTGAAAATCTTCCCGGAAAAGGATATAACATGAAATTAATGAAATATGTAACTTGGGTGGAAAAAGTAATTTCGAAGCATTCATTTAGAACAATAAATGACTGCATCCAATAGCTGAATAAACTTTTATCCTTGCTTAATCAAATGGTTTTGCTAGTAAATATAGGCCTAAAGAAATGTAGCCCTAAAATGATTTTCCTTTCTCCTGAAACGTGTATTATGGATTTGTTTTTCCTACACTCTTATCTTGGACATGGACAAGGAAATTCCGATTTAAACTAAATCCAGAAAAATCACAGTCAATAACTGTGGGTCATTCATGTTTGTTAAGCATTGTCTGCGATTAAAATATACTTAATGCTTTTAAGGAACCCGGAGATTCATTGCCGCCCTCACATAAGCCCGCCATTGGTCCCTATCCTGAGCAAGATTAATCCATTCTCTATCATCATATCCCACCTCCCTCAAAGCCATTTCAATATTATCTTCCCATCTACGTCTCGGCCTCCCTAAAGGTCTTTTTCCCTCCGGCCTCCCAACTAACACTCTATATGCATTTCTGGATTCGCCCATACGTGTTACATGCCCTGCCCATCTCAAAGTTCTGTATTTAATGTTCCTAATTATGTCAGGTGAAGAATACAATGCGTGCAGTTCTGTGTTGTGTAACTTTCTCCATTCTCCTGTAACTTCATCCCTCTTAGCCCCAAATATTTTCCTAAGAACCTTATTCTCAAATACCCTTAACTTATGTTCCTCTTTCAAAGTGAGAGTCCAAGTTTCACAACCATACAGAACAACCGGTAATATAACTGTTTTATAAATTCTAACTTTCAGATTTTTTGACAGCAGACTGGATGATAAAAGCTTCTCAACCGAATAATAACAGGCATTTCCCATATTTATTCTGTGTTTAATTTCCTCTCGAGTGTCATTTATAGGCCTATTTGTTACTGTTGCTCCAAGATATATGAATTTTTCCACCTCTTCGAAGGATAAATCTCCAATTTTTATATTTCCATTTCGTACAATGTTCTGGTCACGAGACATACTTTGTATATGATTAGGGCATTTACTTCCAAACCTATCTCTTTACTTGCTTCCAGTAAAATTCCCGTCTTTTTCCCTAATCGTTTGTGGATTTTCTCCTAACATATTCACGTCATCCGCATAGACAAGCAGCTGATGTAACCCGTTCAATTCCAAACCCTGCCTGTTATCCTGAACTTTCCTAATGGCATACTCTAGAGCGAAGTTAAAAAGTAAAGGTGATAGTGCATCTCCTTGCTTTAGCCCGCAGTGAATTGGAAAAGCATCTGACAGAAACTGACCTATACGGACTATGCTGTACGTTTCACTGAGACACATTTTAATTAATCGAACTAGTTTAAATTAATTAATTAATTAAAATATACGGCACCGAAATTCCGTTGAGTGATTCAGTAAAGAACCTAGGTATTTATATGGATAAATGTTGCCATCAGCACAGTAACCACTAGACCACAGAGAACAACAGTTTTTTATGTTTTATGAATCTAACACATGAGCTAATTGTACTTCACTTCGTGTCTTTTTTCAGATATTTGGTCTTTGCGTCCAGTACTTTTCTTCAACGATATTTTTTTTCCAATAAAACTGTGAAATCTCACAAAATAACTGAAGATTCGAACCCTAGCTCCAAGACACAAGACACCGCGAGTTCTGTAAGTGCATAGACGTGTACGTCAAATCAGACTGGAGTCCCACCAGACCCGTGTTTAACAATAGCTTGGTTGCTGCTACCCATTAACTGTCTGAAGTGCTCTCTCCGTCCTTCATTATTGAATTTGTGTGGGGTCGAAAGGGTTATGGCGTTAAACATATTAATTAGGGTGAAGTGAATTGTTGGTGACAAACTCCAGTTTTCCATTACGCACAATAGAGGGTTTGTGACAAGTCTCCTAGTCAAAGAAAGTTGAACACTGCACTGAAAATATATTGACAGACATTGTAAGCTGCTATTCAATACATCCAGATACAGGGTGATTCAGAAAAAATACTAAATATAGTACGAACTATTCTGAGTAAAAAAAGTTTATATATGAACATGCCTTCGCTTTTCTTACGTCTTGTTTTTTAATTTTCCTATTTGCTTTCCTTCCGTTTACTTCTGTTTCCTTTTCCGTTCTTTTCTCTCGTTTCTGCCTCTCTTCTTTCTTTTCGTACCCTTCCATATTATTTTCTTCTCTTTCCTTCTCACACTTTCCTCCGTTTTCTTCCCTCCACTTCCTTTACTACCTTTTCCTTCCCCCTCCTATTTTCTCTATTCCTTCCTCTTTCCCCCCTTCTTGTCTTCCATTTCCTTAACTCTTATTTTCTTAATTTCCTCCTATCTGCTCTTCTTCCATTTTGTTTTATGTTTTCTTATATTTCCTTCCCCTTATTTTCTCTCGTTTATTCCTCCATTCTTTTCTTCGTATCCTTCACACTTCTTTTTCTCCCGTTCCATACTCTTCTCTTCTCTTTCCTCCATTTTTATTCCGTTTTCTTTTCTGTTCGTTTTCTTCTATATTATTTTCTGTCTCTTCTTCTTTTCTCTCCACTCTTCGTTCCCTGATCTTCCTTTCTCTTCTTCCCCGTTCTACTGATAAGGTGGGTCGGGATAACACATACCAATGAAATTTTACGTTCAACGCGGTTCGAGGTACAACCCAAAAACTTAACTTAAGTTTGTAACCGATAATAATTCATTTTGTTATAATCCCGTCGCTCTAATTTCCGGCAGCCAATCGCATTGAAGGTATTTTACATTTAAACGTCTGCGTCTTGTGATTCGCTGAGGAAGACGTTATTCATTTCTTAAGGCTCGATAAATACTTAATATAATCGCCCGCCATTTTGGCTCTTTCGTTGGCGTTCGCAGAAAGCACACGAAGACGTTATTTGCCGCTCAATTATTTGCTGAATTACAGTGCGTTTGATTTATTATCATAGGAGCTACGACATGATAATGTTTAACGGTGTGGCAAATAGATCCCTCGTATGGTAGCTCGGCAACGAAAGAACAAAAATGGCGAACGATACTACCTACCTAGACTTTACAGAGCCTTCATTTCCTAAGACGTAAGCAAAGAGAAGGAGTCGCGCCGGGAATAACAGCGTCGCGACTATAGATAATCGAGTGATGTTATCGATACAAGTCTGCTGATGCACCCATTGTAGTCTAGATGGCTGTGTGTTACCAAGGAGACATGTTTACTACAGCCATTTGTCATTTGAACATTTGTTATGAGTTTCTGAATTGATTAAAGTTGCAACACTTGCTAGCAAACTGACAATATCTAACAGATGTTTCATTATGTTGTATGTATGTATGTATGTATGTATGTATGTATGTATGTATGTATGTATGTATGTATGTATGTATGTATGTATGTATTCACACTGCAAATGGGTATATACCCGGTGGCAGTGGTAACTAATTACACTCAATAATGACAATAATAAACGTATTAATTAAAAATACAATTAATAATACTAATAATTAATACTAACAATAATTAATAATAATAATAATAATAATAATAATAATAATAACAACAACAACAGGAATATACTAAATTAAATGAAACGATCACTTAAAATAACATTTGAAATAAATCTAATTTGTATCTTAAAACTAAGATCGAACTAAAACCCACGAGTATGATATGTTCATATCTGCACAAGTATCTTTCAAACTACACTCATTTCGCTGTCAACTCACTCACTGCACTGGAACTACGACACATTTCACTGATTCTATCCTGATTTCACTAACACTTCAAAAACATTTCACTGTTCAAATACTTTGCACTGCCACTATAAACTATAAAGCTTCACTGACAGGAACACGTTTCACTTACACAGCACACTTCACTGACACGACATACTTCTTCACTGATACAACACACTTCACTGACACAACATAATTCTTCACTGATACAACACTTCAATAACAACATATCATTTACACCCTTTAAGTACTGTGTATAATTACCGTCTATTAGTTAGGTCCTTAAGCCTATTTTTAAATACATTTTTGGTTGTTGGTAAAGCCTTTAGTAAGCCTGCAGGTAAAGAATTCCAGTCCCTGATAGTACGATTGAGAAAAGAAAACTTTCCAGTGTCCGTCCTCTGCCTTCTTTCCCTCAATTTATATGAGTGTTCTTTCATTAATAACTAAAAAAACTAAGGATTTTCGGACATATGTTTATAAGAACTTCTTTTCTTGTTTTGGTGTGAGGAACATGCTCCCTAGGTTTGTCAAAGTATTTCTGAAACTCCCTGTATATATTTCCACAATTTCCTCCTGAACTTTCTCTTACTTCGTACTTTATTTCTTTCCTTTTCCATCATCTTTCTTCATCCTTCTTCTCTGTTTACAATACAAGCATTATACTGGAACAATCAATAGCTAGTAAGTAACCCACTCTGTTCGTATGAACTATCTCTTTCTAACCCCACTTCTCTCTAGTACGTACAGTATAGCATTCCCCGCTGCTTGTTAGACACGTCTCAGGATGTCTCCGTGCCGTCCGACACGTGTCGGAGCGTCCTGAATGCATTCATATTGTTCTACAGCTCCGTCGTACATCTTAATGACTACCGAGAACCACGGCAATTGTCTGTCACACGAGACGTATAAGGGACTTGGAGGAAATGATTCAGGCTTTCTTAGACATAATTATTGCATCCGTTGCAATTTGACGTACTCCATTGTATTCTCTCACCACATTATCACGATGATGATGATGATGATGATGATGATGATGATGATGATGTGTTGCTAAACATTACCAAGGAAATACTATTTCAGGTAAAGGTAAAAGTAAAGGTATCCCCGTAACATGCCATGAAGACACTTGGGGGGGGGGTTATGGAGGATAGAGCCATGACTTCCATGACTTCAGCACTAGAATGAGGTGGTGTGGTCGGCACCACTCTCTGACCGCCTTTTACCCCCGGGAAAGACCCGGTAGGAGGCTGAGTGAACCTCGAGGCCGTTCTGGAAGTTTGGCAACGAGAAAATATCCTGTCACCACCTGGGATCGAACCCCGGACCTTCCACTCCGTAGCCAGCTGCTGTACCAACTGAGCTACCCGGCCATTTAAAAAAAAAATTGAAATATTTATTGTACCTAAAAGTCTGGATTCTATTCTACTGTTATTTTGGAACGTAGTATTCCAAGGTGCTGTTACTTTTTGGAACAGTTCCAAGCACGGAACTGTTCCAAAATAACCGTTACGTTATTTTTTTGCCCACTTCTAGTAATTCCATAAGTTCGCTATATTTAAATTTCGAGCGTAAGGCAGCACTTTGAAGAGAACAACCACAAGAATCGCCACCCGTCCGCTGTAAACAAACACGAGATGGCAGTACAGTCGCTAATGCAATTCAAATGAGAATTATGACGTGACTCCTTATGTAACAACTAGATGGCAGTATAGTAAACCTGACAAAAGTTGTTAACGTCAAAGTCTATAAGGCCGACCTATCTGGGGGTATATATGATCTAGGATATAATCTATCATAAAATGATTCAATTCGATCGACTGTGAAACAATCGATACTTATCGAGTTGTTTAGAAGTACACACTATAATTAGTCATGTGATAATAATTTTGAAGTGAAATTTATATGTGTAAACGTTATCAGGTTATTTAAAGTCGGTCATTTATGGCGACTTCATCAAGAAGAGCTTGTGCAAAAATGAATCGTGGAGAGAAAAATACCATTAGAGAATATCTGGTGAAACGAGAGGTCATTTTGCCGCCTCTTCACATTAAACTGGGAATAATGAAACAGTTTGTGAAAGCATTTCATAAAGATGGTGATTGTTTTAAATTTTTCTTTCTCTCCGAGACTAAATTTAAGGAAGGAATATTTGTGGGACCCTACATAAGAATTCTGATGAAAGATGAATACTTCGACAATTTAATGACTCATAAAGAACGACTGGATTGGACAGGATTTAAGAATGTGGTTGACAATTTCTTGGGGAACAGGAAACACCCAAACATAGTAGAAAATATGTTGGTAGCTATGAAAAATTTAGGATGCAATATGAGCATTAAAATTCATTTCCTTCATAGCCATCTTGACTTCTTTTCTGATTGTATTGGGGATTACAGCAACGAACACGGAGAAAGGGTTCACCAAGACATGAAAGAAATAGAAAAAGTTATCAAGGAAGGTGGGATGAAGTGATGATGGCTGACTACTGTTGGTCTATGAAAAAATACAATGTGGAGCTGCAACATAGAAGACAATCTGGAAGACAGAACTTCCGGATGAAGAGGAAGCGGTATTGAAAAATGTAGTGCCCGCATGAGACTTGGAATGAGTTGAACCTAAAAAGTGAATATGACCAAGATATTTTTTCTTTCATAAGTGTATATTATTTTTGGGAGTGTTTTTTGTAAGTAATTTTATGAGGTTGTTATTGATATATTATTTGTACGAAGGGGGACAAGACTAACTGTAGTAACTTTCGAGGAATATCACTTTTGTTGACGTCGTACAAAATTTTGTCTAATATCCTTTTGAGAAGATTAACTCCATATGTAGATGAAATTATTGGGGATCATCAGTGTGGTTTCAGGCGTAATAGATCGACTACTGATCAGATTTTTTTGTATTCGACATATTGGAGAAAAAATGGGAGTATAAGGGTACAGTACATCAGTTATTCATAGATTTCAAAAGGCTTATGACTCGGTTAAGAGAGAAGTTTTATATGATATTCTTATTGAATTTGGTATTCCCAAGAAACTAGTTCGATTAATTAAAATGTGTCTTAGTGAAACTTACAGCAGAGTCCGTATAGGCCAGTTTCTATCTGATGCTTTTCCAATTCACTGCGGGCTAAAGCAGGGAGATGCACTATCACCTTTACTTTTTAACTTCGCTCTAGAATATGCCATTAGGAAAGTCCAGGATAACACAGAGGGTTTGGAATTGAACGGGTTACATCAGCTTCTTGTCTATGCGGATGACGTGAATATGTTAGGAGAAAATCCACAAACAATTAGGGAAAACACGGAAATTTTACTTGAAGCAAGTAAAGCGATCGCTTTGGAAGTAAATCCCGAAAAGACTAAGTATAAGATTATGTCTCGTGACCAGAATATTGTAGGCCTACGAAATGGAACTATAAAATTTGGAGATTTATCCTTCGAAGAGGTGGAAAAATTCAAATATCTTGGAGCAACAGTAACAAATATAAATGACACTCGGGAGGAAATTAAACGCAGAATAAATATGGGAAAAGCCTGCTATTATTCGGTTGAGAAGCTTTTGTCATCTAGTCTGCTGTCAGGAAATCTGAACGTTGGAATTTATAAAACAGTTATATTACCGGTTGTTCTGTATGGTTGTGAAACTTGGACTCTCACTGTGAGAGGAACATAGGTTAAGGGTGTTTGAGAATAAGGCGCTTAGGAAAATATTTGGGGCTAAGAGGGATGAAGTTACAGGAGAATGGAGAAAGTTACACAACGCAGAACTGCACGCATTGTATTCTTCACCTGAAATAATTAGGAACATTAAATCCAGACGTTTGAGATGGGCAGGGCATGTAGCACGTATGGGCGAATCCAGAAATGCATATAGAGTGTTAGTTGGCAGACCGGAGGGAAAAAGACCTTTGGGGAGGCCGAGACATAGATGGGAGGATAATATTAAAATGGATTTGAGGGAGGTGGGATATGATGATAGGAACTGGATTAATCTTGCACAGGATAGGGACCGATGGCGGGCTTATGTGAGGGCGGCAATGAATCTTCGGGTTCCTTAATAGCCATTTGTAAGTAAGTAAGTAAGTAATATTACATGAATGGAGCTGTAAATATGACAATTCTTCAAATCAGTACAAAAAATTCTTCATACGTGATAGGCAAAATCTAACTTCAGATCCTTCAACAGAAGCCACCAATAAATAAATAAATATGAACCTTCGATATTAACCCTCTTGGCAAAGCTTCATTTCTCACACTACTTTATTAAACCTTGTCGGACCGTAAAGAAAACAACTATCGTAATGTCCATATTATTATATGTTGTACAATATTATATAGGGTATAAGAAAAAAACATTGAGCATATGGAGCTAATCCATCAAATGACCAGTTGCCATAGAAACGCCCACATATCACATAGCTTGTACAATGTATTAGGCAAGGCCCATAAAACTAATTCTTTTTTCTTAAAGTGCAATTCTCTATAGTATTGTGAAATTTTAATTTTCCTACCAATTTTTTTCTATTGTTATATTAAAATTATAGGATATAGCCTATTAACCTGTTGTATACTATAGGATACCGTACATTGTAAATTTAAGGGTTAAAAGCCTTCAACCAAAATTTAATTTCCCAACCTAACGGGCGCTGCTAATAATAATTCTTAAAACGGAAAGCATAGCTACTAGTTTTTTTACAATATTATTTCCAAATCTAGTCTTTCAGGTAAACCTCCCTGTAAAGCAGATTTGAATAATTTCAAGGGAAAACCACAATTCCAAGTCACACAGAGATTGTGTGCACTCGATGTGGGTCTCTGGCGTTTCGTCAGCCCACGCGAGTTGTGTGGATATAAAGGAAAGAATTGAGACGGTGTCGGGTGGAGTTCCCGGGTAGCTCAGTTGGTAGAGCGCTGGTACGTTCAACCAGAGGTCCCGGGATCGATACCCGGTCCCGTAACAATTTTTCCCTTGAAATTATTCAATATTATTTCCCTTTTTATTACGTATAGTGACGAAGAAAAATTAATAGCTACGCAAATATTTAAATAAACAATAAATTAATTTTACTGCTGTCAGATATAACAAGATAAGTTCATATCAAAATGTGTAATGCGTGTTAAAAATTAAAACACAAACAAAAAATTTTGTTTTTATTACGTTGCCAGAATTTAGTAATGGATGTGAAGTCGCACGCCCAGCATTTCAATGCCCGCTGTTTATATTAGAGTTATTAATACAGGCAAACACTTCCGCGTGCTGGGACGGGCGGCATGCCTTGTTTGTTTTACACACATGCAGCTATATAATTTAACGCTTTCCGTTTGTTTTCTGTTTGCTCAGATGTTATTAAACAGTTGAATATCGGTAGTTAAGCAAATTACAATTTCTGTTAATTGTTTGCATTCGCACGGATATTAGCGGTTACTCAAATGTTTGCTCAACAATCGAATCTCTTCCACACGCCTGACTTGTTTCAAATGTTTGTTATATTCCAACACTAGAATATCTATGTGTAAATATTACACACACGAAGGCCATCATAATGCGATGGTACGGTTTGTGTCCGACAGAGTTCGCGAGTTGTTAAAAGTTACTTTGATTATAGTTGGTCATGGCTGTGAAATAGCACACAACATAATGGTAAATATTTCTTGGAAATTATTATTATTATTATTATTATTATTATTATTATTATTATTATTATTTAGTAGTAGTAACAGTAGAAGTAGCAATATTTAACTACATAATTAACAAATAACTAAACAGAATCAGAAACATCCCTCTGATTGAGGTAATGGCTGATATGTACATCTGTTATCAGGCAGTACATCTCACTTGACGATATGTGTCAGGGGAAGAACAATTGTTTGTATGGGCTATTCCATATTATGAAATCGATCAGTAAAAAACCTCGCATTTTTTTATACTCTAATTTTCCGTACTTACACAAGGTGCTGAGGGAGTGCATTTTCAAAAATATACTATCGAAAGTCAAACGGTTTTCGTATTATTGAGCGACAAATTTAGCGTATTTTATAAAAGCAAGCCTCTTTCAGCGCTCAGAAATCTGGAACCATTTACTGCAGAACATTGAACGAGAGCTCATTTTGAAGCTGACATTTGGTAGGTTATGTTAAGAAGTAATCTTTATTTTTATTGTACACAGAGAGACAGAAAATCTGATTTTACTTTCTTTTAGGCTTTTTGCCAATTTGTGAAAATGTAAAAAAATATATATATATATATTGAGAAAAAACCTTGCATTATTAAGAGGGATTCGGCATTGTTTGCTTAGTGGTATGGCAATAAGTTTCGGGGGTGTTAAATAAATTATTTTCACACGCTTGGACTTGAACGGCGCAGTACCGCACGCACTGGCCGAGAGCTGAAGATAAGCGAGAGTTGGGCGTCATTTTACTCCTGTGTTTATGAAAACTTGTGATAAAGCTAGCCCAGCTATGCGCTACTAGACGAAACATTACGTGTTTGTCTCCTGGCCTTGCTTCCCTCGGCTAGCTCCCGTCTCACAGTCAGCTGGTTAGTTCACGCGCGTACTATTTATTTTCTTTATTTGATATTTTCAATACTTTCTTATCAACGTGCCAGCAGTAAAAAAAAATATGTTTATTTGTACTTTGAAAGCGGAATCTAACTATATATTTTTAAAATATTTATTCCTAGCCAAAGGCGTCTTAATGAGGAAAAATGTAAATTTCTCCGGTAAATTTCTCCATTTCCATAAAATCTGTTTATATGTCAATATAAACTTTAATTTCTCAGCATCAAAATAAACCATGATTTTGATCATTGGGTGAAAGGGTTTACAACAGTTTAAAGTTGCTAATTTTATGAAAATACGATAAATTTAAATATTTTTAATTTAAACACTATGAAGTTCTGATGCCTCAAACTTTGCACAAAGCATTGTATCACAGTTCTCTACGTACAAACAAAGTTTCATTTTTTTAGAAATTGTAAGGTAAATTTTCTCTATATTTCGGTCGATTTGAGATGGAATAGCTCGTACAGTCTAAAGAAGTTTCATTTTTAAAAAGCCTAGAAGAAGAGGAAAAAATAAGAAACTGAGTCAAGGAGAAAAAATAACTCTTGGTGTCATATGAAACGAGTAACACAAGAGAGGTGGAAGCCAGTTCCTCCTGTGTGAGGGAAATAAATCTGAAATACCGTGGCGGGAATCGAGGCGGGGGCACTTGCATTCTTAGTGGGGCGTAATAGGCAGTGTTGTGGCACAGGAGGTAAGTGGCGTTATTTACTTATTTACAAAGTGTTCCCACGCCCGTCTCTCCGCTGTAAACATCTCTCAAGAGCCGGGTTCTAGAGTAGCCCGAGAAGTCTGGCTGTGGTCTATAATTTTTAGTGTCGCAGCCACTTCTGCTCGCGGGAGGCGCCACATCCGACGTCACGGATCGCAGTGGAGCACTGGCAGATTGTGCTCGTATATTATCTGAGCAAAAAAATAGAGGAATATGGAAGCAGATGGCTGAAACGTCTAGAAATAGGGCCACAACGAGGACAGAAAAACAGATGTGCAAGTATACAGCGAAAGATACAGGAAATAACGTAAGGTGCGTGCTAGACGGAATAAGACGAAAAAATAAAATTAGAAACATTTACAGACGAAAAGAACACAAAAAGTAGAAACAGGAAAGGGGCAGAAAAGAGGAAATGAATAATCGGTAAAGAAAAGAAAAAAAAGGAAAAGACCAGAGTAAGAGAAGAAGCAACTGCAAAATGGTAAGTGAAAAGGGGAAAAACAACGTATAAAAACAAAATTAATAAACAGATTAGAAAGAAGAATATAAAGAAAAATGGAGGACGAAAAGAAGCACAGAAATAGAATCTACGTAAAAGATTCATTTTTGGTCGTACAGAATATATCTGTTATGTTAACAATGATTATTAGAGGAAAAAAATTCGCTCCGGTGCCGGGGATCGAACCCGTGTCCTTGGTTCTACGTAACCACTGAGCTACGCCGAAGATCAATAATTCACAGCACCGGATCGAATCCCTCACCTCTAGTATTTTTCCCTTAGTGCCTCCATGAAAATGTTTCTTTGTGAGTCTCAAGATAAGAGACAGTGATGACGTCCGAAGAGGAAATGGACAGTTCCACACTTTAATTGTAACTCATCCTCAGGTGAAACCAAGCAATTATGCTGAAGAAGAAGGCACGGTTCGCCCCCCAGTTAATGAAGCAGTGTTTAATTGGCGCTGGTCGTATGCGTGTGGTCCGAGAGCCATGTTGAACAATGGACCGCGTTGTTCCGTCACTGGAGCGGCGTGAGCAGAGGGCGTTGAACGTAGCGCACAAGGTCACGAGCTCATAAAACACCTGAGTGATGTCATTTTAAAAATAGAAGGCGAGAGAGGATAAAAAAACTCGTCTCCATTTAATCCCGTGATTCATGCCATTAAAAAGTCGACTGGAGGAAGTGGAACAAGTGACGACGAAGCGGCGTGTGCGGTGGAACACAGAGGTGTGGAGTGACGGCGTGAACAGGTACGTGATTGTTTATTTAACGTCCAGTTTCAAGGACGGGAGCCAATCACAGACAAGATGATGGTATGGAGTTTATTGGTAATGTTGGAAAGATGATGACAGGGGATACTGAAGCTGTTCAGACATGTTAACTTTTAATTTATTGAATCTGCGACAAGTTCCACTGTGACCTCCTCTATGAGAAGCCACGAAACCGAGAAGGAGGTTATAAAATGATAAGACACTGAAACAAAAGGAAGAGAAAACGTAGCAGAAGAGGTGATGT
This sequence comes from Periplaneta americana, assembly GCA_025594305.2. Classification (NCBI taxonomy): domain Eukaryota; kingdom Metazoa; phylum Arthropoda; class Insecta; order Blattodea; family Blattidae; genus Periplaneta; species Periplaneta americana. Next base: position 109,058,306 of record JAJSOF020000031.1, on the reverse strand, counting down.
GGAGGACAGAGAAGAGAAGAGAAGAGAAGAGAAGAGAAGAGAAGAGAAGAGAAGAGAAGAGAAGAGGAGTGGAGGGAAGCGGAAGAGGAGAGGAGAGGAGAGGAGAGGAGAGGAGAGGAGAGGAGAGAGGAGAGGAGAGGAGAGGAGAGGAGAGAGAGAGAGGAGGAGTGGAGAGGGAGAGGAGAGGAGAGAAGAGAAGAGAAGAGAAGAGAAGAGAAGAGAAGAGAAGAGAAGAGAAGAGAAGAGAAGAGAAGAGAAGAGAAGAGAAGAGAAGAGAAGAGAAGAGAAGAGAAGAGAAGAGAAGAGAAGAGAAGAGAACAGAAGAGAGAGGAGTGGAGGGAAGCGGAAGAGGAGAGGAGAGGAGAGGAGGAGAGGAGAGGGAGGAGGGAGAGGAGAGGAGAGAGAAGAGAAGAGAAGAGAAGAGAAGAGAAGAGAAGAGAAGAGAAGAGAAGAGAAGAGAAGAGAAGAGAAGAGAAGAGAAGAGAAGAAGGGAGCTGAAGAGAAGAGAAGAGAAGAGAAGAGAAGAGAAGAGAAGAGAAGAGAAGAGAAGAGAAGAGAAGAGAAGAGAAGAGAAGAGAGGAGTGGAGGGAAGCGGAAGAGAAGAGAAGAGAAGAGAAGAGAAGAGAAGAGAAGAGAAGAGAAGAGAAGAGAAGAGAAGAGAAGAGTTTGGATGCTGCTTTGTATGTAATACTAATAACAAGGGAAATAAGAAATGACACGGAAAGAAGAGAGACTACGAAGGAAGGAGAGGAGGAGGAGTAAAGTTAAATAATTAGTAGAAATACAAAGTGGAGGAGAGAAATACAAAGAAAAATTATGGAAGGAGTGGAGTGAATTAAGAGGGAGGGGAGGACGAAAGTGAAGTATGAGAAGAAGTGGAGACCCAATAAAAATTGTGAAACATGGGAAGGAGGTTATAAGATGACAAGAAACTGAAATAAAAGGAAGAGAAAACATAACAGAAGAGGTAAAGAAAGAGGAACTGGAGAATGTAAAATGTAGACAGAAAAATGAAGAACCAGAGATACGGAAAAGAAAGGAGCGTTGTAAGAAAAATGCAAAAGAGAATAAATAGCAGGAGGAAAGAAACGCGAGATGTTAGAACAGAGCATGATAGAGGATAATCAGAGGTAGGGGTGAATAACAGAGAAGAGAAGATAAGAGGGGAGGGGAGGAGAGGGGAGGGGAGGGGGAGAAGAGAAGAGAAGAGAAGAGAAGAGAAGAGAAGAGAAGAGAAGAGAAGAGAAGAGAAGAGAAGAGAAGAGAAGAGAAGAGAAGAGAAGAGAAGAGAAGAGAAGAGAAGAGAAGAGAAGAGAAGAGAAGAGGAGCGACGCGGGGAGAAGGGGAGAGGAGGGGATGGGAGAGGATTTTTTTTATTTCTTTTAGTAGGTTATTTTACGACACTTTATCAACATCTTTGGTTATTTAGCGTCTGAATAAGATGAAGGTGATAATGCCGATGAAATGAGTCCGGGGTCCAACACCGAAAGTTATTGGGTTAGGGGAAAAACCCGTAAAAAAAACTTCAACCAGGTAACTTGTCCCAACCAGGAATCGAACCCGGGCCACCTGGTTTCGCGACCAGACGCGCTAACCGTTACTTCACAGGTGTGGACCAAGAGAAGAGAAGAGAAGAGAAGAGAAGAGAAGAGAAGAGAAGAGAAGAGAAGAGAAGAGAAGAGAAGAGAAGAGAAAAATGGAAGTAAGAACGAATTAAGGTAAAGAAAGATAGGTGGAGGAATTGAAGAAATAAGAGAGAGAAAGAAGAAAATCTACTTTCGTAAGATGAAGTCTTCAGAAAAGTGCTTCAACTGCACTTTAGACATTATCACAAAGTCTGGAAGTTCCCATCATTACTGCAACCGCAGCCATTTTTCAGACGCCAACTCGCAAAACTCAATAAAAATAGTTGGTCGTCCCACCACTGTCAACTAGCAAGTAAAACTAATGACAAAGATACAAAAAGTGTGCAAACTGACATTTATAATGTCTGATGTGTATCCGGCCCAATTTCCGACCACGTGACGGCATTTAATGCCCAGTTTATTTCAGTATTAATTTATAACACCGCTGAAAGCGAGCGATCGTTATTTACATCTGCTTCCAATCGGTTGCCTGGAGACAAAAATTACGAGCCGACAGTGTTATGTTTTTCTTTACGTGTTTGTCACAAAACGGCGACATCAGAGTCATGTCTCGGTATTTTATAGATTTGGCGAGCGTTTATATCCTCTTCTGTCATTTGTTTCTTTGGACATTAAGATTCACGATTCGTAGTGAACAAAATGTAGCCTATATCGCACACAGTTTCATACATTATTTTTGTAGGAAATTAAAGACATGCCCCTATTTAGGCCTAAACATATCATATTACACGAAAAAGTTGAAGCGAGACCGCAGTTTTAGGGCCGAATTCATAGTCAACACTTAAGCAGTTGCTTATAATAATTTCCAATTCATAAATTCCACTGAAGTGAACACTTATTCAAATAAGGTAGCTTGTCAGCTTACTCAAGTGTTTTCTCATATGCAATGTAATCAGCCGATTCGGTATACAATGGATGATGATTATGATTTAATTTAATTTATTGAGTTCTGTAATTAAAATGAAAATGAGTTTCGGCAAGCAAAAGATATATCAGAGACATGGAAAACCCTTTAGAGATGTATAATGATCAACAATTTAAGAGGAGATACCGTTTCGACAAGAACACTGTTGTGAATATTCTGGTGGCTCTCATTTCAATTCACAATGCAACCATGAGGCTTACCGATTTCGCCACTGCTGAAAGTACTGGTTGCTTTGAGATTTTATGATACAGCAGCATTTCAGGTAGATTTAAGTGGCATTTTTTTTTTTTCGAAAAGTATTCACGTCCCAACAAAGCGTTATTTGCATTTTTGTTTGTATTCTACGCAAGGAATATGCTATTAAAATTTGCGAAATTATATCATTTCCACTTTGTTTAGCATAAAAACAACTGAAAAATAAATTAAAATGATTTACTTACAGAAATACTTCCGAACGCTAATATGTTTTCGCGGGATATCAGCCGAGTTAAGATTTTGGAATGCTCCAAGCTTTCGACTGCTATCTCTGCAGCCATCTTCAGGGAAGTGATGTCCGAACAGAAAGTCGAAAGGTTATATAGATGTGGCTGTCTCAGGTGAAACGGGATTGGTTGGCGGATCGGCCAATCCGGGGCCGGGAATTGTCATCGCTCGTAAGCTCCGCCCCTCCCGGGATTGCTGCGTGAAGTTTGGCGGGCGGCGAGCCCTGTTCCGCCGGTTGGAATCGGTTGCCGTCCTCGGTCCGTGATCTTCATGACCTTGATTGTAAGAGGGCTTTCCAAAATCTTAACTCGGCTGATATCCCGCGAAAACATATTAGCGAACCAACGCCGAGAAAGCCTCAAATCATAAATACTTCCGAAGTTTGCATTAAACTCAACTGCAATTTTGTTCCATGTCAATTTCTTCTTTTGGAGAGAACAATTATATATATATATATATATATATATATATATATATATATATATATTTATTTATTTATTTATTTATTTAACTTTCGACGATATCTCCGTATTTCATAACTAGCTATCTTAGCTCACTTCTTTCTTTTCTGTAAAATGCTTTCTGGACATCTTGTATAATTTTTAGCTCTATAATATTTACTTCTGTATTTGTGTATGACAATAATGCCGATTTAACCATTTCAAGACGCTGGAAAACAATTGAATGTAGGAAAGCGCTCACGTCTAGCCATGTTGCCATATTTTTTCGATGTCAAGGGAATGCTCAGGGCATATGAATGAGTAGCGTCTCTGCAATACGATCTGAAATAAGTGCTAAGGAAATGCTCATTACTTAAGTGTTTCCTCATTTTATAAGTGACGACTATGAATTCGACCCTTCGTATTCAACTTCTAAAATCTTAAGCAATTCCATCAAATGACCAGTTGCCATAGAAACGCCTATCTTCTACAATGTATTAGGCAAGGTCCATAAAACCAATGCTTTTTTGTTAACGTGGAATCTTCTATAAAAAGGAAATATTGGGTAAAAATTATGAAACACTGTTTACAGACTTCCTATGTTTTTTTTTATTTTTATTTTTATAGGGAAACATTATACAGAAATTTTATAGAGGGTAAAAAATGAATATTGTGAACATGTTTTAAAAAACTACGTTACCCATTTATAAAGAATGACACGAGTTTTTATTTCTCCGTTTTTTTATTATTATTTAGATCTTACAAAGTATAAAATCGTATTTTTTTCTACTAACATTTTAAAACAGTTCTTCAAATTTAAGTATTCAGTGTGTATATAACAAAGAGAAAAACAGGCAGGCAGGGTTTGGAATTGAACGGGTTACATCAGCTTCTTGTCTATGCGGATGACGTGAATATGTTAGGAGAAAATACACAAACGATTAGGGAAAACACGGAAATTTTACTTGAAGCAAGTAGAGCGATCGGTTTGGAAGTAAATCCCGAAAAGACAAAGTATATGATTATGTCTCGTGACCAGAATATTGTACGAAATGGAAATATAAAAATTGGAGATTTATCCTTCGAAGAGGTGGAAAAATTCAAATATCTTGGAGCAACAGTAACAAATATAAATGACACTCGGGAGGAAATTAAACGCAGAATAAATATGGGAAATGCGTGTTATTATTCGGTTGAGAAGCTCTTATCATCCAGTCTGCTGTCCAAAATCTGAAAGTTAGAATTTATAAAACAGTTATATTACCGGTTCTTCTGTATGGTTGTGAAACTTGGACTCTCACTCTGAGAGAGAAACATAGGTTCAGGGTGTTTGAGAATAAGGTGCTAAGGAAAATATTTGGGGCTAAGCGGGATGAAGTTACAGGAGAATGGAGAAAGTTACACAACACAGAACTGCACGCATTGTATTCTTCACCTGACATAATTAGGAACATTAAATCCAGACGTTTGAGATGGGCAGGGCATGTAGCACGTATGGGCGAATCCAGAAATGCATATAGAGTGTTAGTTGGGAGACCGGAGGGAAAAAGACCTTTAGGGAGGCCGAGACGTAGATGGGAGGATAATATTAAAATGGATCTGAGGGAGGTGGGGTATGATGATAGAGACTGGATTAATCTTGCACAGGATAGGGACCGCTGGCGGGCTTATGTGAGGGCGGCAATGAACCTTCGGGTTCCTTAAAAGCCATTTGTAAGTAAGTATAACAAAGAGAAATGCTTCATTACCTATATCAACCTATCAAAATGGAAAATAACGAGAGCATGAATTAAATGCTATAATTTAGACTATTAGAAAAACGATCCACTAACAACTGTACTTAAATGGCCTCCCTCAAAAATTCCCTTATCTTAAGACATTAGATTTTTTTCTTGTGGGGCTATTTGAAGTGGAGGGTCTACCACGACCGACCACGAGACCTGGAAAAGTTCAAGTCGAATCTGACAGATGAACCATCCTGTCTCAGCGCTGATAAAGCCAGGTCTTATTCCCAGACGAGTTCCTGATAAGCCCTAGGGTCCGGAGTCCGAAGCCCTAAATAACATACCAAAGAAAACCCGTACTACCCTCCAAACTCCACCTCAACCTATTTTAAATTACTGCAGATGACAGATGAAGTAAAGGGGAGGTGCAGAGTGTTGGTGGAGTGTACCCCGAGGAAAACACTCTGCAAAGTATATTTTGTCTATTATAAATTTCATCACAATCAAGCCGGGGATCGATCCCAGACCGCCTAGACGAAAGACCAGAGCGTTTCGGTTATAGTATATACTACTGTTTGCTTTAAACAAGTTTTCAAGCATGTTAAATATTCCAATGGATGATTTTAAAACTGTGATTTAGAAGTAGATTGTAAATCTAAAGCAAAGAAAGTACTTACTGGCTTTTAAGGAACCCGAAGGTTCATTGCCGCCCTCACATAAGCCCTCCATTGGTCCCTATCCTGAGCAAGATTAATCCAGTCTCTATCATCATATCCCACCTCAGTCAAATTCATTTTAATATTATCTTCCCATCTACGTCTCGGCCTCCCTAAAGGTCTTTTCCCCTCCGGCCTCCCAACTAACACTCTATATGCATTATTGGATTCACCATTACGTGCTACATGCCCTGCCCATCTCAAACGTCTGGATTTAATGTTCCTAATTATGTCAGGTGAAGAATACAATGCGTGCAGTTCTGCGTTGTGTAACTTTCTCCATTCTCCTGTAACTTCATCCCTCTTAACCCCAAATATTTTCCTAAGCACCTTATTCTCAAACACCCTTAACCTATGTTCCTCAGAGTGAGAGTCCAAGTTTCACAACCATACAGAATAACCGGTAATATAACCGTTTTATAACTTCTAACTTTCAGATTTTTGGACAACAGACTGAAAGCACAGAAAGACGCAAAAAAAAGAAGTATATTCGTACCTACTTCGTTCAATGATAAAGTAGAACAGACATGTACGTGTAATATCGTCCTATATAATATATGCAGCTCAATTCTACAGGGAAGTGTGTCCCGCCTTCTTAATGTCTGTTAACCTTATCGGTCCACTTGTTCCAAGCGCTCGCCTGACATAATAAGATTAGAGGTATAAAACGGGGCGACGACCCTCGCTGTACGAATACCTTTTTTTTTATGGGGATCAACGGAAGGGTCACTCTTTTGTGTCCTGGCGGAGGACAAGAGGCGGTGTCGTTTGAAGCACTGAACGGGGAACGACTTTTATTGAAAAGATAGTCGCTCACCATGGCAACAGAGAATACAGTCCTAAAACACGTCTTACACGGATAGTAAGAGAAGTGTACAAATTATAATGTCTACTACATACTGCATTGCTAGAAAGATAGATTGTATACATAGATAAGTGGATAATAAAATTAGGAAGAAGCGAAACAAGAACACTAACAAGAAGAAGATGACAGAATTAGAAGATAAAAGTATACGACGCAAAAAAGTGGGGAGATGAGGAAAGCGAGAAATAGAAGGATGAGGGGAGTGAAACTTTAAAGGGTGAGAGGAGCAAGAAATGGTAGAATGAGGGGAGCGAGAACTAGAAAGATGAGGGGAACGAGAAATAGAAAGGTGAGCGGGGCGAGAAGTGTAAGGATGAGGGGAGCGAAAAATAGAAGAATGAGAGGAGCGAGGAATAGAATGAGGAGACCGAGAAATAGATTAATGAGGGGAGCGAGAAACAGATGAATGAGGGAACCGAGGAATAATATATGAGGGAAGTGAAAAGTATAAGGATGAAGGGAATGAGAAATAGAAAGATGAGGGGGGAGAGAAATAGAAACATTATGAGATCGAAAAATAGAACAATGAGGGAAGCGAGAAACAGATATATGAGGGGAGCAAGAAATAGAAGAATAAAGGGAATGAGAAATAGAAAGATGAGGGGGACGAGAAATAGAATGATGAGGAGAGCGAGAAATATAAAGATGAGCGGGGCGAAAAAATATAAGGCTGAGGGGAGCAAGAAATAGAAGAATGAGGGGAATGAGAAAAATAAATATCAGGGCGGCGAGAAATAAAAACATTATGGGAGTAAAAAATAAGAATAAAGAGGGGAGAGATGAGCAGATATGAGGGGAGAGAAATAGATGAATGAGGGGAGCGAGAAATAGAATGATGATAGCGAGAAATATAAAGATGAGCGGGACGAAAAATATAAGGATGAGGAGAGCGAAAAATAGAAGAATGAGGGGAATGAGAAATAGAAGGATGAGGGAAGCGAGAAATAGAAGGATAAGGGGAACGAGAAATTGAAAGATGAGGGGACGAGAAATAGAAACATTATGGGTTCGAAAAATAAAAGAATGAGGGAGCGAGGAACAGATATATGAAGGGAACGAGAAATAGAAGGATGAGGGGAGCGAGAAATATAAAGATGAGCGGGGCGAAAAATATAAGGATGAGGAGGGCGAGAAATGGAAATATGAACGAATTGAGAAATTGATTCATGAGGGGAGCGAGGTTAATGTATGAGGGAAGCGAGAAATTCAAGGATGAGGAGAAAGGTTACGGAAGCGAAAAATAGAATAATGAGGGGAGAGAGACATATAAGAATGAGGAAAGAGTGGAAGAATAGAAAAAAAGGGATGAAACTATAACGGACACCATATAAGTGCTAACATGTTTTAGAGACACGCTGTATATATGTTCGTACAGTAAACTGAACTGTATTGTTCTGATACACTGTTAAATTATTTTTCAGAACGAAAAGTTCCATTTGTTCGGATCAAATTTCTGCACATTTAAAGCACAAAACTAAAATTTTTTCAATCATTCATTATCATAATACACTCCTCTCTTAAATTGACTGAGCATATTGGGAATTAAATCAATGGCTTTCCCAAAACAGGCTATGAAATGTTTAATATAAAACAATTTCATCTCGAAAAGGAAGCAAAAACGAGCAAAATTATATTAAATTTTGTTTGTTTGAAATATCTCAAAGAATAAGCCCCTGGAATTAATGACATTTCTTAGAGTTGATGCTGTACATTACATAATCTTTACGTAATTTTCTGTGTATTATATTAGAGTGTCAAAATAAAATAAAATACATGCACAGTTTCATTAAAATATAATAAAAAAATACTATTAGGTTTTCAGAAACATTAAAACTGCTTATCATGTACATATAGTGTTTATTAATGACATCAATTTTTATTTCCAAAGCGCTTAGAAGATTCTGAAAAAAAAAAACTTGAAATATAGCAAAATTGTACTAACAAAAGGTGTACCTCCATTTTTTAAAGTAAATTGAGAAAACACACGAAAGATCATAAAAATTCGACAATGAGAATCGAAACTGAATCGCCTGCCTACGAGGCCATAACGCTGTAACACGGCCAGCCCGTTAGATTAGTTGCATGCCCAGGATATTGTCTGAAAGAGGTCGCTTCTCCAATCTCGAACTCTGACAAAGTGGGGTATGAACCGCACTCAATAGCTCACGGGGCGTAATGTAGAAAGCAAACATCATAAAAACGAACATTATTTGTGGAGAGAAGTGGAGCCGGGATACAATCAGACTCACACCACTGTGAGAGCTCAAACGAGCTCTTCTCTGCGACCTGAAGAACTTGCTTTCATTTCCCCAGAACACACTGGAATCCAAGTGTTGAATTTCATGTAGGTATCCTGAAATATGCATTCAAATATCCTTAACTCTGCACTGATCTATACTTACTTACAAATGGCTTCCAAAGAACCCGCAAGTTCATTGCCGCCCTAACATAAGCCCGCCATCGGTCCCTATCCTGAGCAAGATTAATCCAGTCCCTACCATCATATCCCACCTCCCTCAAATCCATTTTAATATTATCCTCCCATCTCTCGGCCTCCCCAAAGGTCTTTTTTCCCTCCGGTCTTCCAACTAAAACTCTATACGCATTTCTGGATCCACCCATACGTGCTACATGCCCTGCCCATCTCAAACGTCTGGATTTAATGTTCCTAATTATGTCAGGTGAAGAATACAATGCGTGCAGTTCTGTGTTGTGTAACTTTCTCCATCCTCCTGTAACTTCATCCTTCTTAATCCGAAATATTTTCCTAAGCACCTTATTCTCAAACACCCTTAACCTCTGTTCCTCTCTCAAAGTGAGAGTCCAAGTTTCACAACCATACAGAACAACCGGTAAATATAACTGTTTTATAAATTCTAACTTTCAGATTTTTTGACAGCAGACTGGATGACAGGATAGCATGATGGTGTTAAATACAGAGATGATAATGGTGATCCTGATGACGGTGTTGATGACTACAATGCTGTTACATTGATAGTGATGTTGCTGAATATTATGGTGTTGACATACCTCATGATAGCGTTCTTATATTGATAATGGTGTTGATGAAGATGTATGTAGATGATGATGGTGATGATGGTGTTGATGGAGTCGACGATGTTGTTGACAAATTGCATCGCTGATTATGGTTTTAATGATAATGGTGTTGACAATGTGTTTTAATTGGTTATTTTACGACGTTTTATCAACTGCTATGGTTATCTACCGTTTGAGTGAGATGAAGGTGATAATGTCAGCGAGATGAGTCCAGGGTACAACGCCGAAAGTCACCCAGCGTTTGCTCTTAAGAGTTGAGGGAAAACCCCGAAAAAACTTCAACCACGCAACTTATCAGAACCTGGATTTGAACATGGACCTGCTCGTTTCAAGGTTAGACATGCAAACCGTTACTTCACAGCGATGGACTTAACGATGTTGATAATGGTGTTGTTGCTAAGGGTTTTATTGATCACAGCATTGTTGATAATAGTGTATAGATAGTCGTGTTAATATTGGTGTTGTTGACAATAATCTTGTTGGTGTTGTGATGATGTGTTGTTTATGGTAATAGTGTTGTGTTGTCAATGGTGATGATCGTGTTGTTCAAAATTACGTTCATGGTATTTATAAAGGTGAGTGAATATGATAATGTTGATTATTGCGTTGATGCATTGCATTAATATGGTGATGATGGTGTTAATGTAATTGATAATATTTTTGTTGATAATGGTGTTGCATGCAATGATTTTGCTGACGATGGCCGTAATGTTGTTGGATGATAGTGTTTTGTTATTGTTGATGGTGGTAATTGTGTTGATAATTCTGTATGTATGTATGTATTTATTCACACTGCAATGGGTATATACCCGGTGGCAGTGGTAACTAATTACACTCAATTATGACAATAATAAACTTATTAATTAAAAATACAATTAATGATAATACTAATAATTAATACTAATAATAATAATAATAATAACAATAATAATAACAACAACAACAACAGGGAATATACTAAATTAAATGAAACGATCACTTAAAATAACATTTGAAATATTCTAATTTGTATCTTAAAACTAAGATCGAACTAAAACCCACGAATATATGTTCATATCTGAACAAGTACCTTTCAACATTACACTCATTTCGCTGTCAACTCACTCACTGCACTGGAACTACGACACATTTCACTGATTCTATCCTGATTTCACTAACACTTCAAAAACATTTCACTGTTCAAATACTTTGCACTGCCACTATAACCTATACAGCTTCACTGACAGGAACACGTTTCACTTACACAGCACACTTCACTGACACGACATACTTCTTCACTGATACAACACACTTCACTGACACAACATAATTCTTCACTGATACAACACTTCAATAACAACATATCATTTACACCCTTTAAGTACTGTGTATAATTACCGTCTATTAGTAAGGTCCTTAAGCCTATTTTTAAATACATTTTTGGTTGTTGGTAAAGCCTTTAGTAAGTCTGCAGGTAAAGCATTCCAGTCCCTGATAGTACGATTGAGAAAAGAAAACTTTCCAGTGTCCGTCCTCTGCCTTCTTTCCCTCAATTTATATGAGTGGTCGTTCCTTGAAGAATAATTTGGCGGCTGCAACCTATTTTTTATTTCTTTCCAGGCAGGCTCACCTCTGTATGTTTTGAACAGTGCGCATAATCGAATTCGCGTTCTCCTGTCCGTGAGTGTGTCCCATTTTAATGGTGAATTTTTCCAACAACACTTAAGAGCCCGTTTTTGAATCTTTTCCAGTGTCTTAATATGTTCTAATCTGTAAGGATCCCAACATGCAGCACCATATTCCATTACTGGACGTACTAGTGATTTATATGCAATCTCTTTGGATTTATCAGAACCTTTTCTTAGTACCCTCATCACAAAGTGTAACGCTCTCCATGCTTTTCCCGCTGTGTCTGTAACGTGTTCCCCCAGCCGAGATCGCTGCTAAATGTTATTCCGCGGTATTTACATTTGTTAACTTCCGGAATGGTTTCACCCCTAACGTATACGATGCGACTATTTTATTTCTTTTCCTTCTGCTGATGATTTTATTGATACTTATGCCGTTGTTGATAATATTGATAATGGTGTTGATGATGGTACTGATTATTGTTGCTAGTGCTATTGATGTTGATAGTGTGAATTATGGCGTTGATAGAAATAGTATTGTTGACGATGTTGATAATAGTGTTGAAAATGATGGTGTTATTGATTACTGTGTCGGTGTTGGTGGTGTTCTATAGTTTTCGATGATGATATACATAGCCTAATGTTAACAATTTTGTAATTGGATTCACAACAATGGTGTTGATGGTTATAGCATTGTTTGTGGTGTTGATGTTGATAATGCGGTTGATGATGGTGTTATTGATAATGATAATGGTGTTTTCGATGATAAAGTTGATACATTGTTAACTGTGGTAATCGTGTTGTTAAATAATGATGTTATTAATATTGATAATGTGTTGTTGGTGATATTGTCGGTGGTGATGTTGAAGAAGAAGACGAGGAGGAAAATTGGGGCAAAGAGTTGTTTTATTTCGTAATGAGTGCAGAAACAGAGGCGGATGTATTCTAAAATTAGCAGCCAAGAAATATCCCGCTCCTTTCTGCTGGAATACAACCCGTGACCTTTCACCCAGAACGTAATTGGTTCTGCTGTCTTAGATAATTGCAACTCACACTTAATCTGAAGCCAGGTTGCTAGGCTACAGCCCGCCGTCTGGCATGGGTTAACTTATGTAATGAACATCTCTCATTCCCCTATTCTAGTTTATAGATCGCCAGTAAACAAAACTTTTCAATCGGATTTGCATGGCTGAGTTGAAATATATTCCATTGTTTACGGGATTTCATTCACAACGGAACTTCGGGAATTTTAAATAGCTTCCCTCCACCAGGCGCTGGCATTTGTCTTGTTTACATAAATATATTGCCACTATACAATTCAAAGCACACTACAGTTTCTTTTTCTGGACTTAAGGTAGGCTACTCATCTACACTAAATTTTTAATTTTCCTTAAAAAAATGATTATTTTATTTTCATGTCATCTGAAAGCTTGAACTCTCTACTTTTCAAACGTATGTCAGTTTTGTCTCTACGATGTTTGGTTAATTAATTAGCTGAGAATTTATTCACCGGAAGCACCTTTTCTTTAAACCAGAAGTGCAGTTCAATCCGTCACATTCTATCAATTTTATACATTTCTCGTGTAATAACAATTAGAATTTGGCTATAGAGTTTGACTGTATTATTTTTCATACAGTCAGGAAGCTTTGTGTTTGGTTTTACAATTTTTCATACCTTCAGAATGTAAATTATATTTCTCCATGTTCACTTTAACAGCATATTACAACACTAATGTTAACACAAAGTGCACTTGGAATTGAGATATTTTCATCATTTTTGCACCAAAATGAAGCTGATTAACATAGCTAAGTGCCAAACTACAAACAGTGTCCTACTGCTTAAGAATGTTAATTTAAAACTACAAGATCTTAAATTGTTATTTTTAAGTTTGAAATTTTCAAAAAATAAAATGACATTTTTCCTTAATGGGATAGCATAGGGAAAAATTGTTTTCACAGCTTATTCTGTGTTCTTTTAGGAGTAAGACAGTGAAAGAAATTTTGTTCTAAGATAGAAACTGTGGGCCAAGCACTAAAACAAACAAATTTCGGTTTTCGCTTTAAAATATTGCCCCCTGCTTTCCCAAAAATATTTGAGGGGTTTATTTTGTGTGAAAATCCTAAACTGTGTGTGAAGTAATCAGGGAAAAGAAAAGTTTTTAAAATTTGGACAAAAACTGCAAATTTTTCTCCCAAGGATAGATAAGTACCTTAAAGGGTTTTAAATCTCTAACCAACGAATGGGAGCACACCTATCTGAACTAGTGCTGTATGAATTTTGGGTTCGATTTCAAACTAGTGCACAGTGTTAAGACTTAATACTCCCAACGTTTCGAAACTATTTCATCGGTAGTAGTAATACTAGTAGTAGGCAGCAAAAGTAGCGGTATACACACCTACATACAGGGTGATTCAAAATAACACCGACCACTCTTAGTATGTTGTACAGGCCAGCAAACTGATCATTATTCAAGAAATGACCCATGCCGCGCATACCACTCATTCCATCTCATACTAACATGCATTTCAAATTCAAAAGATAACAGTTTCCTATACGTTTATCCTATTCAAAGATCATTAATAAATAGCAGAGACAGACTTTTTACAGAATCTGCTTATACTTATACTTAATCTGTACTGTCACTGACTACTATATGTTGCTCTCTTAAGAGTTCGATCACTGGACTCGCTAAGTGTTGTCTCTGAGAAGAAATAGTTCGTTAAATGTGTCTACCATGAAATATATGAATAAGTTAATAAAACGGATTGATATTTACTCAATAAAGTTTAAGATCTCATAGACGGCGTATGTTACGCAGGCTGCAGCTAGTTGTCCAGCAGGAATTCTTTTACATGCCAGTAAATCCTACTGACGAGAGCCTGTTGCATTTAAGAACATTTAATGCATGTGATCACTTAACCACATTCCGTCCCCTCGCATATGTGTGGTACCTAAGAGGTTACGTCCATTTTCGACTTTTCCCCTTCAAGATTTTCTAGAGCTCCTTCAGTGGAGCAGCGTAACCCGGAGTGAGACTAGTGGCCAACAGGCTTGGAGCTCACATATTTAGTTTCTTACAGCCCCCAACCCCTTGCAAGGACGCGTTTTGCGTACCTTTTAAATTTGTCCTCCAAATTCTCCTCTCTTTTTTTCGATTTTTTCGATTTTCACAACCTGGGCAGGGATCGAACCTGCAACCTCGGGCAAAGAAGGCCAGCACGCTACCGACTGCTCCACCTAGGCCAACCCTTCGATTGAGTAGGTTATTTTACGACGCTTTATCAACATCTTAGGTTATTTAGCGTCTGAATGAGATGAAGGTGATAATGCCGGTGAAATGAGTCTGGGGTCCAACACCGAAAGTTACCCAGCATTTGCTCATATTGGGTTGAGGAAAAACCCCCGGAAAAAACCTCAACCAGGTAACTTGCCCCGACCGGGAATCGAACCCAAGCCACCTGGTTTCGCGGCCAGACGCGCTAGCCGTTACTCCACAGGTGTGGACCCTTCGATTGAAGTATAGATGTTCCAATCACTGGTATTTTCTAAAATCCACTGTCATCTATTTAAATTTAATTCACTATCTCCTGCAGAGATCTGTGTGAGGAGATATAGGGGAGGTTTCGACATTTGCTCACTAATAGCTGCCTTATGAGTGTATCTGAGTGTAAATTTTGTCTTGGAAGTGCTGTATTTACCCTACAGTTTCGAAAGATTTTATGTACGTATCCCTTCAACAAAAGTTCTCACACTCTTTTTCTAGCTAATCAGAAACTAATCAAGAAAACCGTATTTAGCAAAATGGATCGTGACTTTTGAACAACCCGGTAATCTCACATCAATCTCGAAACCCACTTAGTTTGTGCCGCCTTTGTATCTTTCCTGCTGTTGGCATGTGAGAGACTTGAACATATCCTTGTAGTGGCGTGTGAACACGTTGAAAGACGAGCAATTCTGCTTGAGAAACAGAAAGCGTGACTGTGTTTTCTACTGATTATGATGTTAAATCAGTGTCAGGAGCGAGAGGAAGCTGATGTGTGAATCACCAGCAACACTCAGTTCTCGTAAGGTTTACAACTACACCACGACAAGCTCATATCTTCGTGATTAGATTGCGCATCAAGTTAAAGCTCATTTCATTATAATATACCCCGATCTGGCACGGATAATACAAATTTAGTCATATTTTAGACTTAGTTCTCGAACCAAAAACATACAAGACACAATGTTCCTCAGTTATGTAGAGTATAGAGACATCATAACGTTATACAATGAAATAAGAAACTGAGTAATGTACATCATTCCCTGATAAATTCACTCATAGATATTAAATATGAATAAAATGAGTCCAATAGTTTAGTAGAAATCGCTGTACACAGACAGACTAGTACTCAAATTGTTACATATCATGTACATCATTCCCTGATAAATTGACTCGTAGATACTGAATATGAACAAAATCCGTCCAATAGTTTAGTAGAAATCGCTGTACACAGACAGACTAGTATTAAAATTATTATATTTCATCCCTGATAAATTGACTCGTAGATACTGAATATGAACAAAATCCGTCCAATAGTTTAGTAGAAATCGCTGTACACAGACAGACTAGTACTAAAATTATTATATTTCATGTACATCATCCCCTGATAAATTGACTCGTAGATACTGAATATGAACAAAACCCATCCAATAGTTTAGTAGAAATCGCTGTACACAGACAGACTAGTACTAAAATTATTATATTTCATGTACATCATTCCCTGATAAATTGACTGGTAGATACTGAATATGAACAAAATTCGTCCAATAGTTTAGTAGAAATCGCTGTACACAGACAGACTAGTACTAAAATTATCATATTTCATGAACATCATTCCCTGATAAATTGACTCGTAGATACTGAATATGAACAAAATCCGTCCAATAGTTTAGTAGAAATCGCTGTACACTGACAGACTAGTACTAAATTATTATATTTCATGTACATCATTCCCTGATAAATTGACTCGTAGATACTGAATATGAACAAAATCCGTCCAATAGTTTAGTAGAAATCGCTGTACACAGACAGACTAGTACTAAAATTATTATATTTCATGTACATCATTCCCTGATAAATTGACTCGTAGATACTGAATATGAACAAAATCCGTCCAATAGTTTAGTAGAAATCGCTGTACACAGACAGACTAGTACTAAAATTATTATATTTCATGTACATCATTCCCTGATGAATTGACTCGTAGATACTGAATATGAACAAAATCCGTCCAATAGTTTAGTAGAAATCGCTGTACACAGACAGACTAGTACTAAAATTATTATATTTCATCCCTGATAAATTGACTCGTAGATACTGAATATGAACAAAATCCGTACAATAGTTTAGTAGAAATCGCTGTACACAGACAGACTAGTACTAAAATTATTATATTTCATGTACATCATTCCCTGATAAATTGACTCGTAGATACTGAATATGAACAAAATCCGTCCAATAGTTTAGTAGAAATCGCTGTACACAGACAGACTAGTACTAAAATGATTATATTTCATGTACATCATTCCCTGATAAATTGACTCGTAGATACTGAATATGAACAAAATCCGTCCAATAGTTTAGTAGAAATCGCTGTACACAGACAGACTAGTACTAAAATTATTATATTTCATGTACATCATTCCCTGATAAATTGACTCGTAGATACTGAATCACTAAACAAAATCAGATCAATGGTTAGTAGAAATTTTCAGTAAAAAAATATAGCACGGTTTTCATTTTTGGACGCTTCCATCTTGTATCGTTCGCTTATATTTGTTTAATTTATTAGGGACAACAATGACTGGTACGCCAACCACAGTTATCAAAAACAGTTCATAACCATTGTTACCTATACCGTTAAAGAAAAATCCGGCGAATATATTTCTCTAGGATTTAGTAAGACTCGGTCAACTATCGTTTGAACAAACCATAAACCGGTTAAATAAATGAACAGAAATAGAAATTTCCAGGTGTTCAGAAAGTCATGTTAACCGAAATTACTTGTAAAGATAGGATAAAATGATAAAAGTCTTGGTATTCTTCTTTCGCTGACAAATATCAGGGGCGCAGCAGAATACCTCTCTCTCACCTGCTTGTGAAGGATAACATGAGTACACAGCAATGAATATTCCAGTCAGATCCAAAGCGTTGACAACTACAGACCGGTTTGTCCATATGTTCGAGCTTAGAAGCAGTTCTAACTTCCGCGTCTGACCTTACCTTGAGACGGACCGAAAAGAAAACACGGGACTCAATCTTGATTCATTCTGAAGTAAAGATGTACGGCCTTCACATTAACAGTTCTAAGCCAAAATTAACAACCACTAAAAACAAATTTACCTACTTATAAAGGATTCTTTTTACCCACGTTCTTTCACAATTCTTTCTTTCTTTATTTCAAAACGAATGATGCTAACTACAATTTGTTATACTTTAACGGTCTTACTAATAAAAACCCTATATACAGATGTTTAACTGTCTTATAGTTATACAATGAGTAGCTCGTTTATAAGGCGTGTATAAATTACTTACTAATAATCACTACATACGTCGTGTATAACAGTATAACTGTTACACAGGTACGTCATAGTTTCGTCATACTTCGTTACGAAAGGTAATAGAATATCTGAGGTTCTCTATTGCATCCAGTAGAGCGCTCTAGTATGGTGTGTTAAATATCGATAGTACAACTGACTCTAATCGATTATCACACTACATTTTGGTCAAAGAGTACAAGCTACAGCAATATTATTCTAATAATTCTATGATCTTTGGTTTGTTCTTCTGTGGTTACAAGGTAAACATCATCATAAAATGACAGTCGATACGAACAGCTGTTAGAGGGCGGCCATTTTTTCCCTATATACAACGCTTAAACAAGGGGTTTCGTGTATATAACTACTGCAAAGCAATTCCCATTGTATAGTTACAGGGTGTTTATACGTCCATAGCTTATTCACGGTTTATTAGTAACGTTTTCTGTCTCAACTCTGCATAAGTTTCGTATAAAAACTATACGCGGTTTATTAATAAGACTGTAAATGTAGAATATCTTTGGGAGATTACTAA
>JAJSOF020000031.1:108579728-109037228 GCA_025594305.2 Periplaneta americana | reverse complement strand
TTTATTTAACCTGGTAGAGATAAGGCCGTCAGGCCTTCTCTGCCCCTCTACCAGGGGATTACAACTATAATATGAACAATAAAATTACAATTAATATTAAATTTACAATTACAATTACAATTCTTCAGAAAATCTTCTCATCTATTATTGTTATTAACACATAATTTTAATTAGTAAATAAATTTATAAAACATATGACAGTGTAATATGGCGAAACGCAAATATAACTGGACTGTTGCTAACACAAAAATTCCGATATCGGAGTGTGAAGGATATTAAATGTTGTAAATAAATAATTAAAAAAAAATTACAATAAAAATTCAAGTACGACAAGATTACCTGATTAATGAAAGCTAGACATTTTATCATAGAAGTTAAGAACAAAGAATATAATGGATGCAAAAAAAAAAGAGCTGTAGTTAAATTTGTATTTTTCCAAAGTCGTGAAACAATAACATGACAAGATACATAAATCAGCAATTAGAAATAATGTTAAATTAAATAAAATGTCAAAACAACATTGAAACTGGAATGAATTTCAGTTTTTATTACAAAACGTAACGTTTTATGCCTTTTTTTTTTCAATGTACAGTAGTGTCAAAAAAAAAACTGAAGAACCTTGTAGCTGATTTCAGAGCCTTGTTCACTCCAGAGCACGATAGACTGGTACCGTAACTAAGACTTTCGTGGTTAGAATCCTGCCTGGGAAGGAAACTTTTCTTTGTTCGTTATTCAAATTTATTCGCAATACTTTTCGATTGCTGGTAAAATTCATGTTCTGGGAATAATAAGTTAATTAAGTAGTAAAATATCGCTGCAATTGAAGCAGGATTCGAACCACGAAAGTCTCAGTTACCAGTCTGTTGTGCTCTGGAGCGAACAAGGCTCTGGAAATCAGCTACAAGAGTCGGTCCGGATTTTTTTGCCACTACTGTACACTACAGAGAAGTATTCTGTAATTTGAAACACCCTACTACAAAAAATAATCATGTAATTTTAAAATAGTGTTGTTTATCTTAATTTTGAAGCGCCATGCAGAGATAAAGCAAGATTATATGGAGTGAGCTAGCCTATAAATTCTACGAAATTGGGTGCATATTAGCACAGCTTCCTCTTCTACAGAATGAACGCTGTTACGAAAGCTGAACTTCCCCCACTCTGTTGAGATCAGCCTCTCGGGTAATCGACCGATTTCTCCCTTCTAAGTGTATTTTTATGTAAAGCAAGCTAATCAGCACCGGACCTATAAAACACATAATAGCTGTGTACAAGTTTCATCATGGAAAGTGGCGCCAATTTTGTGACAGGTTTATGTAATCATTATTTGACCCCATAAAACTATCTCGTGGTCTCCTTGCCAAATTGAACAAGATCAGGTCTAAGAGATTATGGCGAGGCATAGCTACTTACGTAAGAACTGTGAAGATGTCGCCTTTTAAGTCGAAATTGTTTTCGATAAAAAAATTCCTGCAATTATCTTTCCTGGCTCCTTTATAATTAGTAATGAAAAACAATCTTCGATTCTTGCATATTTTGTTGAACACGGTTTTACTGTATATGAAACTAGTGGCTTGTGCAGCAAATGCTGCAAACTTAAATTTATTAGACGTTCAAATAAAAACTTTTCAGATTTATTTTCAATTAAGAATATCCACACATTTTGAAAGTCATTTTCTTCCATAATAATGAAACATATTCCCTCTGATAGGTTTTTTTATGCCAAATACTTTTTCTTGAATCTATCCACCTTCAGTTTTTGAGTTTCAACGCGAAAACGCAAGTAACAATGTCAAGACGATCAGTGGGTTTTTCATGTGGGAGTAAAGCAATAGCTATTTCAGGTCATTGTGGATTGTAGGCGAAAGTTAAAAAAATGTCAGGTTTGCTATGCTTTCGGACAATAGACATAGCATCTTGGCATAGCTGCTGCATGTAGAGCTTGAAATGTAGAGGTCAAATCATTTTATCCTGCTAAGAGATCTTGCTGAAATGACCGGGAGACTACAAAATTTTGTAGGCCTCTTATTTTATCAGTAAGTAATACCTTTTTTTGGTCTTTCCTTAGGAGCTGTAATTTTTGCGCTCTCTCGAGCCAATACTGAAGAGAATCACGCATATAAATATCTACACCACACCGCCATTAAGTAAATGAAAAATACCCAACCCCACTTGATTAATAACTATAAAAATATTTCATTTTCAATAAAAATATTATCTTACGTAAGTTTTGTAGTTATATATATATATATATATATATATATATATATATATAATATATATATATATAATATATATATATATACTACATAGCCGCCACTCGGTAAATTATACAAATGAAGATCTAATATCATACATTCTCTACATCTACTTATATAACCCCAAAACGTTTCACTTTCATATCATAAATATAGCATTAATATGTATAATTAATGAAAAATAGTCACATCATGACATCAACTATACATCTACTTAATATATAACCCCAAAAGTTTCACTTTCATATCATAAATATAGCATTAATATGTATAATTAATGAAAAATGACATCAACTATAATAATATTTAATTTCTAAGGGGAATAATTTCATCAAACCACCTCATGTTTTGTAGATTTTAATATCCAATACACAGATATACTCAGAAAATTACACACCGCAGAATCAGAACTGTAAATTATTTTTATTAGGGGAGAGTTGGGCAGTATCGGACATCCGGTAATATCGGGCAGTGAGTTTCTTTCATCTACCATCAGATGATAGTACCTGAATGACATGGTTACGTTTCTGCAATGTCCCATACAGAAACGTAACCACGTTATTCAGGTACAACCATCTGGTGGTAGATGAAAGAAACGCACTGTCCGATATTACCCGATGACCGATACTACCCAACTCTTCCCTAATCCTAGTAAGTAGTAACTAACACTTCACTGAAAGTTACTATTTTTCTGAAAATCCTTGGATGCCAAGCTTCATTAAAATCCGTTCAGCCGTTTTCCCGTAATTTCCATTATCAGTTCAAATTATATATAACAAGTGGCTTGTGCAGCAAATTCTGCGAACTAAGTTCATTAGACGTTCAAATAAACATTTTTCAGATTTATTTTCAATGGAGAATACCAGACATTCTGAAAGTTATTTGCTTCCATAATAATGAAAGATACTCTCTCTCGAGCCAATACTGAAGAGAACCACGCATATAAATATCTACACCACACCGCCATTAAATATATGAAAAAGACCCAACCCCACTTGATTAATAACTATAAAAATATTTGATTTTTAATAATATTATTATCTTACGTAAGTTTTATAGCTTTCAGTAAAATATACTATATATACTACATAGCCGCCACTCAGTAAAATATAGAAATCAAAATCTAATTTAAGATATTCTCTACATCTACTTATATAGCCCCAAAACGTTTCACTTTCATATCATCAATATAGCATTAATATGTATAATTAATGAAAAATAGTCACATCATGGCATTAACTACAATAATATTTCATTTCTAATGATAATAATATCATCAAACCACCTCAAGTTTTGTAGTTTTTAATATCCAATACACAGCTGTACCCAGAAAATTACACACCACAGAATCGAACCTGTAAATTGTTTTTAGTAAGTTAAGTTTTTAATAACCAATTTAATTTGAGCTCTAAATATGTCAGCATTCTTGCAGATCATGGCCTTCGTGTAATATTGTTTACTGTAGTGTGTGTTTTGTTTTATTCTGAAATGGAATTAGCTAGTTCTCAAAACTGACGACAGATGGATTTTGGAAAATAGGAAAATTATGTTGAAAAATTGACATTTCACTGAAAGCTACTATTTTTCTGAAAAACTTTGAGTTCCAACTTCAAAATGAGGGGTCATTTATTACAATCCGTCCAGCCCTTTTCCCGTAATTTCCATTACCAGTTCAAATTATATATATAGATAATTTCACCTCAAATTTAATAATTTGATACAGAATTAAATTGCATTAAAATTTAGGTTTGCAACTACAATCTTACGCAACTAGGCATTTAGCCTATATGTTTTCATCTCATACCCTCTGCTGAGTATTTAATTTCAGATGAGAAATGAATTAAACGTGACGTGTATTGTAATTTCCCCCCTCCCCCACTTCTCTGCGTCCTTCTCGTTGAGAACAGAGCTGCTCGGACATCTGCAGTGAGGCCCCGCCTCTGGGATCGATAAAGGGACCCACACTCACTTAAAGAGATGCGCAATAACCAGGAACGTCGTCCCGGATGTCCTGCTACCCGATACGAGATTGAAAAATAAAACTAACCCCTTGAGGTGCAGGCCAAACATGGAACTTTATATTGCTGACATATATAGGGCAGCGTTTCTGATGCAGGGTGGAGAAAAATTGCGTATCTTTTATTTTTCAATTTATTCTTTGGTTTTTCGTCTCTAAAATGGTAGGTATATCACAAATGACTATACCAAAATTGTATGCATTTAAGTTTTTCTGTTTTCTCAAAAAGGGTGAAGAATTTTTAATTTTAACGCTCAATTTAAAAAAAATTAGGAATTTCGGAGAAAAATTGCGCATCTTTTATTTTTTCAATTTATTCTTTGGTTTTTTTCGTCTCTAAAATGGTAGGTATATCACAAATGACTGTACCAAAATTGTATGCATTTAAGTTTTTCTGTTTTCTCAAAAAAGGGTGAAGAATTTTTAATTTTAACGCTCAATTTAAAAAAAAAATAAGAATTTCGGAGAAAAATTGCGTATCTTTTTTTTTTTTCAATTTATTCTTTGGTTTTTTCGTCTCTAAAATGGTAGGTATATCACAAATGACTATACCAAAATTGTATGCATTTAAGTTTTTCTGTTTTCTCAAAAAAGGGTGAAGAATTTTTAATTTTAACGCTCAATTTAAAAAAAATAGGAATTTCGGAGAAAAATTGCGTATCTTTTATTTTTTCAATTTATTCTTTGGTTTTTTCGTCTCTAAAATGGTAGGTATATCACAAATGACTATACCAAAATTGTATGCATTTAAGTTTTTCTGTTTTCTCAAGAAAGGGTGAAGAATTTTTAATTTTAACGCTCAATTTAAAAAAAAAATAGGAATTTCGGAGAAAAATTGCGTATCTTTTATTTTTTCAATTTATTCTTTGGTTTTTTCGTCTCTAAAATGGTAGGTATATCACAAATGACTATACCAAAATTGTATGCATTTAAGTTTTTCTGTTTTCTCAAAAAAGGGTGAAGAATTTTTAATTTTAACGCTCGGTTTTTTTTTAATTAAGGAGTTCTGGAGGAAAATTACGTTTTTTTTTTCAATTTATTATTTGGCTTTTTCGTCTTTAAAATGGTATATCACACATGACTATACTATACTTGTATGCATTTAAGTTTTTCTGTTTTCTCAAAAAGTGCGAAGAAATTTTAATTTGTGGCCACAATTTCCAAACACTTAAGAAATTTCGGAGGAAAATTGCATATTTTTAACCCTCAGTTTCCAGATATTTCAGGAGTTTCGAAGGAAAATTACGTATGTTTTATTTTTTCAATTTAATATTTGGCTTTTTCGTCTTTAAAGTGGTATATCACATATGTCTACACTAAAATTGTATGCATTTAAATTTTTCTGTTTTCTCAAAAAAGAGTGAAGAATTTTTTATTTTAATGTTCAGTTTTCAAAAAAATTGATGAATTTCGAAGGAAAATTATGTATTTTTAACTATTAGTTTTCAAATAATTAAAGAGTTTCGGAGGAAAATTACGTATCTTTTATTTTTTTAATTTAATATTTGGCTTTTTCGTCTTTAAAGTGGTACGTCACACATGACTATACTAAAATTGTATGCATTTAAGTTTTTCTGTTTTCTCAAAAAAGAGTGAAGAATTTTTAATTTTAACGCTGAGTTTTCAAAAAAATTCAAAGAATTTCGGAGGAAAATTACGTATTTTTAACTATTAGTTTTCAAATAATTAAGGAGTTTCGGAGGAAAATTACGTATCTTTTATTTTTTCAATTTACTATTTTGCTTTTTCGTCTTTAAAATGGTATATCATACATGACTACACTAAAATTTTAGGCATTTAAGGTTTTCTGTTTTCTCAAAAAAAGGTGAAGAATTTTTAATTTTAACGCTCAGTTTTAAAAAATTTAAGGAATTTCGGAGGAAAATTACGTATCTTTTATTTTCCAATTTATTATTTCGCTTTTTCGTCTTTAAAGTGGTATATCACATATGACTATACTAAAATTGTATACATTTTAAATTTTTTGTTTTCTCAAAAAGGGTGAAGAATTTTTAATTTAACCTTCAGTTTCCATTATACGAAGACCGTCCAGAAAGTAAGTCCCATGGGACGGTTAGAGACAGAAAACACAATTTCATAGAAAGAATTATTGGTAGAGATATAGCAATTGTTGAGCTATTCTACAACATATTCCCTATCGGAATTGAGACATTTGTCATACAGTGAGATCAACATTTGTATCCCTGTGTCTTAGAAGTCTGTCGCCTGGGATCGGAACCAGTGTGTGATACCACCTCTCTGTTGATCCCACGATATGAAAAGTGTCTCAATTCCCGTGGGGAATGAGTTAAAAAATAGTTAATCAATTGTTCCATATGTTATAATAAATCTCTCCATGAAATTGTGTTACCTAGTTACTTTCTAGACGCGCCTTGTACAACATTCTAATACAGTGTCCCATTACTCCACTTCTCCTTACTGACAACGGCAAAATAAGTCGAAGTATTTCGGGAAAACTTGCCGCACGAAGCTCCATTGACCCAAAATCCAATAGCAGTTACCCGGCATCGAAATCCTGTCCCCTTTGTTACAAAGCGAGCTAACAGAAAGAGTTACCGCTAGGCAATCACTCACCCTGGGACGTAAACTGCGTTACCAGAAATGTAAAAAACAGATGAAAGCTTTTCTCTGCATTGTATGACAGAAAGATACGCGCGGCTACCTCTAGCGAAACCTTTGAAGACTCCACCGTCAATACTGCAAGATCGAAGGTCTAAGAGCAAGCCCACGAAATATCGATCCGGACTTGAAAGCAATAGGAAAAGAAAAGAAAAGCACAAGAAAAAAGTACAGACTACAGACTTCTTGTGAAGAATATAAGATCACCGAATAAATAGACTGAAATATCATCATTAACTGCATGGAATAGGCCAATCAGCGTCTTCCGGCGATGTTTAAGATGCGAGTCCATCTTTTCCAAGACCTTCTCACAGTTCATCTTCTTATTCTTCTTCTGGGATTATACTGAACAGTGGCGTGTGGTGATAAATAATCCTGGTGGTGCACAAATATTTATTATGATTATCATATTATTATTATTACTAAACCCTATTATTATTATCATTATCATTATCATTATTTGTACTAACTACTCCATAACTATTAACATATGTTATATAGGTATAGATTTACATAATTTTGTTAGTCAAGAAATTGCAGTTAATTAGTTTCCTATGTAGGTCCTTTAATAGCAAAGTAAAATATTGAACTTCTATTGCAACACACCGTAAATAATATTGTTTTAGCTATATTGCGTTTTATAACAAAGTTCACACGTTCACAAACATTCGATACGTCTGTCGTCTCATCAGCCTTAACTGCTAAAAAGTCAACAGCATTCTTTATTTCTTTGAAATCTCAGCATGGCATACATCAAAATGGCTTGAAGGACTTCGTTCTGTATAGTGTTTGATGTGTTCTTAAACACTTTTGCTCTTAAGAGTGCGTCTAATTCAGAACTTTTAAATTGATGAGGCCAAGAAAAGTACTAGCGTTTAAAGATGAGTTCCGTCATCGTGACCTCTTAAAGCCAACTCAAAAGCTCCACAAAACCGCACGCACATATCTATTCTTGGTAACTTTATCATTGTGAAGTTCAACAATCCAATATTAAATCCAGTTGTGTCTGTATGTTTGTTTGAACCAATACTGCTACTTTAACATTATTGTTGATGTGTGCAGCTGAAGAATCGTGTTTTTTAATTCTTTCATTCATGTGATTCAAATCAATCATACCCGCAGAACGATAATCAAAATTATTTAGTTACTACGCACAGTCCTAAATTCAAACAGAAAAATAAATAAAATTCATAAAACGTACTTGTTTCTGTCAATAAATTATCGCCGTCGAACAATTGGCAAGCAAAACAAAATGCAGCGTCTTCTATATTGTAGCCGCATATTGCTTTTTCGTAAGTCCGAATATTCAATTTTCTTTTCTCTTCTCTATTACTATGCTTCGCCACTTGTAATTTTAATTCACGTGTAGGTCTACCCATCTTCTTTATTTTGATCTTTTCGTGGAAAGGTCTTACAGAAAATTACACATTTAAAAGATTTTGCACACTATTCATTGTAACATTTGTGATGTAACGATCTAACGACTACTGCAGACAGCTTGAGAACAGATCTGAAAGTGCTCCTAACCCCTCCTATGCACACTGTATTGCCTCCCTACCATGCTCCAAAGCCTGCCAGTGAAACAGCACTACTGCGCATGCTCCAATGGAACAGTGTGCCGCAAGTGTCGAGCGGTAAACATAATTCCCAGGCGTGAACAAGACCAGTACACTTGCAGTGTTATTTTTACACAGTATTATAATAAAGAATTATGTCGCTCACATAGTCTACTGCAGCTCATTGATATAACTTTAAAAACATGTGTTATTTGAAGAGGTGGTGCACTGCCCCTGTGCTCCTTAAGAGAAATCGCCACTGATACTGAAGACCTCTCTTGAGTATTCGGTTGTGTCATCCTTCATATGTGTTCTGTCCTGTTGTGTTGGCAGTCATACGAGGCCTGTCTAAAAAGTATCCGACCTTTAGCCAGAAAAAATATTTCAAATACCTGACGGGGTTGGGACCCTAATCCCCTTCAAAGTAGGCCCCTTGTGCTTGCACACACTTAGCCCACCGATCCTTCCACTGCCGGAAACACCTCTGGAAGTCTTCTTTTGGAATGGTGTTCAGCTCCGTCATCGCATTCCGCATTATCTCTTCTCTACTCTCAAAACGGGATCCTTTCAGTGGTGTCTTCAATTTTGGAAACAACCAGAAGTCGCAAGGAGCCAGGTCTGGAGAGTAGGGAGGTTGGCGAACGGTTGTAATTCCATGTTTGGCCAAGAAAGTGTGGATCAATTGGGATGAATGTGCGGGGCGTTGTCGTAATGCAAGTGCCAGTTGTTCGCCGTCCACATGTCTGGTCTTTTGCGCCGAACTGCATCACGGAGTCGCCGGAGAACATCGTGATAGTACTCCTTTGTCACCGTCTGTCCTTCCGGTGCGTATTCGTGATGCACAATTCCACGGACATCAAAGAAAACAGTCAGCATCACCTTGATTTTGCTTCGCACCTGCCGCGCTTTCTTCGGCCTTGGAGACTCGGGATGCTTCCATTGCGACGACTGTCTTTTTGTTTCTGGGTCGTACCCGTACACCCATGACTCATGTCCAGTTATCACGGTGTTCAGAAACCTAGGATCAGTGTTGGCGGTGTCCAGAAGGTCCTGTGCAACGTCACGACGGAGGTCTTTTTGTTCCGGGGACAACTTGGGCACGAATTTCGCAGCCACTCGGTTCATGTTCAAATCATCACGCAAAATTGCATGTGCAGAATCTTTACTCACTCCAACCTCTTCGGCAATCTCCCGCACGGTCAAACGACGATCTGCCATCACCAAATTTCGCACCCTCTCAACAACAGCTGCACTCCGAGCAGTTTGGGGCCTGCCACAACGCTGCTCACTCTCCGCTGATGTGCGGCCATCTTTGAATCGGTTGAACCACTCCTTAATTTGTGTTACACCCATCGCATCTTCCCCAAACACCTGGTGAATCTTACGAATTGTTTGACTTTGAGAATCACCAAGCTTTTGACAAAATTTGATGCAGTATCTTTGCTCAATTCGTTCAGTCATCTTGCGAGAAAACTAAATCCGACAAACACCTAGAACAGCACTTGGCGACCACCAGCTAGTGACTGACACAAGCGAATGCGGTGAAAAATTCAAGCATGCACATTAAGGTTCCTCCTTCCACCGTGCACAGTGGCGCCGCCTTAGAATCACTACTTTGCGCGGGAAAATTTAAGGTCGGATACTTTTTAGACAGACCTCGTATGTCATATAATTTATGCTTTGTTTTTCCTACATCTTGATTATATCCATATTCTTGATTTTATCCATAATCGAGCATCCTTCCACATATCTCAACACCCTTAACCTATGTTCCTCTCTGAGAGTGAGAGTCCAAGTTTCACAGCCATACAGAACAACCGGTAATATAACTGTTTTATAAATCATCAACCCAATGAAGAGTCCACTGCAAGAATGATGGATGTCATTTGGAATACATTTTGCAGGAGGAGCAATTGAAAGTTTGAAATGCTTAGCGCTCAAAGTTTAACTGTGATTTTCCGATCATTACTGGACAATGACTATCAGTGTTAATGCCAAATAACTCTGTATGTACATTCTACAGAGCGTTCGCCTACGGGTGGGGCCAGGAAAGCGGCCTGCCTGCGGTGTCGCTTGAGGGAATCGTCTATCCGTAAGCTTCCGCTTTCTATACTATACTCTGTAGAGTTTTAATTTTAAAAGTTTATCAGCAGTAAAGACTGATGTTTTTGAAACACTAACTTCCTGTGAAACACGTCTTAGGCTGGTATTCATAGTCGACACTTTCGATTAAAGTGTCCTTTGGAAGACGCAAAGTATCACTTTTCCGTTGCACAGTCGACACTTTGGTGCAAAGGAACACTTTGGATGAAAGTGTAGTTCCGACCACACTTTGAGCCGAAAGTGGCACTTTGTATAAAAATGGCGGACGTCTTGGAAGTTGTCGATTATTAGAACGTGCGGAAGAGATGGCACAATTAGTGGACAATGTACAAATTAGAGATAGGCCTAAAGACAATCCCGTGGAATTTTATAATGATATAGAATTAAAAAAACGGTTCCGATTTGATAAAGAAACTTATTGAGATTGCTTATATTTTCGATGACTGGTTGACAAAAACGAATAATAGACGTTTGCCAGTGCCTACAATAATACAGTTATTGACTGCATTAAAATTCTATGCTACAGATATGTACCATACATTAATATATATAATATTATAGTTCAGGTATTTCTGTAGTAACATTCGTATATTTATAACCTCAATTCGATGAAGTGATATGTAGGTAGATATGCCTATATAACCTATTTTTATTACTGAAACGAATTTTTTAACTTAAATAATATTAAACTAACTTCAATCTAAATTAGCATTGAGAGACCTCACGTGCCTGCCTTCTAAGCAGATTCCATAATTATATTGGGTTTAAAATGATTTTGATTTTTGTTGACTACCTGTATTTTGAGATAAGATTTATCATGATGTTGATATAATCATTACTGTTTTGATACCGGTAATATATATTTTCACGCCAGTAAGCAATACATCTATGTCTCTAGTTCACGTGCAGTCATAACCTCACCATGAAAAGAGATCTCATACTATTAGGCCTATTTTGTTTTGCATTGTAGAAACATTTGGCATTCAAAATATTCCTGAACAGTAGGCAATAATGGAAACGAGAGAGAGAAAGTAGTAGTAGTAGTAGTAGTAGTAGTAGTAGTAGTAGTAGTAGTAGTAGTAGTAGTAGTAGTAGTAGTAGTAGTAGTAGTAGTAGTAGTAGTAGTAGTAGTAATGTGTTTAATCTCATTCTTTTTTTACTTCTATTCGCTATTCACGAAAAGACAAAAATGAAAATAACGATATATCAATGAAGCAGATACGTATAAAACCTAACCTAACGATATAAATTTAATGATTATATATACACAAACTTAACCTACTCAGTCCAACTTAACCTAACTATATAAACTAATAGAAGATATGTAGGCTACAAAATCTAACCGAACTGTATAAATCAGTGGAACGGATACATACATAATCTAACTTAGCGACATAAATCAATGAAAAGATATGTACAGAACCTAATCTAACTATATAAATTAATGGATCAGTTATGTACTGTACAAAACCTAACCTAATTTCACCAGCAGATCACTAACTATTCAATAAAATGTTATATATCTGAACTGACTGAAATAATCTAAACTATCGGCAACAAAAACTAGAAACTGAAATAAAACAACTTTAAATATATATTTTCTTCCTCGCGCAATCAATAGGCTCCCAATTCAAATCACAAGCATTGTAATTTGTAGGTTATACGTCATTAATTTGTTATTGTTTGTTCACTTGTTTTGAAAGGCATTGTGGGACTTCTATTACCAACCAAATTGTAACTCTACACTTTGCTGGCGTAAAGTGACACTTTGTGAAGTGCACTTCTTCAATCGTCTATGAATACCACTAATATGAAAGAGCCACTTTCGTCAAAAGTGTCACTTTGCAAAGTGGTGATATAAAGTGTCGACTATGAATACCAGCCTTAGGGATTTATTAGGAGAGCGTGTAAATGATGCACTGATTTCATCAATTTTTTCTCTCGTCAACACTCTTCGTTTTCGCTTAGGAATTGTAGCATTTATCGACCCTGTTGTCCTTCATTTGTTAACAAGACGTCTAACAATTTCTCTACCCTGAATTGGAGCACCCGAATATTTCACTTCAAATTGCCTACGCACCTCTCTACATGACCCTGTTTTCACATGTGCATCACACATAAAAACTCTTTGCTCAAGCGTGAATTTTGCGTTTTGCAAATTTTACACACACGCTGAATATTTAAGCAACTGTGTCAAGAAACTGCACTGTACGTGTTAAATACTGCAACATCTGGCTCACAACTGATAACTTGTCGACCTTGATGTCCTTGATTGTCGAGCGTGTCTCGACAATTACGCGCACAAAGCGGCGTATCAGTACATGCCGCTTTCCTGGCCCCACCCGTAGACGAACGCTCTGTATATGTCTTAAGCTATGCATTGACAGTCTTGGTTCATTTTCGACAAGAAAGTGACATCCATCATTCTCGCAGTGGACTCTTCAATTATCAACATCAACACCATCAACAATGCTATAACTATTAATACCATCAACAATGCTGTAACCATCAACACCATCGTTGTGAATCCCATTACAAAATTGTCAACATTATTAGGCTATGTATAGGATCATCAAAAACTTTAGCAACAACACCATCACCTACACATTAATCAATAACACCATCATTATCAACACTATTATCAACATGGTCAACAATACTGTCACTATCGAAACCATAATTCACACTGTGAACCCATTATCAACATCAGTAGCATTAGCAACATTATAATCAATATCATCATCAACATCATTATCAATATAACCAATATCAATACAATCATGAACACTATTATCAACATAAAAACAAACATCAACAATAACACAACACTATCATCCAACACTATTACGGCCATTGCCATGAAAATTATTGTATGCAACACAATTACCAACAACATTATCAATAACATTAACACAATCATCACCATATTAATTTAACTGTATGACAGAAGCTTCTTAGCGGAATAATAGAAGGCATTTCCCATACTTATTCTCCGTTTAATTTCCTCCCGAGTGTCATTTATATTTGTTGCTGTTGGTTGATTTTGTTCACCTTTTCAAAGAATAAATTTCCAATTTTTATATTTCCATTTCGTCCTATTTTCTGGTCACGAGACATAATCATATACTTTGTCTTTGCGTGAAAATAATCAGAAATGTTAGCAAACTGCCGTGCATAACGAAGAGGTGATATCGGGTGTTTTTTTTTATCAAAATCGTGTCCCCTGCACTTCTGAAATTATTCAACTTGGAAGTTTGGAAATTAACACACGATATATATATTTTTGTTGACTTTTTTCTTACTTTATAAACTTACTTACATACTGGCTTTTAAAGAACCCGGAGGTTCATTGCCGCCCTCACACAAGTCCGTCATTGGTCCCTATCCTGAGCAAGATTAATCCAGTCTCTATCATCATATCCCACCTCCCTCAAATCCTCTACGTCTCGGCCTCCCCAAAGGTCATTTTACCGCCGGTCTCCCAACTAACACTCTATATGCATTTTGGATTCGCCCATACGTGCTACATGCCCTGCCCATCTCAAACGTCTGGATTTAATGTTCCTAATTATGTCAGATGAAGACTACAATGCGTGCAGTTCTGTGTTGTGTAACTTTCTCCATTCCGCTGTAACTTCATCCCCGTAGGGCCCCAAATATTTTCCTAAGCAACTTATTCTCAAGCACCCTTAACCTATGTTCCTCTCTCAAAGTGAGAGTCCAAGTTTCACAACCATAAAGAACAACCGGTAATATAACTATTTTATAAATTCTAACTTTCAGATTTTTTGACAGCAGACTGGATGATAAAAGCTTCTCAACCGAATAATAACAGGCATTTCCCATATTTATTGTACGTTTAATTTCCTCCCGAGTGTCATTTATATTTGTTACTGTTGCTCCCAGGTATTTGAATTTTTCCACCTCTTCAAAGGATAAATTTCCAATTTTTATATTTCCAGTTCGTACAATATTCTGGTCACGAGACATAATCATATACTTTGTCTTTTCGGGATTTACTTCCAACCCTATCGCTTTATTTGCTTCAAGTAAAATTCCCGTGTTTTCCCTAATCGTTTGTGGATTTTCTCCTAACATATTCACGTCATCCGCATAGACAAGCAGCTGATGTAACCCGTTCAATTCCAAACCCTCTCTGTTATCCTGGACTTTCCTAATGGCATACTCTAGAGCAAAGTAAAAAAGTAAAGGTGATAGTGCATCTCCTTGCTTTAGCCCACAGTGAATTGGAAACGCATCTGACAGAAACTGACCTATACGGACTCTGCTGTACGCTTCACTGAGACACATTTTAATTAATCCAACTAATTTCTTGGGAAAACCAAATTCAATAAGAATATCATACAAAACTTCTCTCCAAACAGAGTCATATGCCTTTTTGAAATCTATGAATAACTGATGCACTCCATTATCTGTCGAATAAAAAAATATCTGATCAATAGTTGATCTATTACGCCTAAAACCACACTGATGATCCCCAATAATAGTATAAATAGTTTATAAATACCATAAAAATTTCTTCAGCTCGAGAATTTCTTAGTGAATCCGGTGTGGAAGTTGCCATTTGCAACACTCAGTCTATATCCGAGGTCTCCACTTCCGTGTCAGGAATCGAACCCTACTGCTGCACTAGTCGGGAACGTTAGCATAACAAAGAGACGGTACTGTCACAGCAGAGGCCTGATTCAGGCGGTGCAGGCCTTCAAACCGCAGCAGTGTCCAATAAGGCACACCTGTTGGCTGCAGCGGCCAAAATTTCTCGGTTGGAGGAGTCTGCAATCGGTCATGAAATCCAGACCAGCACCAGAACTAATTATTTAGCGTGCATTCCACGCTCTGGGATGTGATGTAGTTTTATGTACAGTCGCTTCCAAACACGCAGTTCATATCCCCTGTGTCACATTAGTCCCATCGTTACATTCGATTAATTGCACAGGCTTTCAAAAATTTTGTAGCATGGAATACTTTGCAAAAAAAATGTAAAATCGATTGATTGATTTAGAAAATATTAAGTACTGGTTTTTAGGTATCACGAACACATTATGCAAAAATCTGTATTTAAGGGGTTAGGTACAAGGTTACAGCAGTAAAATTTTGGAAATATTCAATTTTTTTTTCCTCCATTACTGTATCTTGTACAATAATGAAAATTGATGTGTAAAACACTGTCCTTCTGCTAAATATGAAAAAATATATATATTTAAAAAAATTATTTACATTTTTTTTTTTCAAAATTAATTTCACTGTGCAATGATGAAGCGTTTCCCTCATAACTCAAAAACTATCCAACATTCTGTGATGAAATTTTTTGTGTGTATTTATGCATGTCATATCTACAATATGGTGCAAGATCACTTCTCTGCCTTTGATAAATTGTCTGATAAAACATAAATTCATTTAAAAAATGGTCAAGTAACAGTACTTTCTTCTAACACAAAATAAAAAAAAATATTATTTATTAAGGAATGTAGTTGAAAGAGCATGATATTGTAAACATGAGTTTCAGCAATAAAATAAAAGAAAGAGAACATGAAAAAGTTAACAAGTTTATGAGTTATGAGGGAAACGCTTCATCACTACAAAGTGAACTGCAACCATTTTGAATTTGTAAAAAAAAAAAAAATAATAATAATAATTTTTAACCGTAAATTATATTTTTTCATATAGTAGAAGGACTAATTAGGAACATTAAATCCAGACGTTTGGGATGGGCAGGGCATGTAGCACGTATGGGCGAATCCAGAAATGCATATAGAGTGTTAGTTGGGAGACCGGAGGGAAAAAGACCTTTGGGGAGGCCGAGACGTAGATGGGAGGATAATATTAAAATGGATTTGAGGGAGGTGGGATATGATGATAGAGACTGGATTAATCTTGCACAGGATAGGGACCGATGGCGGGCTTATGTTAGGGCGGCAATGAACCTTTGGGTTCCTTAAAAGCCATTTGTAAGTAAATATAGCAGGAGGACAGTGTTTTACACACACCAATTTTCATTATTGTACAAGATGTAGTAATGGAGGAAAAAATGTTGAATTTGTTTGAGATCAAGTATGCAATCTCAAGTAAAAAGATATTAACGTTATGTTTTATGTTTCTTAGAAACGCAAATTTTTTTGAGAATACTTTTTTTTTTTGTCTATTTATATAACCATATGTAATATCATATAATAGAACCAGAACATTTTGATAACCAAGATACTGTTCTGTTTTGTTTTTTTCTCTCATTTAAACACCTACATGTTATTTATTTCAATGATGTATGTTATTCAAAGCTACGAAATCTTTCCACGCCGACCGAATGCTATTTCGAGAATGATGAGCGAGACTCGAAGCGCACGAGAATGACGAGACGAGACTCGAAAGACAAATGAAGCGAACACAGCGAGCGAGAGCGGCAGTTAGTTTTGTTAATCTCTAACAGTAATGTTCAGCAATGCTATTGGTAGACTTTAAATAATAATAATAATAATAATAATAATAATAATAATAATAATAATAATAATAATAATAATAATAATAATAATGATTTATTTTAGCTGGCAGAGTTAAGGCCGTAAGGCCTTCTCTTCCACTCAACCAGCAAAACGTATATATACATATGCAGGAACTTACAAAGAATTCAACAATTTGATTTAGATGAGAGTTGCATGTATACAAGAGTTATTTACGAATTAAACAACAAAATACTATGAACTATTAATTAAACACTGAAATAAACTGTGTAGCAGAATTAAGCTAAAATACATAGAATGTTAATATATTTCAAATAATATTAGATAATAGAAAGAGATTATTATGAGACAATTTTGAAAATACAGCACTATCAGGATAATGTCTAAAGGAAAAAGTAACAATGTAGTCAGTGATAGTTTAAATCAGTATGATTGGAGTGAAATGCTAATAAGGTTATCTTTTAAGCTGTTCTTAAAGGTGTTTATTGTCTTGCAGCCCTAATACTTTGTGACAAGGAATTCCATTGACGCGAGGTGGATATTGTAAAAGATGAGGAATAACAAGATGTTCTATGAAGAGGTATATTTAGCGTGCCACAGATAAGTGATCTGGTATTTACGTCGTGGTTAGAGTATAGATAAGAGAAACGAGACGAAAGGTAATTTGGTGTTGAGGTGTGCAGAATTCGAAAGAGTAGAGACAAAGAGTGTAAAGTTCTGCGTTCTTTAAGTCGGAGCCACGAGAGACTTGCGAAGGACGGTGATATGTGATCATATCGTCGGATGTTGCACACGTATCTGACGCACATATTCTGAGCTCGCTGTAACTTGACCGACATTTCAGAACTTAGGTCACTTAACAAAATGTCACAATAATTGAAGTGCGGCATTACTAGGGTTTGTATTAAGGTAAGTTTTAGTTGCTGGGGCAAGAAGTTTCTTAAGCGACTCAAACAGTGAATGGAGGAACAGATTTTTTTTTTTATCGTTTCTTTAACTTGAAAATTCCAACTTAGATTATTATCAACAGTAATCTCACTAGACGTTTTGATTTATCTAGAGAAAATCAAAACTGGAGTGGGATTTAATTGACTATTACACGATTAGAAGAAAGTATATAAAGATTAGAAGTAACGAAGTACTCCAATACAATAAATATTAATTGACTTACGAAAATACAACTGTCTTCAAATGTATTATTGTACCATCTCAACATTACAAATATTACGCTAGATGCATGCTAGATGACAGTAGTGTCTTTATACAGACACTGTAATGATTACTATTCAATAAATCTTAATATTAAACAATCTCTGATACGTGACTATCCATAATATCATATAGCAGAAGTTCTTTTTATCCTCTCAGAGCAGAAGCTATAACATAACCTAACTAATATACACAAGTGTTAGAAAAGTTTTAATTAACGACGATGACATAAAAAATAAACATGAATAATTTTAAAAGGAATAATTATTGAATGTACAATTTTCAAATTTGAATGTAGTTGGTGGTTCAATTGATGTTATATTGGACGTGTGCGTAATAGAAGTGGAACTCGTTGATTTAGGCCTACATGGTGTATTCAACTTATTCAGGATTTCCGAATGGTGCTCTTCATTTATTTGTAAATCGGATTTCAGAAGATACATAGGTATGATCAGTGATTTTTATTAATTCTTGTTCTTGAATGCCAATGCGAGTCATATTTGAAACTGCTGTGCATCGACTGGTGTGGTTTGTAATTTTATATATATTTTTGACGTCCAGACCAGCGCAGTTTCAAATGTTGGCAAACAAAGAAACAAATGCTAGGGACGCGATAAAATTAAACAAATGCTAGGGACGCGGTAAAATTAAACAAATGCTAGGGACGCGATAAAATTAAACAAATGCTAGGGACGCGATAAAATTGTGCGATAAGCAGCCATGATTGGTTGAAATACGTCCTTTCGTACCGTTTTATTGGTCAAAAGTAGTATGACGTAGTAAGAGTGTAATAGTAAAAAAAAAAAAAAGCCAAATTTTTTTACGACAGATTGACAAAGCAGACGATGGTATGAGATCCAATATTTTAATAAGGTACAATTTAAATGACAAAATGAGAAAGAAATTTGTAGGAAATAGTAATATACGTTACAAGAGCGGTATGTTGACGTTTTCATGTTCGAGGAAAAGATTGAAAAAGCGAAACGTAGTTGAGCTTTTTTAATTTCCGAGAACATGAAAACAAACATACCGCTCGTGTATCGTACATTATTTTGTGCGAAGATCGTTTATTACATACCTGAAAGACGAATTTCTAATTAGTTGCAATGAAATCTCCATGTTGGTTTCTGTTTAATGACGCCAACTTCGGAAAACCAAAATATCTATTTTTACTATTCTGTGTTTACTATACTCCAGCAGGCCGTGATATACGGTCTATCTTCCCCCCCCCCCCCAGTCTATAAATGCGAACTTAAAACAAACGGTAAGGTTATGTAATGATTTATTTTTCATTTTAATATTTTAACAATATTATTTATATAACATATTGCAGTAATAACATCGGCATCTGGAATTTTGTTGATTTTTTCACGGCTTCCTTAATGTTACTTGTATCAGGAACGCAATAAGTTTCGTGGAGTAGTATACTTTACTTAATTTTTGCAAATATTTAAAAACAATAATTGACATTGCAATTTAGGTGAAATTGCAGTGGTAAGTTTCCAATTTATAATTATTACTGTGTTAAACGTCTCTAAAAATAATATGTTAAAAGCCTAAAGCAGTAAAGTAAATATCGCGCTTAAGCGGTAAGAAGAGGGAAATTGTTATGTGTGTTAGGTTGGGAATACTGAATGTGGTATTTCACACTTACCGCGTATTGGTTCTGTGCGGAAAACAAGCAAATACGCACGATCTCGCACAAATATAAATTTAAGCAAAATTACATAATACTACATAGTACTGCAATACAACACAACTATAACATGGACACTACGTTAGTTTTCTTTACGGTCCGCCACGGTTTAAGAAATAGAGCATGAGGGACACTTAATAACAATGTCCTATTTTCAGGCGTTGGAGTTGTCTGAATGTAGATATCTTGATTAAATTTAACGACGACTATAGCAGTGTCTCTTCAGAGAGCTTGGACATAGACCGCTGCATTTGAAGTGGTTGGCCGCGGAAGAAGGAGCAGTGGCTGGTTCGAATG
The DNA here is from genome assembly GCA_025594305.2 of Periplaneta americana. Taxonomy (NCBI): domain Eukaryota; kingdom Metazoa; phylum Arthropoda; class Insecta; order Blattodea; family Blattidae; genus Periplaneta; species Periplaneta americana. The sequence continues at coordinate 109,016,979 of JAJSOF020000031.1, read as the reverse complement.
ACCCACTTCCGGTACGTACCTGTTGCTGCCGTCTGGAGGAGCTTCTCACGAGCCGTGACTCACCGCCAGCGGTTCAACAACTCCGGCAACGGCGCGAGCACGCAAGAGTAGCACAACGGACACCACAACACATACATATTCATTGGCTGACATATTAACGCACTGTTTTTTGCTACGAGGCTAATGACCACGTTCGTAATGTTCCGAGTGCTTAGAAGAAGCGAATTTGAATAAGCAACTGATGAGAAAATGCCGGCCACTTATGTCTACCAGATTACCTGGGTTCCGTAACCGGCAGGGAAGAGAGTTATCTCTTCTGTACGATCTGCGTGTCTGACCCTTCACTTGAGCGTCAAATATATTGTATTGCGTCAATCTAAACACTTGTCTGAAGCAGCTCGCCAGTCGTGAATGTCATCTTAAACAAGTAAATAACCAGGAGCTTTCATTGAACTCTTGATGTGTTTATTTTCCGTATGTGTACAGCGATTTCTACTAAACTATTGGACGGATTTTGTTCATATTCAGTATCTACGAGTCAATTTATCAGGGAATGATGTACATGAAATATAACACTTTTTGTACTTGTCTGTCTGTGTATAGCGATTTGTACTAAACTATCTGTTCCAATAAATTTTTCCATGAAATTGTGTTCCATTTCTGTAAACTGCCCCAGGGAAACTTACTTTCTGAGGGACCCTCGTAATTGCGGTCGAGTGGCCAAAATTTGTATAAGCACTTGTTTTGACATTATTAACATGGTGGAAGAAAAGAGATCAACTTTTTTATCAGCCCCCATAAGAATGTTTGCTTATCAGCTTCACATTCCCTTTCAAGGACGCGGGATTCCGTATCTTTCAATTGTTTATCTTTCCATTGCCCATTTCTTTCACATTGTCACACTTGATGTCCAGCTCTTAGCAAAGGAATCAACAGACATACTCGCACTTTCCCCTTTCTTATCTAATGATAGAGCCGAATTACAGCTCCGAAACGTTGGATATCTCTACAGTTATGACACAGTATAGGTACAAAAAATCTCTATCATAAAAATCAGTTTAAATAGGATACTATAACTAAAATAACTTTTTTATTTTACTTTCAGTCCAATTTTCACATACATTTTGTATTACTCATAAGAAAACGAATCACCCTGTATAATTAACATAAAGTTTTGTTTTTCAGGAGGGGGAAATCATCTTGTCTATGTCGAGGATCTATTCAACGATCTTCAGACTCACAGTTAGTGCCTGTGCCTGAACAAACACGGCAGATAGCATGCCTAATTATAATAATAAAGTTATTCTTCTTATTATCTGTATATGCCTTGTTAAACCATGCACCAATGCGTTACTCCGCACCATGAATATTTATATGGGAATCTAAAATATAAACGCAGGTGGAGCGTTGCTTGGCAGCAAATGAGATCCTATCTATGAAACACATCGCTAACATGATTAAATAAGCCTGCACCTTACACATTTATCACGCAGCTCAAGCGCTTCTGTGCGTATGTACGAAGCCTTAATTGTAGTTTGTTCACTAATATACGAACAACGAGCTTTTGTCCGTGGTCTCTCCTATGTATTAGAATCTGAATCGATAAACACGGCAGGGAGAAGCTCCATTCTTTATGAATTCACATATATTAGCTTTTAGGACTATGAAAGAGCATGAAACAGTTGAAATCTCCATGGCAACCACTAAGAAAGTTTTGTGTAATTGTTATTTATATTTTCCTGCATATAATAGTAATATACGTTACAAGAGCGGTATGTTGACGTTTTCATGGTCGAGGAAAAGATTGAAAAAGCGAAACGTAGTTGAGCTTTTTTAATTTCCGAGAACATGAAAACAAACATACCGCTCGTGTATCGTACATTATTTTGTACGAAGATCGTTTATTACATACCTGAAAGACGAATTTCTAATTAGTTGCAATTAAATCTCCATGTTGGTTTCTGTTTAATGACGGCAACTTCGGAAAACCAAAATATCTTTCTTCAACTTTGTTGCTATAAAATGTTTTCTGTGTGTACTATACTCCAGCAGGCCGTGATATACGTCTGTCTTCCCCCAGTCTATTAATGCGAACTTAAAACAAACGGTAAGGTTATGTAATGATTTATTTTTCATTTTAATATTTTAACAATATTATTTGTATAACATATTGCAGTAATAACATCGGCATCTGGAATCTTGTTGATTTTTTCACGGCTTCCTTAATGTTACTTGTATCGGGAATGCAATAAGTTTCGTGGAGTAGTAGCCTTTACTTAATTTTTGCAAATATTTAAAAACAATAATTAACATTGCAATTTAGGTGAAATTGCAGTGGTAAGTTTCAATTTATAATTATTACTATGTTAAACGTCTCTAAAAATAATATGTTAAAAACCTAAAGCAGTAAAATGAATGTCGCACTTAAGCGGTAAGAAGAGGGAAATTGTTATGTGTGTTACGTTGGGAATACTGAATGTGGTATTTCACACTTACCGCGTATTGGTTCTGTGCGGAAAACAAGCAAATACGCACGATCTCGCACAAAGCATATAGAAATTATACAGAAGGCATTAAATACGGCACATTTCCAGACTTTCATAAAAACTTGGAATATTTCGAATACTGTATTCCTGATATTACAAAGAAAAGCTCTTGGACTTCCTATTTGCCTACTTTCGCATTTGTTTGTAAGTATACAGGGTGAACCATAAGTAATGTTATTAATTTTAGGGGGTTATTCTTTGAGATATTTCAAACAAATAAGTTTAATACAATTTCGCTCAATTTTTCTTAATACTTCATTGCATGTTTTGGGAAAGCCATTGATTTAATTCCCAATATGCTCAATCATTTTAAGAGAGCAGTGTATTATGATAATAAATTATTGAAACAATTTTAGTTTTGTCCTTAAAATGTGCAGAAATTTCATCTGAACAAATGTTAACATTTCATTCTGCAAATGAATTTTTCGTAAGATTCATATCTATACGAGTGACTTTACCCAATTTTTTCTACACTTCTAGAACGGCACCATCACCCAATTCGTGGCTTGGGCGTAGCTAATATAATTTAACGAAATTATGTTTTTTTTACAGGAGCACTCCTTTAGGCAAAACAGAAATTAAAATTGATATACTGTAATTTCCTCAGAGAGACAGAGAGGAATCAGTTGATATTTTTATTTAACTGTTTTCGGTGGGAAAATCTATCAATATCGACAGTCATTGCAAGATTTTTTGCTGTCCGATTTCACATGGAATGTCCCGTTAGCAGTCACTGGAATAGAGACTATCCTCATATCAAGAAAGTTGGCTCCAACGTGTATTGTATTGTACCGGTATTGTATTTATTTATATTCCATGGTATTCGTACATCGCTTCACAGCTAGAATATGGAATATGCCAAAATAATCTTAATAGTACTATAAAGTCTTAATTATAGTCACAGTCTAGTTGAAATATATACAGAAGAGGTTTACAATATAGTCTACAAGTACAACAGAAAGTTTTAGTAGCCTATCAATACTTAACACAAGACAGAAATATTCATGAAACGTTGTTGAATGTCTTAAATTCACCTATAGAATAGAAGGCCTGAGAAATTAGGTACTTCTTTAATTTGGCCTTAAATAATCTCATATTTTGAGTTTCATTTTTTATATCGATAGGAAGGCTATTAAAAATTTTTACTGCCATATAACGTACTCCTTTTTGATAGCACGATAGACTTGCCGATGGAGTATGAAAGTCATTTTTGATGTGTATTTATGCTATGAACTGTTGAATTAGTTACAAAGTTTTCACGATTACATACGAGGAAGTTTATTAATGAAAAGATATACTGACAAGCCATGGGCAATATTTGTAGTTTTTTTAATAGTCCTACACGATTCCCTAGATTTGGCACCTAATTAATTAATCTTTTTTGTAATAGGAATATACTGTTACTATCTGTAGAATTTGCCCAGAATATTATTCTAAAACTCATTACTAAGTGAAAGTATGCAAAGTATATTGTTTTTAAGGTATTGATATTTACTATCTTTTGCATAGACCTAAGAGCAAAACAAGCTGGATTTAGTCTGGGGGTAATTTCTTTAATATGATTTTTCAAATTTAACACATTATCGATTTGTAAGCCAAGAAATTTGGTGATTGTTTCTATTAGGTACCTATTGTTAATTATTGCGCTTGAAATTTGCGATGTTGAATTTGGACAATATTTCAACTGGATTATGTTAGTTTTGTTGCAATTTAATACTAATTTACTGACTGAGAACCAGTCACATATTTTGAGGAGAATTACGTCTGTTGAAGATTGAATGTGCTGGAGTTATTGGCTGTAATTACTATACTTGTGTCATCTGCAAATAATATGGGATGACCTACACCTTTTATTAGGGAGGCAAGATCATTTATAAACACTAGAAAAAGTAGGGGACCTAGTATTGATCCTTGAGGAACTCCAGAATGTCACCAAACAAGATACTAAAAACACTCATAGTATCATCCACAAGGACTACGAAGACCAGGACGTCCACAGAAAAGACTTCTAGACTCTGTTTAGCTGAGATCGAAACGGGTCAAAATGGCTTCATTTCGTCCATGGTGGTTTACTAAATACAGACTCTTCTTCGTCCTGTATGAAGGTGATAATGCCGGGAAATGAGTCCGGGGTCCAACACCTAAAGTTACCCAGCATTTGCTCGTATTGGGTTGAGGGAAAACCCCGGAAAAAACCTCAACCAGGTAACTTGCCCCGAGCGGAATTCGAACCCGGGCCACCTGGTTTCGCAACCAGACGCGCTGACCGTTACTCTACACGTGTGGATTTTATTTTATTTGGTTATTTTACGACGCTGTATCAACATCTAGGTTATTTAGCGTCTGAATGATATGAAGGTGATAATGCCGGTGAAATGAGTCCGGTGTCCAGCACTGAAAGTTACCCAGCATTTGCTCGTATTGGGTTGAGGGAAAACCCCGGAAAATACCTCAACACAGGTGAGGAAATTTAAATTGAATTATGTTAGTTTTGTTGCAATTTACTGGCTGTGAACCAGTCACATATTTTGAGGAGAATTTCCTCTGTTGAAGATTGGAATGTGTTGGAGTTATTGGCTGTAATTACTATACTTGTGTCATCTGCAAATAATATGGAATGACCTACATCTTTTATTAGGGGGCAAGACAATTTATGAACACTCGAAAAAGTAGGGGACCTAGTATTTATCCTTGAGGAACTCCAGAATGTCACCTAACGAGATACCAAAAATCACTCTGGACAAGACCAGAACGTACATAGAAAAGACTTCTACACTCTGTTTAGCAGAGTCGAAAACGGGTCAAAATATAGTGGTTTACTAAATCCTGACTCTTCTTCGTCCTGTATTTTTCTTCTTTTTATCCTCATCAATAGCCTTCAATTCTCGTTCACTCTAAGTATACAGAAGCCCTATCTCATCTCGATATTTCCGCCTACAATACATTCATCGCTTACAGCTGGGTGACCGTTCAACCTTAAAAATTTTAACACTTGTTCCTCAGTCCTTGTGTACTTTTTCTTCCAGCGTTCATGGAAAATTTGTTTCCTCATTCCTATAGACACCCAGTCGTGATATCTGCAAGCATTATTCATTATTTCACACACGTCCGTCTGTAGTTTAAAATAAGCAACAAACACGTTTGTATTACCTGAATACGCTGGAAAAATATTTGCTTACAAACTAGTAGAAAGACCACAATCCGACTGAAATCGTCTTACTGGGTACAAGGAACATGAAAGGTCCTCAAGAAGATAAATGGAACATGTACCATTAGCGCTGAAATTTCAGGCGCAAGTTTAACTTCCTTCAGGTAATGAAGGCTGCACGATAGGAAGAAATATAACAAGGATATGTGATAAGAGGTCATAGGACCACATGAGACAACGGGAAACGAGGTCATGAAACAAAAGATTAACAGTAAGAAATCAAAGGTACAATAAAAATGGAGTATAAAAGAAACACGAGAAACAAATGTGAAGTACAGAGAAGAAAAAATAAAATAAAGGAAAATGTAGATAAAAACGAAGAGAATATGAAAGCAAAAATTATTTAAAAGAAAATTACAGAAGCTACAAGAGGAAAAGAGAAAGCAAAATGTAGAAAAAACGAAGGTAGAAAGAAGCAATGGAGCGACAGTAAAAAAAAAAACAACTAATAACCGTTATGGAGTAATAACAATAGTACATTATGCAACGAGCCTACAATGATAGTAATTAAGACGCGAGTATGTTTGTTTATGAAACGAGCGCAAGCGAGTTTCATAATTTTCACACGAGCTTCTTAATTACCATTATAGGTAAGTTCCATACGACTTTTTATGCTCGACCATATTTCTAACTTGAAATTATTCAGAAGTATTCATTTTATTCGCACCTGACTGAAGATCGGAAGTGACCTTGTGCATAGCTCGTTAATTGTGAGATGTGCGCAGACGCGAGAGTATTGATTTTTTCCGAGGAACAATAATGTCATTGACCTTGATATAATTTAGAGAATAACATGAATTAATTTTGATATAACCTGGAAACTGATTTAGGATTGAAAAACGAGATGACAAATTGAATTTATTTGAATATTATTTACAATTAACACTAATTATTATAGTAACAGAACATAACCTTCTGCGACAGTATTGGATTTCCAACCTCCGTGACGTTTCCCTCGTTGTCTTTCGATTGCATATCCGAGAATAATTGAAAACCTGAACTTTAATGAATAGGTGTACTTTAATGACATGCATTAAAGGACTGCTACCAGGTGTATAATTACTACATTTCGGCATGGTCAAGCATAAAATAATAAAGAATACAGGTACTGTAATGATTGTAGTAACAACACAGTCTAGTATATAGTCACGAAGCTCAATACGTAGTAAATAAGCATCCATAGATAGTTGCTAACCACTAGGATCGCTACTATCGCCTCATTACAAACAATGCGAAATAGTACCTGCACAGTCTATTGTTCCTAGCACCCTCATAAACTCAAGCTTCGTGACTGTATGTACTAGACTGTGGTAACAGGTTCATTCATAAGTTCGTAGCGTTTTTGTTTTCCATGGCAACAGAGCCTTTGTACAATTTTTGTCTGAGATTTGTCATTTGTCATTTTAATATCATACTATTGTAGTAATGAATACGACTTGAATTATTCAATTTTAAGGAAAAATTATGTTTTGATTTGTTTATTTTATGACGTTTTATCAACTGCTATGGTTATTTCTAGCGTCTGAGTGAAATTAAGGTGATAATGGCAGCGAAAATGGGTCCAGTGTCCAGCGCCGAAAGTTACCCAGCATTTGTTCTTAATAGGTTAGGAAAAAGCTTGAAAAAAATCTGAATCAGGTAACTTGTATCAACCAGGATTTGAATCCGTTAATATTTCGTTAAGCTTTTGCACGTTACATTAAGTTTCACTTGAATCTTTTCCAAATTCATCTGGTACCGAAATCACAGATCTAGAGCAACTGTTTTTAAAACGGCCCCTTTATATAAAGACATAAATCGCTCAAATAAAGAAGCATCAAGATACATTATTAATGTATTAATTAATACGTCATAGTCATTGTTGGAATTGACTATAGGCCTACAAAGAGACGACATTCCGAATGGCTGGTGGTTTCTTTCAGGAAATCTGTGAGACATATAATTTCTTAAAATATAAAAACAAATGAAGACAAATCCGTTAACATAAAAGGTAGAGCATTCCATTTGATCAATGTTGTAATAGAAGCATAACCAGGTCCTGAATGAACAAATGAAGCTCTTTAAATAAACAATCCATTGCGGGTGGCATCTAAGGAACTTCCATGAGGGGAAATGTAGTTTTTGCTACAATTTTTCTGGAGTGGAACGAAGAAAAACATTTCATATTGAAACGCAAAATAATTAATAAATCTTATTTCTTAAGATGAAATTCACTTCTGAAACGACTGTACTGATAGTAAATAAGACACATGACAAAAATAATAGGCCTAATCATAACATTATGCAATTACGTAGCGTAGACATCTACTACTCAAAACACAGGGTGATCCAATTCGGTATGGATAAAATAAAAACACCGTAAAACATTTACTACTGAACTTTATTTGTTGAAACTTTGTGCATACAACACTGAAAGATGGGAGATTCCTCAGAGCTCAACATGACCTCCATTGCGCACCCTGCACAACTCATAACGGTGATGCAATTCAGCCCATGTCCGTTGTAACATAAGAGGGGTGATTTGTTGAAAAGCTTGAGCAATTTTTACTCTCAGATCATCAATGTTCCTGGGTTTCTGTGAATAGACAATGTCTTTAACAAAACCCCACACGAAGAAATCAGGAGGGGTTAGATCTGGGGAGTTTGGGGGCCAAGCCAAGAGATAGCTGCTTCTCGTACTGGGTTTCGCCTGCGACCTCCTGCATGCTTTTTAACACAGAACCTGTTTCTACAAATGTTCGATACCACAACATTATGGAATCGTATTTAGGTACATTACACACACCATACTCACGTCGAAATTCCCTTTGAACTCTTTTAACACTCTCAAATTTAGCATACCAAAGAACACATTGTGCCCGCTGTTGATTTGTATTAGCCATTTTAATCATCTACGATTTTCATTTGTCCTTTCAGATTATGCATTGTTGATTGTCATATATGGCTGTGGCCGGGAGGAAAAAGGTCTTGAGTAAAAATGTTATACTTTTCAGGAGAGCAGTAGAAAGATTGAAATTGGTGTCAATTATAGAGTTTTTTTTTTTATATTAAGAGGTTTTTCCTGGATATTATTTGTTCATATTTCTTCTAAAATAGATAATGTTGCTCATTTAACAATTCTCTTGATTATTTAAAAAAATAGCCGCACTTAAGCCCTTTTAAGACTGGAATCCAAACTGTGTATAAGGGACTATTAAACATAAGACATTTTTCATGTCAAAATAAATGAGAAATGTAAATTATTAGGGATGCAAAATGGGTCTTAAAAAATTATAGGACTGTTTACCCTGGTGCTTAAAGTTTCAAAAGGAAAGGGCACCACTATGTGATAAAATGGCTAAAATACAAGTTACTTACTTACTTACAAATGGCTTTTAAGGAACCCGAAGGTTCATTGCCGCCCTCACATAAGCCCGCCAGCGGTCCCTATCCTGTGCAAGATTAATCCAGTCTCAATCATCATACCCCACCTCCCTCAAATCCATTTTAATATTATCCTCCCATCTACGTCTCGGCCTCCCTAAAGATCTTTTTCCCTCCGGTCTCCCAACTAACACTCTATATGCATTTCTGGATTCGCCCATACGTGCTACATGCCCTGCCCATCTCAAACGTCTGGATTTAATGTTCCTAATTATGTCAGGTGAAGAATACAATGCGTGCAGTTCTGTGTTGTGTAACTTTCTCCATTCTCCTGTAACTTCATCCCGCTTAGCCCCAAATATTTTCCTTAGCACCTTATTCTCAAACACCCTGAACCTATGTTCCTCTCTCAGAGTGAGAGTCCAAGTTTCACAACCATACAGAAGAACTGGTAATATAACTGTTTTATAAATTCTAACTTTCAGATTTTTCAAAATACAAGTTAGTTTTTTATTAGGGAAGCATGGAAAGTAAACATGTGATGGTTTGTAAGGAATAAAGTATTAAATCTTCTTAAGTCCTTTATTCTGTGTGTGTTCGATTCAAAAAGTAGTCAGGACATTTGGTAATGCTCTATAAACCCAGTCAGGAGTCTTATTTGACTTTAACTGTTTTACCAGATTGTAGAGAATTGTTTCCGCTTTAAGAATATATAAAAATCTCATTTTCACAAAAAATTGACTTAAGCCCTTTTCCCTCCCGGCCACAGATGGAAACTCCCATCTTTTAATCATAATATAGGCCTAACCAGCAAGAAAATTTTCCTACTATCATAATAGCTTTATAAAAATAAATTAATATTATCCATACTCAAATGGATCACCCTGTATTATCTCCATTCGTTTTTAACTTGAATACGTCCTGGAATGCGGAACATATAAAACGACTTAAAAGTGAGAGCAATAAAGAAGTATAAATAACAGAAACCTCTTGAATTGCTCTCAACTGTATCCCAGACGTGTTGGGCGTAGTGAGAAAGAAGACTCGCTCACGACCTAGTAAATGCTAGACGGAGGTGCGAAGTTGGAAGCGGCCCAGACAAAATGTCACATTATGTAACTGGATTGAACAATACGAAAATGTTAATCTTCCTCGAGAGCAACAAACTGATTGCATTACACAAGTCACAATGCATCTCACACGCCGTGAAAGAAACCTCGAAAACGGGCGTTTGTGTGTCATACTGCACTGCAGGATATTTTACATCACTTCCACCAAAGGCCACAATCGTGATTTACAGAACTCAATAACTACTTTTGAAAGTTCATGATTATGTTAAATAGGCCTACACATTGAGCCAGAAATTCATCAATTTTAGGCCGCCCCACACTAGTTTCTACAGGGACATCATTTTATTTTTACTAAATTCTTAATATTAACCTGACTACACCTTTGGATTAACGGTTAAGAACCGAAAACACCGTTTGCTACCTCCTTCCACGACTGGAGTTCAATAATACTTACTTACTGGCTTTTAAGGAACCCGGAGGTTCATTGCCGCCCTCACATAAGCCCGCCATTGGTACCTATCCTGTGCAAGATTAATCCAGTCTCTATCATCATATCCCACCTCCCTCAAATCCATTTTAATATTATCCTCCCATCTACGTCTCGGCCTCCCTAAAGGTCTTTTTCCTCCGGTCTCCCAACTAACACTCTATATGCATTTTTGGATTCGTCCATACGTGCTACATGTCCTGCCCATCTCAAACGTCTGGATTTAATGTTCCTAATTATGTCAGGTGAGGAATACAATGCGTGCAGTTCTGTGTTGTGTAACTTTCTCCATTCTCCTGTAACTTCATCCCTCTTAGCCCCAAATATTTTCCTAAGAACCTTATTCTCAAACACCCTTAATCTCTGTTCCTCTCTCAAAGTGAGAGTCCAAGTTTCACAACCATAAAGAACAACCGGTAATATAACTGTTTTATAAATTCTAACTTTCAGATTTTTTGACAGCAGACTGGATGACAAAAGCTTCTCAACCGAATAATAACAGGCATTTCCCATATTTATTCTGCGTTTAATTTCCTCCCAAGTGTCATTTATATTTGTTACTGTTGCTCCAAGATATTTGAATTTTTCCACCTCTTCGAAGGATAATCTCCAATTTTTATAGTTCTATTTCGTACAATATTCTGGTCACGATCATAATACACTGCTCTCTTAAATTCACTGAGCATATTGGGAATTAAATCAATGACTTTCCCAAAACATGCTATGAAATATTTCACATAAAACAACTTTTATCTGGAAAAGAAGCAAAAACGATCAAAATTGTAATAAATTTTTGTGTTTGATATATCTCAAAGAATAACCCTCTGAAATTAATGACATTACTCACAGTTTATCCTTTGTAGCTTTCCGTTTCTATGGCGCTTGCTCCTAGGTTTTTCTAGATTAACAGCTCTGTAAAATCGTATGTCATACGAATCCAAGGAATTTGACGAAGAATGATGATAATCGTTGATATTTATAGAAACAATTATGGAATAATGCAAGAAAAACTAGAAGACTGTAATCGGAAAAAATCTACAGAAATACTGTGTTTATACACCGCAAATTTCATCTCAGCTCAATGGGGTTTCCAGTAGGTGTCAAAAACTTTAAGAACCTACATTTTAGTCTCTGAACATAAATTCTATGTTCAAAATTTCGAGAGAGTATAAGAATTATGTGGCCTAAAAAAAACTTCAAAATGTAAAACACACAACTCATAAGTTTATTGTAATGTGTACTTGATTTTTTTTTTTTTTTCGAGAATTCTGGAAGTACAGAAGATTATATATTTCGCTACAAATAATATCTCTTGAGAATTATTTCTCTATGAACATCAACTCCCATTCAGACGTTACTGTTCTGTTATTTATGGAAGGCACAAACATTATCTGTCTTCATAACTTCCGCCCCTCGGGACGACAATAAATCTTGACTACCAAGAGCGTACTAACTGCAGGAGTAGGCATTTAAAAATGCGAGGTACGTATAGGCTAGCCCGCTACGCAGCGCTAACGGAGAAGTTGCCGACAAGCAAGGCGTAGTTCAACAAACGAATTTCAGGATAACATGGCGTTATACACCGATATAGACATGTGTATTATAGTAACAATGTCAATACAGACAATCTACAGGTGGAATACATTTCTACGAATATGCAGTTAGCTATTGCACAATACATTATATGTGTATTTTTATTTTAATAGTTTATTTAGTTACACTCTATCAACTATTAGGTTACTTAGCGTTTCTTGGGACGAACTGTCGTGGGAGAAATATATTTCCTGAGACAAATTTTACTGCCGTGTGACAATGTGTTTTTGGGACGAATTGTCGTGGGACAAATGTGATTCTCTGGACGAATATTATTGTCGTGTTACAAATGTTTCTTGGGACGAATTTTATTGTCGTGTGACAATTGGTGTATCTTGAGACGAATTGTCGTGTGACAAATGTTTCTTGGGACGAATTTTATTGTCGTGTGGAAAATATGTTTCTTGAGATGAATTGTCGTGTGACAAATGTGTTTCTTGGGACGAATTTTATTGTCGTGTGGCAAATGTGTTTCTTGAGATGAATTGTCGCGTGACAAATGTTTCTTGGGACGAATTTCTATTGTCGTGTGGAAAATATGTTTCTTGAGATGAATTGTCGTGTGACAAATGTGTTTCTTGGGACGAATTTTATTGTCGTGTGGCAAATGTGTTTCTTGAGACGAATTGTCGTGTGACAAATGTGTTTCTTGAGACTAATTTTATTGTCGTGTGACAAATGTTTCTTGGGACGAATTTTATTGTCGTGTGACAAATGTCTTTCTTGAGACGAATTTTATGGTCGTGTGGAAAATGTGTTTCTTGAGACGAATTGTGTGGCAAATGTGTTTCTTGAGACTAATTTTATTGTCGTGTGACAAATGCGTTTCTTGAAAAGTTGGGACGAACTGTCGTGGGACAAATATATTTCCTGAGACGAATTTTATTGTTGTGTGGCAAATGTTTCTTGTGGCGAATTGCCGTGGGACAAATGTTTCTTGCGAACATTTTCGTGGTATGAATTTATCGGTACGGATTGTCAGAATACCCTTAAAATGTGACTCCTGAAAAGACAAAGAGAGTTAGAAGGAGAAGAAGAAGAATAATTTTCGGTCTGTACAGTATAATTAGATAATAAACGCAGATGCATCAACCAATCCCGCAGTTCAGGAATATGAAGGATACGATCATTGGTGTGTTTTCAATGGCCCAAAATATAGTTCATCTTGAGATAACGAGATAGTTTTCGGCGGCATGAGGTCGAGAATTCGCCACAGATTACCTGACATTCGACTTACAGTTGGTAAATCTCAAAAAATCCCACAGGACAAGCGGGAATCGAACCAGCGCCCGAACAGCAATCAAAGGCTTTACCGCGTTAGCTTGTTGGATAGAATTTACGTAAAGATTAATTTGGTCCTACAGAATATAAATGTTATGGTAACAATGGTTATTAGAGGAGAAAAACTCGCTCCGTCACCGGGGATTGAACCCGGGTTCTTGGTTCTACGTACCAAGTGCTCTATCCACAAAGAGAAAAGCACTGGAGAAGAGGTTTCGATCCGATGCTGTGGATTGAACTTCGGCGTAGCTCAGCGGTTAGAGCACTCAGTACGTAGAACCTAGGACCCGGGTTCGATTCCCGACGCCGGAGCGAATTTTTCTCCTCTAATAATCATATTTGGATAGAAGCAAATTGAATGTTTACATTTCAATTCAGTGTGTATTCTGCTTCATTTAGAGAGCTATGACGAATCCACAGGACCGTAACTGGATAAAAACAATCATCTTTTGACTGCATAAAATTGAAGCTATATTAATATTAGTGATTAGTGAGGAGCGGATTCCTATGTAATTAAATATTCTTTTTCCGTGTGATAAAACACAATTAACAAAGTTAAAAATTCCGAACATGAAGTTTCAAGTTTAAAACTCGAATTTTATTTCACATAAAAACACATATTTTCACAAAAAATTAGGTGAATACATATTTTCAGGAAATCTATTATAAACACATAAAGCTTGGAGATTTTACCTTAAATATTTTTTTTACAAGAACTTTTAAATATTTTAAAAGTAAATCAATTATATCACTCAGAAGTACGTTATCTTTTTTAAGAATTCTTGGTTGCTTCGTGTTTCTAAGCGCTGTGTGGTGTATCCGTGATCCATTTTCGTAATAGTATCGCCTCAAGTTCTGAGAACTGCTAGGCAGCATATCAGTGTTATTATTAGAGAATAAATTAACATGGACAAGGAGGAGAGATCTTGCAACACATAATTAGGAATGTTTATTGTTGCTGAAGATGATTTCATTCTAAGCTTTGTTTGTGAAACACAACAGATAAGAGCTGGGTGTGAACATTATTTAATTCAAACAAATATCTGCTTCTCGCTCATGTCTATCAAGTAAGGCAATATATCTTGTTGTGATTCCCTGTTATCGGGTTTCGTCAATCGATATCCTTCAAGATATACTGAAAGATGGTTGTTTAAAAAACGATTTAGCTTTCCTATTAGCAAATCTAAGCTTTTTGTGTGACACCATAAAAAACTCGAAAGATCCAAAAACCTGTTGTCTGAAACAGGTAGGTGCGTGCCGTGGAAATTAAATTAGACTCGCTACCAGGTTCAGAAGCACAATTACTAAGGGACAAATTCCAGAATGTGTTTGGGAAAAACAGTGGGTATAAAAAAATGTGTAAAGTTGCTCAAGTATTGGAGGGTGTGCCTGTAGGTGAAATTGACGGTGTTTGTGTTTGTGACATTCCTCTCTTTAAATATGCACGTCTGACGTCCTGTGATGTGGAAAGATCGTTTTCACAGTATAAGTCATTGTTCATAGATAATCGGCATGCATTTGTGAGAATTTGGAAATTATACAGAGTGATTTATATAGAACTGACACATTTCTTTCTTTAATTATTCCGTTGGAAATTCATTCAATGACCCAATTTTAGCACCAAATTAAGCAGAATGTTCTGGAGTTTCGATTCCTTGTCACTAGATGCGCAGATGTTTATGTTTTATTCCTATTGTTGGCAGCCTAAAGCCATATAGGGTTACGGTTGTTCATCAGCTACAGGAACCAGATAAGGATAAAAGATTGAATTATTGTCGTTGGTTTTAGACGTTCATTGTGCGAAATCCTGCCATATTGTCCATCACATGGTTCACAGATAAAGCATGGTTCCATTTATCCGGTTATGTGAACTCACAGAACTCACGCCATTGGGCCATCGAAAATCCACATGTCATCCATGAAGCACCTATGCACCCGGTTAAAATCGGAGTTTGGTGCGCAATATCCGCACAGAGAATAGTGGGGCCAATTTTTTTAACCAGACTGTGAACACTGCAGAGTACCGACTGATTTTCATGGAGTTTGTTGAGCAACTGGACGATGTAGAGCTGAGTCAAGGATATTTTCAGCAAGATGGCGCTACATGCCATACATCAAATGAATCCATGGAACTAATTGCAAGTTTCTTTGACGACCGAATAATTTCCAGGAACCTGTGGCCACCGAGATCTCCGGATTTGACAACGCCGGACTTCTTTCTATGGGGTTACTTAAAAGACAGGGTTTACGCCACACGTCCCCAGACATTGGACGATCTGAAGCACAACATCACACAGGAGATTCAAGCTATTGACAACAGAGTCCTCCAACGAGTGGCCAGTAACATGGAACGACGTGTTGAGTTGTGCCTTATGCATGATGGAGGACATTTTCAACATTTGCTATAGAGGTAAATAATCTCCCAAAATTCCTCTACATTTTAGGTATAATAAGTTGTCGCTAGCACAATTCGTTTTGAAACAGTTAATGAAAGAAATGTGTCAGTTCTATATAAATCACTCTGTATAAATAAAATTATGTACTTCGGTACATCATAATATAGAGTGATTTATATAGAACTGACACATTTCTTTCATTAATTGTTTCAAAACGAATTGTGCTAGCGACAACTTATTATACCTAAAACGTAGAGGAATTTTGGGAGATTATTTACTTCTATAGCAAATGTTGTCCGGCGTTGTCAAATCCGGAGATCTCGGTGGCCACAGGATCCTGGAAATTATTCAGTCGTCACATAACCGGATAAATGGAACCATGCTTCATCTGTGAACCATGTGATGGACAATATGGCAGGATTTTGCACAATGAACGTCTGAAACCAACGACAATAATTAAATCTTTTATCCTTATCTGGTTCCTGTAGCTGATGAACAACCGTAACCTTATATGGCTTTAGGCTCTCTGACACATTGAGTAGGTGTACCCTGTCTCCTGCGACAAACGTCTTAATGATTTTTTGGGTGACTACTCCAGTCGTGCTCTTACGTCAACAACAACCGTGGGAAGCCTAGATGAACGATGCTTGCCCTTTTCACTCACCAGAGATCCAGTTGTTTCCAATTTGTTTACCAGTCCCAGTACTGTGTTTCTTTTGGGAGGATTGCGAACACCAAATTCTCTCTGGTATGCCCTTTGAGTAGCTGTAATTGAATTCGTAATCCAGTATTGCACTTTTACGTTGGCACAAAATGTCGAAAACAGCTGCCAACAATAGGAATAAAACATAAACATCTGCGCATCTAGTGACAAGGAATCGAAATTCCAGAACATTCTGCTGTTGGTTTTGAGACGTTCATTGTGCAAAATCCTGCCATATTGTCCATCACATGGTTCACAGATGAAGCATGGTTCCATTTATCCGGTTATGTGACGACCGAATAATTTCCAGGAACCTGTGGCCACCGAGATCTCCGGATTTGACAACGCCAGACAACATTTGCTATAGAGGTAAATAATCTCCTAAAATTCCTCTACATTTTAGGTATAATAAGTTGTCGCTAGCACAATTCGTTTTGAAACAATTAATGAAAGAAATGTGTCAGTTCTATATAAATCACTCTGTATTTGTTGTTCACTGTAATTCTCGGCTAACTACTAGCACTCAAGTGTGGTTGATGAGTGCCTAGTAACATTTTTTTTTTCAAGCTAAGTAAGGTATTTTTGTCATTTTTTTAATATTTCTTTATTTTTAGCAAATATTTTCGTCCTTTTTAGGACATAAAAAATAAATATACATAATTTTTTAGCACATAAAATTCCGCTCCCTAGTGATTAGTAAGACGTTGATGAAGATGAAACAACTCCAACATAGGCTACATGTAATAATGGCAGATATAAGAGTCGTGATGTATCACTCTTGCAGGGAGCCTGGCAGTCCGATGATGTGAACAAGAAGAATACGGGGATAATTGCAGGGCGCCATTATCTGCCCATCACAGTCCGTCCGCTTATGCTTCTTCGGCTGCAATTTGCGCAGCGTTAATTCAATGTAAATTACGGACTGCTCCTAAACCACCGCGTCATCCCATCAGAGGCGATACGGAACTGCGAGAAAGGGCTACGCACAGAAAACCCTCCACTAAAACACATACCAGCACCGTGAAGGAAATGGACAGCGGCCTTCTGTACCGTCATCGCCTGCATTACACGGTAATCGAAATAATGACAGTATAGTTCCGACAATGATGACTCTAATTATAATCGTAGAGGTGATAATTATCTTGGTGGTGACGTTGCTGATTTTAGGCGTGTAATGTCTGTGTTTGAGATACAAGAGAGAAAAATTTTTAACCTTTTAACATGAAAGGAATGGGCTAGTCTAACTTCACGAGTGTTACCATGGAAACAGAAGTGTAATGTGAATGTCTTGCCTCGTGGTTTTCATAGCGGTCCGTCTCACTCCATTATCTATTTAATTTGCCTGGAGGTTTTCCACGCTTTCTGACGACTTGGTATACACCATCGGGAACGACCTGAGATGCGACAAGGATCTACTTCCTATTCGAATCTCGGGACCAGGACACATCCCCAGTTTATCTTACGGCACATTCAATCAAATACCTTACTATAATAATACCGGACAGCTAGCAGTTTTACGTGCGAACGACGATGGTGCTGCTACCTACCTGCCGGGATGGAGATACTCGCGAAACAAGCTGTAATCAACTGCAATGTATATTGTTGCTGGGCTAGTTAATTTGTTAATAGTTTTATGAATTAGTACTAGTGTTAAAATGTCAGGGTGTATATGAGCTGTTTATAATATTGTGACAATTGCAGCATTACAAATTGCTCCAAATCGTACTTTCGATTTCCCACAGTTCATAAAACGTAAGTAAACAACATTCTTTAGTAGGCCTAATTCCTTCGTCTTTGTGTTGATAGAAAAATACAAATTAGCTTTTTATTTAGACCTAATAAATAAATAGAAGTTAAAATGTATCGGATTTTAAGGTTTTATCAAATTAAGTTTTATTGTTGTCCACATGCCTTTACAAGCATCAGATTACTATCAATTTTATCTTTGCAGTTGTCAGCAATGCGTATATAAAACATTACTGTAAATTCATTCCTAATATCAGATTGATTTTGTCTCTGTAAACCAAAGAAAAAATACGTAACAATTAATTACGGAAAGTAATATGAAGTATGCAATATTTCTCATAATATGCAGCTTTGATATATGATAATAATTTTACATTAAATATTATTCAACATTTCTTAAGTGTTTCATATATAATTCCACATTAGTAACTCACGTTTTAAACAATAATCCGAATCTCGCTATGTTAATATTTGTATATGTGGACGTAATTCCATCCCTCTGCGCTAGATGTCAGGTCCGCGACTTTTCGCACTCAAGCGAATGCTGATAGTATACAGCTGTCCGGTATTATTATAGTAAGTAAGGTATATGATTCAACGGGTTATTATACCAGGACTCCTGAATACACACCGAAGATCGTATCCTTCAATCCCATACATTTCTAAAGTCCGGGATTGATTAACAGACCTGAGTTTATTATACTCTACAGACAATGGGGAAGTTCAGCAATACCTTCGAGCTCTTCGACACGCCATCTCAAAGAATATTTTATAAAATTAAATAGTAAGAAAATGTAAACATACACAGGTCTACATGTGAATATGCTAGTTTATATCTGTAGATAAACTTGTATAGAATAAATGGGAGGTAGCAAAAACAGCATTATACAGAGTGGTCCAAAGAAAAGGGAAATTTTCAATAGTGAAATGAAACTTTAGATATAATATTAAATTAACTTCTATTACATTAAAATGCAACTATTGACCAGATATTTTGTATTCGACAGATAATGGAGAAAAAATAGGAGTATAAGAGTACAGTGCATCAGTTATTCATAGATTTCAAAAAGGCATATGACTCGGTTACGAGAGAAGTTTTATATGATATTCTTACTGAATTTCGTATTCCCAAGAAACTAGTTCGATTAATTAAAATGTGTCTCAGTGAAACATACAGCAGAGTCCGTATAGGTCAGTTTCTGTCAGATGCGTTTCCAATTCACTGTGGGCTAAAGCAAGGAGATGCACTATCACCTTTACTTTTTAACTTCGCTCTAGAATATGCCATTAGGAAAGTCCAGGATAACAGAGAGGGCTTGGAATTGAACAGGTTACATCAGCTGCTTGTCTATGCGGATGACGTGAATATGTTAGGAGAAAATCCACAAACGATTAGGGAAAACATAGGAATTTTACTGGAAGCAAGTAAATTGATCGGTGTGGAAGTAAATCCGGAAAAGACAAAGTATATGATTATGTCCCGTGACCAGAATATTGTACGAAATGGAAATATAAAAATTGGAAATTTATCCTTCGAAGAGGTGGAGAAGTTCAAATATCTGCGAACAAGAGTAACAAATATAAATGATACTCGGAGGAAATTAAACACAGAATAAATATGGGAAATGCGTGTTATTATTCGGTTGAGAAGCTTTTATCATCCAGTCTGCTGTCAAAAATCTGAAAGTTAGAATTTATAAAACAGTTATATTACCGGTTGTTCTGTATGGTTGTGAAACTTGGACTCTCACTTTGAGAGAGGAACATAGGTTAAGGGTGTTTGAGAATAAGGTGCTTAGGAAAATATTTGGGGCTAAGCGGGATGAAGTTACAGGAGAATGGAGAAAGTTACACAACGCAGAACTGCACGCATTGTATTCTTCACCTGACATAATTAGGAACATTAAATCCAGACGTTTGAGATGGGCAGGGCATGTAGCACATATGGGCGAATCCAGAAATGCATATAGAGTGTTAGTTGGGAGACCGGAGGGAAAAAGACCTTTGGGGAGGCCGAGAAGTAGATGCGAGGATAATATGAAAATGGATTTGAGGGAGGTGGGATATGATGATAGAGACTGGATTAATCTTGCACAGGATAGGGACCGATGGCGGGCTTATGTGAGGGCGGCAATGAACCTGCGGGTTCCTTAAAAGCCAGTAAGTAAGTAGGCTATAGCCTATATCATGGCATTAGCTAAAGAAATGTAAAACATTCTTCCGTGACGTCGTCTTCTCTTCAAACTTACACAGATTTTAAGAGATAAAATTTCGTGACCTAAGTGGTTAATTATTTCCACGCCAAATTTACAAACTTCGTAATGGAATGAACATTTTCTTTCCCAGGAAATTAAAGAAATTAAATACAGAAATGAATAGACGCTTTTTACGGCGAAAGAAATATGAAGAGCGCTCTTCGTGATTAACTGACTCTTCCTACAGCTCAAGCTGCTCTTTCCCACAACAGACCGGTGAAAAATTATTCCACACTAAGAGTTTTAATTAAATTGCAGATTGAGTTCCTACTGTAACTCAAGCCAGTCTCCGGAAACAATTCTGTAAGTCAAAAGCGGAAAGAACTGTCGGCTGGTGGGAGTCAACCTTTGGGAAGGAAGAAATATCAAAATAAGCTCTAAGAAACCATCTCAATGTTTATAGAATGTAGCTGTCACATCTGAGAAATGCAAATTAAAGTTTAACTCACACAGAAAAAAAAAACACAAACAAACATTACATTAAATTACATACACTACAAATATTTCTTCCCTTAGTAAGAATAATGATTTAATAAAAACCTGAAAGAGATCTTTCATTGAATCCCTATTACTATTACTTACTGGCTTTTAAGGAACCCGGAAGTTCATTGCCGCCCTCACATAAGCCCGCCATTCGTCCCTATCCTGAGCAAGATTAATCCAGTCTCTATCATCATACCCCACCTCCCTCAAATCCATTTTAATATTATCCTCCCATCTAAGTCTCGGCCTCCCCAAAGGTCTTTTTCTCTCCGGCTTCCCAACTAACGCTCTATTTGCATTTCTGGACTCGCCCATACGTGCTACATATCCTGCCCATCTCAAACGTCTGGATTTAATCTTGTGTAACTTTCTCCATTCTCCTGTAACTTCATTCCTCTTAGCCCCAAATATTTCTGTTCCTCTCTCAGAGGGAGAGTCCAAGTTTCACAACCATACACAACAACCGGTAATATAACTGTTTTATAAATTCTAACTTTCAGATTTTTTGACAGCAGACTGGATGATAAAAGCTTCTCAACGGAATAATAGCAGGCATTTCCCATATTTATTCTGCGTTTGATTTCCTCCCGAGTGTCATTTATATTTGTTACTGTTGCTCCCAGGTATTTGAATTTTTCCACATCTTCAAAAGATAAATTTCCAATTTTTATATTTCCATTTCCTATTTTCTGCCTTCCTCTTTGTCTCTGCATATGATTCATATATCTTAATGTCGTCTATCATCTGATATTTTCTTCTCCCTGAACTTTTCTCTCCTTCACCCTTCTTACCAATGCATCCTTCAATAGGCAGTTTCTTCTCAACCAGTGACCCAACCAATTCCTTTTCCTCTTTCTGATCAGTTTCAGCATCATCTTTATTAATCCACTCTTTCCAACTCAGCTTCGTTTCTTATTCTGTCTGTCCATTTCACACGCTGGGTTTGCAGTAAAAGACCTGCCTTTGGACAGAACACAATGAATGAATGAATGTAACATGTACTAGAAAAAGCATTTTTTTGTACAATGATCCTCATGTGTAAATATCCTCAAATGTTTAAAATTGCCGTTATATTTACAGGCAAGTTATGCAAATTGGCTAAAAAAAACAACTTTATTGAAGATGTTGTGGTTCTTATCTCAAATAGGTACTCGCAGTATGTAATAAAATTCCGAGAAATAATCAGAATGAGGTAATACGTCGTAAACGATCAATTTCCTCTTTACCCTACCGTAAATTTGTTGACCTTTACACTCCACTGAATACCTTACACGCGTAGGTGTAACTTGATGTGTTTACGATGGGAAATTTTCTGCAGCATCCTATTTACAAGGTAATTTAGAATCTTGTCTGTGAAATTGGCGAACAGTTGATAATGTGGTAAATTATTACTTGGTGTTTTACAGCTGGTTGCTAGGGTACAAAAACAAGAGACTTCAACGACCTGCAAGTAAAGCAATAGGGTCAGGATCGTGTGTAGGGGGCCTTGATGATTTAGGTGGCCCGTAACACAGCACCACGAGGTTTGTGTACCTTCTGTGCTTCGTCCTACACGTGTGTGTGTGTGTGTGTGTGTGTGACTGGTTGTAACAGGGACACGTCCCACGTGTTCGTTGCCGGTCCCTTTCCATTTCTGATTAATGTAATTGCACAACGGATATCTATACGATGTTTTTTCTCTCCTAAAACGAAATAAATCCTTGGATGTAACTTGTAGCTAGAAAAATATGTTTTAAATTATTGTAACTGGTCGGGGAGATTAGAAACGTTTATGATTCATGTAAGGGAGTACAGAGTTAATTCTAAATTATATCTACTCAAAAAATGACACTATATTTTTAAGCGCTACTTATTACTGTTATGTTGTAACCCTGCCTTCAAATCTCTTCTATTTTATAATACTCTTCTCCTATGATATGGACTAGGCCTACATTTAAATGTAGTAATGTAAGATGGTGTTTTCTCGACGGTCCGCAATCATGTTTAAGGTATATGTACTCCCACAAAACGCAAAAAATGACGAAAAAAATTAGAATTTTCAAAATATAACTATTTTAATAGAGAATTTTCTCCCCTTTAATTTCATATAAGAGTTTTCGATATACCTATGCCTTATGGTTTTTCCAAAATTCTGCGTCATCAGCCACGGTCACTTCTACGAAGATCACTCCAAAAGTAATCCACAACATTTTTTTTTAATTTATTTTTTATTCTAAACCTTTGCAATTTATGGAGGTCATAGATGCATCTTTCCCCCTTGTATTCAAATTTAATTTAAGTCGTTCCCGTGAGTGGCGCCAGAGAGTAGCTCAGACGTGTTGGTTCAGACTTTTATCGTGCAGGTATACAAGCCCTCATTCCAAGGTGGCATAAGGCAGTTGAAAGGTGCGGGGATTATGTGGAAAAGTGACGCCTTGTTCCTGAAGGATGTATCTACATTCTATGAAAAGAGCAAAGCTGTAGGCTAAAAATGTAATTTTTAAATAAATATTGTGAATTACTTTTTGAGTGATCTTCGTAGCATTCAATCCCCTCGTCCAGCATTTCTGGTAAAATAAACTTCTTTCTAGTCCCAAAATAAATGCATAGATATCAAGGCATGATCATTAGATTGAAAATACGTTTTTACATAATGAAGTAATTTATAATCTTTTACTGTTAGTCATAAAACTGTAAATTTGTGTGTCAATGATGTTGTACGTCATTTTAATAAGAGTCCAAAAGGAGAAATTAAAATTCTGAGGAGGATGGGCATAAACCCTGGGACAAACACCATCGCAGGATTTGTTGCATCGATGGAAAATAAGGACAAAACTGCCAAAAAACATTCAACACCTGAAGTTAAAACAAGGCGGAGGTATTTGAGAGGCAGAAAGAAGCTGAAACTGGACCGACATGAAGCTGCTTAAGGGGTGACATATGATGATGGAGTCTTCTAGGCTCTGAAATTTTGTGGCTCATTTCCTGTAAATGGTAATTTTAGAATATTTAATTCTTTCAAACATTATATCTCAGTCAAATATGGTGATACCAAGAAGATATTGGTGTCATTTTGAAGCTTGAAATGTCCCCCAGTGCCTGACAATGAGTAAAATAACATTAATGTAGTTAATAATTATCTATGGATTTTTACATGATATATGCAACATAAAATATTAGTATAAGTTACATATATGGTAATATTTAATTAACATAAATGAAAATAAAAAATAGCTCTATGTCAGGCACTAAAGAATAGTTTTAGCTATAAAACAGTGAAAAATATGTGGCTCTATCTTAAAAACTGTATGAGCTATCATGTTTCAAGTTGTATGTCAAAATTATAAACAAAATAATTTTTAAAAACAATTTAGACATAAATTCAAGGGATCTGTTCACTTCATTCTCTTTCTGGTACCATTCTCAATTGTATAAAAATTTTACAGAGCAAAATTATGCAAAACATAATTTTTTGTATGTAAAGGCGTACATATACCTTAAAGTTCATTCACCCAAAACGTTCTACTAGTTGACGATCTTTTCGGCTTTTTTTCTTGCTACATTTAACTCAAATCCCTATAGTGGGACAGTGTGAACGAAGTGAGACAAGTAGCCTATAGACTAGGAGCTCATATAAAGTTTAAGATGATGAGAATATCTCACAAATATTATTGTTATTTATACATCTGTGTATAAGTAAGCACATCTGAATAACACTATTTTAAAAATTAAATCCACTTAGGTTATGTACATACACAGTGGGCCAAAAAAAAAGGCACAAAATTAGAAATACTCTATTTTCGGAAATACATGACATTAATTTATAATGAATACACTGTTGGAAAGAGTAGACTTTAAAGATGAGCAGGACTTTTTATTACGTTTTTTGAGGCTCAATTAAAATCTTATAGTGGTCAATACACAATGATGCGAAAAATGTGGTTTTTGAAGACAATTTATTACTTCAAAATGCAGAAACTGAATGTTGGTAAAATTAATAATAATTAATGATCTTTCAAATAATCAAAATTAAAAATGTTGCTCTATGTGACCGCAATTTGCCCGCACAAGCATTTGTAGGCGTCTTCTCCATTGCCCAATAGCACTGGATATCTGTCTTTGATCAAGCCGGTCCAACATTCAAGAAGGCGTTGTCTTAAATGTTCAATATTACGAATTCTTGTTTTGTAGCAAACTGCTCCATACAAAATAGTCCAAAGAATTAAGATCTCGTTTGAAACTCCAGCGGAAACCATCAGAGAATGTGGGAAATGCGATCTTTCACGCAATAATCTCTCAGGAGGGATATCATGTCCGTATCTTGCTAATCAATCGTTGTACACTTGAAACAGACCATTCTCGCTGAGCGTGGTTCCTTACAATTTGACGGACAGATAAATTATCGTATTGGTGCAAATGTTTAATGAAAATCTTGTCTTCGTTCGTTAAGCGACTCATTATTCACAAAATGAGAACTCAAAACGGAAGAAAACAAATGACGATAGCACAACAAACGGCTTGGCCTGCTGAACTCGTAAGACCGTAATGCTTAGTTCGGCATAAACAATCGATTTTGCACTGCCTTACAAAAAATAAAAAAATAATGTTTAATAAATGGTAAAAAATTAAATATTAGAGTCCTTTCCCGGTCTACAAGGACTGTGAAATTTGCCTGTGAAATAAACTTTCAAGTGAAATCATTAGCTAATGGAATATAAGCATTTAAATTTTGTACCCCACCACTAGACCTGTCCTGCGCAACCCCCGTAACGTGGCCAGGAGAAATTTATATTACTGATAATCATCAAGTGAATAGCCGCCTTACTGAAATAGAAGAATTAGAGAACGCTCTTACAACATTCAAAAATAAGAAAACTCCAGGCATAGATTGTTTAAATATTGAACTTCTAAAATATGCTCCAAAAGAAATTAAAGAGAGATTCTTAGATATAATAAATGTATGTTGGAGAATGTGCATAATTCCGGATGAATGGAAAAAAGGACCTTATATGCCCTATATTTAAGAAAGGAAATAGACACGAGTGTACAAGTTACAGAGGAATTTGCTTACTAAGTATAGCTTACAAGATATATGCTAAGATTATCACTAGACGACTAAATATTGTAAATTTTATTTCAACTCAACAATAGGATTTTATTCTTCCAACAATAATTCCTTTCTACAATTCACCTTAAACGCTCTCGTCAACAATACGATTTTCACTCAACACAGTATTCGTTATAGCACTCCACTGACGGCAATGACAATTTACTTGGACTATTACGAACAACAATGAACTGTTAATCTTAACTAATATTTACAAAGCACTATTTACAAATCAGAACTGTCAGTTCTCAGTTCTTCTAGCTCAGTCACTCGAGTTCACAGTATTTCGAACCACAGACCTTCAGAGACAGTTCACTGTACTCGAACTCAGGTCCCTCCAACTGCGGTCCACTGCACTCGAACTCAGGTCCCTCCAACTGCGGTCCACTGCACTCGAACTCAGGCCTTCGGATGCTGATACAGTTGCGGACGCACACTCGAGTCGAACTCCGGTGCACAAGACTGGCTTGCTTGCTCTGGCTTACTCACTGACTGAATAACTGAAAACTGCTCGAGTTCGCTGGCGTTTCTTTTTTATAGCGAAATCATAGTTGCGAGAAATTTCTACAGGTGTGCAGAGAATTATCTCCACTTCGACGGACTTCTCGAAGAGTCGGGAGGGTCCGTCCCCCCTTTACTCCGTACGCAGCAGTTGCGCGCGCACTCTCTCTCCACTCTCTCGCCGCGTAGGCCCTTTCCCCTTTCCCCGCCGTGCTTCGCCAAGCCCGCGCGGTCTGCTCTCTTGCGGGACCTGGTCGTGAGTTCGAATCTCACGTCGCTGTCACAATATAATCAATGAGCATATGCTAAGAGAAGAACAATGTGGCTTTCGAAAAGGAAGATCATGCACAGATGCCATATTTACAATAGAACAACTTATCCAGAAGAGAAGAGAGTTCAACTTACCAACTTGCATACTTTTCATCGATTACGAAAAAGCATTCGATAGAGTGTCAAGAAATAAACTCTGGGAAGTAATGTATGATAAAGGTTGCCCAGAAAATATAATCAAAGTTGTACAAAGCTTATATTTCAAATGAAACATAATTATTGGCAAAGGAGACCCAATAAGCGACAATATATTAGAAATCAATCAAGGAGTCAGACAGGGCTGCCCATTATCTCCTGCACTTTTTAGCATATACATTGACGAAGTAATTGTACGATGGCAATCAGTACTAACTACGGATTTTAAAATTAACAATAAAATTTTAAACACTATACTGTTCGCAGATGATCAGACAATTTTTAGCGGCTCTGAAAATTATTTACAAATAGCAGTTTACAAACTAAATGAAATACCAAAGAAATTCAATATGACAATCTCTGAAAGCAAATCGAAAGTAATGGCATTCAACGGAAAAGATCATATGAGATGTAAAATCAGCATTAATGACAGCATAATAGAACAGGTGAACAATTTTAATTATTTGGGATGCAACATATCATACTGCCAGAAAGAAAATATTAATATTAAATTAAATAAATTCTACAGAATGTGCGGCACTATAAAAAGAACACTGAAAAATAAAACACTACAGAGTACACAATTAAAATTTTATAAAGTGATGGCGGTACCTACCTTAACATATGCAAGTGAGAACTAGACTCTTAATCGTGCAGACAGAAGAAAAATAGAAACTGCAGAAATGAAGTTATTAGAAAAGACTTAAATATTTTTAACTTAAATATAATCTTACAGAGGGCCCTATATAACCTGAACATAATAGCTAAAGAATTTAACTTAAATATTTCTTTAAAAAAGACAAACGTTATGGGATTCAAAGGAAAAACACCAATAAGATTGAAAATAATCCTTAATGATGAACCAGTAGAACAAGTGAACCATTTTGAATATTTAGGCTGCACATTATCATATGACAATATAAATGATTTTGACAAAAAAATATTAAAATTTCAAAAACTAGTAGGGACAGTTAAAAGAACCTTCGTTAAGAAGGTAAGGACAGATACAGTTCTGAAGTTTTACAAAACAATGGTCATACCAACATTGGTATATGGCTCAGAGATTTGGAGCCTAACTAAACAGCAGGAAAGGAGAATGGAGGCAGCAGAAATGAAATTGTTGAGACCGTTGGCAGGATATACACTGCTAGATAAAAAACAAAACAAATACATTAGACAGGAATTAGGCATTTCAAATATAATTGATGTAACACATATCTATATAAATAGATGGCACGAACATATAGGACGGACGGCCTAACCCGTGATGTTTATGATGATGATGATGATGAAATAGAATCGAAAGCATGAGAAATGACTGGTATGAGCACGTTCGAAGAATGCCTACAGACAGAATCCCCCAACAGTTACTACAATACAAACCAAGAGGACGTAGAAGTGTTGGACGCCCAATCACTAGATGGGAGGACTCATTAAATTTCGCTTGATGTGAAAACAGGTCAAAAGGCCTAAATTCATGACGCAGAAGAAGAAGAAGAAGAAATTTTGTGCCATTTTTTCTTGGCCCACTGTGTATATGCGGACTCCCCTTGTGTGTTAGAATGAAATTTTTCATATTGTTGAGTTTATATGAAATAACGTAAACATTTTCATGACAATCGAAGTCGAATGACGTCAGTATTATTTCCGTTGCAACAAATCTTTCGTTTTTTCTATTAAGCTGGGTAGAATATAAGGAATACATGCTAAAAAAAAGTGGATAAAACAGTGTAAAAACATGATCTGCAAGCAGTACTCTATCTCAACGTATATTCTTTAATAATAGCGAAAAAAATTTGAAGATCAAGAGGTCAACAATTTTTAGATACGAAATTCAGAAGGCCATGAATAAAAAATTGAGCATCCAACCGATACAAGAATGCCCAAGGCCTGTAGCATTATATGAAAACAGTTGCAATGTGAATAATTCTGTCTGTGTTAGGTATAAAATAAAATAAAAATAACTTGATGTGTAATGTATCAGTGAATGGGCATTTGTTAAAATGGCATATGTCACATTTTTTGTGTTTTTTACTTTATCACAGATAATGAAACTAGAAGGGTAAATACATCATTCTATGCTAAAAGGGCAGCAATATCTTAGTTACAAATAAGTTAAAAATGCTGTCATGATCTTGAGATTTTGTTAAAAGTTCAGATGTCCTGGACATCTGCCTTTTTAACAAAAATTAGTTACAGTTCAAGATCTTTTTTATCTGAGGCAATCGACAGTAAATTTGTTCTGCGTACATGATATAAACAAAAACAAAGCTGTATTCTGCAAATCAAGATTTCAGGTATAACTCCCTGTAAAGTTGATTTGAATAATTTCGAGGGAAAAATTGTTCCGGAGCCGGGTATCGAACCCGGGACCTTTGGTTTGACGTACCAACGCTCTACCACTGAGCTACTCGGGAACTCTAACCGACACCGATCCAATCCTTCCCTCTATATCCACAGACCTCAAAGTGGGCTGACAACCGTCAAGCAACCAACTTCGAGTGCACACTAACTCCGTGTGACTTAAATTGTGGTTTTCTGTTAACGAACAGTGACGTGTATTATGCAAATCAAGATTTCAGGTATAACTCCCTGTAAAGTTGATTTGAATAATTTCGAGGGAAAAATTGTTCCGGAGCCGGGTATCGAACCCGGGACCTTTGGTTTGACGTACCAACGCTCTACCACTGAGCTACTCGGGAACTCTAACCGACACCGATCCAATCTTTCCCTCTATATCCACAGACCTCAAAGTGGGCTGACAACCGTCAAGCAACCAACTTCGAGTGCACACTAACTCCGTGTGACTTAAATTGTGGTTTTCTGTTAACGAACAGTGACGTGTATTATGCAAATCAAGATTTCAGGTATAACTCCCTGTAAAGTTGATTTGAATAATTTCGAGGAAAAATTGTTCCGGAGCCGGGTATCGAACTCGGGACCTTTGGTTTGACGTACCAACGCTCTACCACTAGTGGTAAGAGTGGTAGAGCGTTGGTACGTCAAACCAAAGGTCACGGGTTCGATACCCGGCTCCGGAACAATTTTTCCCTCGAAATTATTCAAAGCTGTATTCTATTTATATCATGAGGGACAAGCCAAGAACGGTCCAGACGAAGTGTGTTCATATTTGTTACATTATTTACAACAATATGTGCTTGCTCATATTGAAGAAGTCCGGTTGTTTAGTGACAATTGTGCCGGACAGAATAAAAATCACCCTCTTTCCAGACTACTCCTAGCATTAACTGACACAAAACGATTCAAAAAGATTCAACACTTCTTTCCCATAAGGGGGCATAGTTATCTCCCTTGTGATCGCGATATTAGTATAGTGAAGAGGAGGTTGAGAAAGATAGATAGAATTTATACTGTACACCAGTTAACAGAACTAATAATAGAAAGTAGCACCACACAAAAATTTACTGTGAAAGAAGTAGATAGTTCTACTATTTTAAACTTTAAAGACTGGTGGACCAAGTTTTATAAGAGGACAGCTATTTCCCTGGAAAGTTCATCGAATCGGAGGGATGAGAAGGTCCATTTTGGCATAACTTCACTGCATCATTTCATTTATGATTCAGATACTCCTGGCTATATTGTGGCAATGGCATTCATTAACGGTCTTGTCAAACATACTTTTAATGTTGGCCTACAACAACATACGATGGAAGAGTAATGGAACGGAGAAAAATTCTCTCCGGCGCCGGGACTTGTACCCGGGTTTTCAGCTCTACGTGCTGATGCTTTATCCACTAAGCCACACCGGATACAACTCCGACGCCGGACAGAATCGTCACTGATTGAGTTCCAACTCTTGGGTTCCCTCTAGTGGCCGCCCTTTGCACTACGTCATAGATGTCTATGAATATAGGACCGAAGTCCACACATGTGCTCAGGTGCACTCGTTATGAGTGACTAGACGATTCTGTTCGGCGTCGGGGTTGTATCCGGTGTGGCTTAGTGGATAAAGCATCAGCACGTAGAGCTGAAAACCCGGGTTCAAGTCCCGGCGCCGGAGAGAATTTTTCTCCGTTCCATTACTCTTCCATCGTATGATGACGCAGAATATCTGCATGGAAATATCATATGTACTTCGGTACATTGAAATAATATAATCTACAACAACATGTTGAACTACCTAAGAATGTAAGTTATCCTACAGGTAAAGTACCCTTAAAAAAGGAAAAAGTAGGAGACCTTCACAAAATTATTCAGTATGTGGAAGATGATCACCGGGAATTTTATGTAGACATTTTGCAGGGACCTGTTATGAGTGAGGAAACCTGCAGCTGGAGTTCTTGCTCAGGAACTATCTTTAAACAATAAATTGTAACAAAGAGTTATTGTTGTAAAATATAAGAAAACCATAAATGAGTCTTTAAAATTAACATCACTAGTAATTTTTTAAAACATTGTTAAAAGGGCTTATTATAGGGATACGTAACAAGCTGTTTTTTACGGTGATGGGTTGTTAGCCCTTCGCCCAACCCCCAAGCTGGAGGACCACCCCTTATCGGCTGTCCACGACTGCTTATTCAATATATTCGCAGCTACCCTCCATATCTGGAGGCCGTCTCCTCTATCCGCAACCTGAGGACGCGCCATGCCGTGGTGATAGGGACCCACAATACAATGCAATGAACCTTCGGGTTCCTTAAAAGCCATTTGTGAGTAAGTTGTAAGTATTGTTAAAAGGGCAGAAGCCATTGAGTTTCAAAGTGTATTGAAGTGTCAATTTGTTAAATTTAAGAGATAAAGACCATGGCCATTTTCAAGAGCATAAATACTACGTCCTGAGTTGTGCAGTAATTGCGAAATGAGCAAAATATGGATAAAAATCAGTTTTTTGTTAATACTGAAAAGTTTATTCTAATGGACATGTGCCCTTTTAACAAATGGCCATTCCTTTGTTTGTGTCTTATTTGCTTGCCTTCTTGCGTACATCTCTTGCACACATTTGTTATTTCTCAGTTAATTACATTCCGCAGGAAGAATTAATTTCCTAAAAGTTCCTCGGCAGGGCTACAACGAACTCCGTCAGAAGGTCGTCCAGCCTGGAGCGCCACGCTGCGTCTCTCACATTACTCCTTACGTCCGACAATAAATCACGCAGCCTTACTCCCGCGCTAGGAGTGCCGCAGCCTTATGATGTAAGGTCCCCAACATCATTCCTTCATTCACATCAGCTTATTGTACAGATTTACATATTAAATTCCGCACATGTTACAAGTTAATTACACACGAGTTTTTGTGGCAGCACCGTACAACAATTAATAACGCACCATACCAGAGATATAATAATCAATTACAGACGACTGCATGAGTCAAAGGGATGGTAAAAATTGTTCCTAGCCACCGGTGTGGTCTAGAGATTAGCGTGTGGGATCCTGGGTTCGAATCTAACTTGCACAGAATACCTGAATGAGATTCTCTGACATCAGATGATAAGATGACATCTGAATCATTGACTAAGGCGCTTGTCTGCCGATCCGGAGTTGCACTCGGGCGTGGGTTCGATTCCCGCTTGGGCTGATTACCTGGTTGGGTTTCCACCGTACAACAATTAATAATGCACCATACCAGAGATATAATAATCAATTACAGACGACTGCATGAGTCAAAGGGATGGTAAAAATTGTTCCTAGCCACCGGTGTGGTCTAGAGATTAGCGTGCAGGATCGTAGGTTCGAATCCAACTTCGACAGAATATCTTATTGAGATTATCTGTCATAAGATGATAAGATGGCATCTGAATCACCGGCTAAGGCGCTTGTCTGCCGATCCGGGCGTGGGTTCGATTCCCACTTGGGCTGATTACCTGGTTAGGTTTTTTCTAAGGTTGTCCCCAAACGTCTTGTGATTCACTGATGAAGACGTTAAGCATTTCCTAAAGCTCGATAAATACTTAATACAATCGTCCGCCATTTTGGCTCTTTCGTTGGCGTTCGCAGAAAGCACACGAGGACGTTATTTGCCGCTCAATTGTTTGCTGAATTACAGTGCGTTTGATTTATTATCATAGGAGCTACGACATGACAATGTTTAACGGTGTGGCAAATAGATCCCTCCTCTGGTAGTTCGGCAACGAAAGAACAAAAAATGGCGAACGATACTACCTACCTAGACTTTATAGAGCCTTCACTTCCTAAGACGTAAGCAAAGAGAAGGAGTCACGCCGGAAATATCAGCATCGCGACTATAGTAGTTGATACAGCGTCGTTAAAAAATGGCATCTCGCGAAAATCATAAATTTTGTCACTGTTTTCTTGATTAAACACAAATACAAATTGCCAATGAATTTTGTAGGAACAGATTTCTTTTACATGGCGTTGTCGGCCTGGTTAGCGTAGTCGGTATAGCGCTGGCCTATTGTGTTCGAGGTTGCGGGTTCGATCCCGCCCTGGTCAATGGGATTTAAGTGTGCTTATATGCGACAGGCTCATGTCAGTAGATTTACTGGCATGTAAAAGAACTCCTGCGGGACAAAATTCCGGCACACCGGCGACGCTGATATAACCTCGGCAGTTGCGAGCGTCGTTAAATAAAACATATTTTTTTATGTGGCGTTAAGTCTACGATACGGACGTCCTAGCTTTACCCCCACAGCGGAGGGAGCGTTCTCAGCTTTTTATCGACTTTTTAAGCTCATTGCCCTTGGCAGGGTTTAAACCAGTGATCGCAAAATGTGGTCTCGAGAGGCATGCCCCTGAACGGGATTGAACCCAGATCACCGTAAGTAAGACATCACAATATACCCCTCCTCGCTCCACGCCTAAACTTAGCTTATACAGTGTGATTCGGAAATACTTAGACAAACTTTGGGACATGTTCCTCACACCAAAACAAGAAGAAAAGTTCACATAAACATATGTCCGAAAACCCCAATTTCTTTAGTTGTTAATGAAATAACATAATGAAACACCTGTTAGATATTGTCAACTTGGTAGCAAGTGTTGCAACTTTAATCAATTCAGAAACTCATCACCAGAGACAGGAAGTTTAGGCATTATGAATCATTAAAATAGGCAGGCAAGAAGGCATCATAAATAGTTAAAATACGCAATAAAAGGCAATTACAAAAACCTTGCACTAGACCCACAACCTTGCACTTTCCACAAAGGGATTTCGGCAGCAAGAAAAGCTTTACATTAAGTCGAATGCAAATTGAGATTTTCGACTCGATGTTGCAATTACTGTTGGAAGCAAAGAAATCTTCTTCCCAGTAGCCTTGGAAAGTGCATTTTTGTGTTTGGTTGTACTGATATGTTGCGATATGAAATATTTAGCTAGCTACAACAACGTCGCAATGAAAACTGAAAGAAAAATAACCGTTAAAAATAACGTTAGACCCGCACTCATTGTTGCCTTGTCAAATAAACACAAGCGGTAATTAAAACGCTTACTGTTATACATTTTTGCACGGCAGCACTCATTGTTGCAAAGAGAATATGAACTGACTGAAAGACAATAATATACATTCGGTGAAGTCACTTTCATTGTAGCGGTTATAGAAATAAATTAAAATATACCTGTAGGCAATTTTTAATAATTAATAAATAGATAAATAATCAAATAAAGGCAAAAAAACATTTATTTTGTAACTTAGGCATTTATATTGAAAAGGCAGAAAAGGGCAACATAAAACTGTGACGTTTCAATCACAAACCTATAATTCGTAGACATTTACTTTCAAAATGAAAATAGATTTAACACATTTAAAAAGGCATTCTGCCGAAGTTCCGGTCTCTGCTCATAACAATGAAAGTTTACTTACCTTCAATGTTCCATAGGTCTTTCTTTTCCGGAAACAGGAAGGTACAGTGAAAAGGAAAACAAACTCGTCAAGGCAATACAGTGAAACCTCTCCTTACGGACGCCCCCCAAGATACGGACACTCCTCATATACGGACAGATATGTCCCAAATGAAATAATATAGAAATAATGATACATTTAACTCTCGTTTACGGACACTCTCAGACACGGACAGCTGTTTCACAGTCCTAAAGCTTGCTTTACCTCCTGATTACGGACAGAACTTGGCTTTCAAGACCTGATGTGTTACAAAAATGGAAAATTTAGTTTTGATAACTGTACAGAAATTCCTTAACATGAAACTTAACATAAGGGTCTCGTAGGTTACCGCAAGCCCAGCCGGCTATCCCTTGTTAGCTGGAAGCGGGTGGATAAACAAAGTCATTAAATTTAACCTGTCTGATGGGTCCAAGGTTTCCGCGATCGTGAAATTGTATTCGACACATGATAGGGTTAGTGGGATTATTCTCTTCACTTCAGTCAGTTGTTCTGTTTCGAGAGACATGGCACCTGAACGTAAAGGTTAAGTTGAAAACTTTAAATTACAGTACTGCATAACTGTAGACCTAGAATAAAACTGCATGGCACAGTATTGTATTTTCCTTTTTCGGTCTTATCTACTGTAGTTCAAAGTTGCAAAGAATTTACTGTAGTATACTGTATTTAGAACTATAGTACAATAATACACTTCATTTAAAGTGTGAAGAGATACATAATGGATATTATAAATTCACTGTTAGATTGGTGAACGTCCCTCCCATTAAAGGACACCTCCCAGATGCGGACAGATTGTTACGTCCCTTCGATGTCCGTAAATGAGAAGTTTCACTGTATTCTCATTTCTATGAGTAGCTGTGGTTTGATGCGTAGATGACGATGACATCACACCTGGTTAATCGTACTCTGCATAGGAAGATATCGATCGTTACGAAGTTTCTAGCTCTGGTATTAAGTTAGATTTATACAGCTTTTATCTAGCTTTAATTTTTATTTGATGTACTACTAATAATTCTGGTCCAGTCAGTATTAGTGCGATAGCATGACCAACTTCAGAATAAGACCGACAAAAGAAACACGCATTCCGCCAATAAGCAAATCGGATTATACTGTACAAAATCCTAGACTGTGTCTATTTCGTCAGCATTTCTCAAGCATGAATTACGCAAATCCTTGCCGCGAATAGGATGCAGGCAGACAAATGGTACCACTGCCAGGTCCCGCCTACCGAGGCCTCTTGCGGAAGATGCATGTAAATTATTCTATTATAGCCACTCTTGTGTAAACCGGACTACATGTGTTAGAACTCCGTCCTCTTGCTGGCCAGCTACCTTTTATGTCGAAATTGTGTCCCTCCGTCCAAATAATTAATTCCATACTAATTCAGTAGCCGGTCTCTGCGTACGCGATGGTTAAGGCGCAGTACGAAAGCTTCTGTAAGGTCTAGAATACGAAGTGTGTCCTTCGTCAATGTACAGTAATTTGCTATATTGTCTCAGCTGAGAAGTGGAGTGATGTTGACATAAAGTAGAGGGAGACGCACAATCGGTAAAGATCAAATGTGGTTTTAGGAAAAGATCTCGCTAGAAGTACGAAAAAAAGGAAATACAATTTCAGTACTGCGGGCGCAAATACTATTTCTGGAAGCTTTAATAACGAACTGTGAATTTTAACTTTAATACAACTCGAAAAATATTCCTGACATTGGAAAGAAAGCATATTGCCTCTATTTTTTTTTTTTTTTTTTCCCCACCGAGACTTGGCTCCTCTTTGCCGTCTGGCACGAAGGAGACAAGTTGAAACGTGAATACGAAAAAACGCAACAAGGACAAGATGAAGACACAGAGGAAGCAGAAGTGAAAGATGGCAGAAGAGAGTGACGAATTTAAGGAGTAAGTGAAAAACAAGAAGGCAAAGATCATAGGAAATAATTAACACAAACTATACAAGAAAAAGTTAAATGGAAATAAAATAGCTGGGAAGAATAATGAGACAAAAAGAAAGCGGAGGAAAATGAAGATTTTAGAAAAGAGGACATCAAAAGGGAACAAAGTGAACAAGAATAAGTAGAATACGAGGAAGGGGAAGTAGACGAGGAAGAGGAAATGGACGAAGAGGAAGTAGACGAAGTAGAGGAAGTAGGCGAGAAAGAGGAATTAGAGAAATAAAAGTAGACGAGAAAGAGGAAGTATACAAGGACGAGGAAGTATACGAAGAAGAGCAAGTATATGAGGAAGAGGAAGTAAACGAGGGTGAGGTAGTAGACAAGAAAGAGGAAGTATGCGATGAGAAAGTATACGAGGAAGAGGAAGTGTATGAGGACGATGAAGTAAACGAGGGAGAGGTAGTAGACGAAAAAGAGGAATTAGAGAAATGGAACTAAACGAGAAAGAGGAAGTAGGCGAAATAGAGGAAGCATATGTGGAACAGGAAGTAAACGAGGAAGAGGTAGTAGACATGAAAAAGGAAAAAGAGAAATGGAAGTAGACGAGAAAGAGGAAGTATACGAGAAAGATGGCGAGGAAGAGGAAATACACGAAGAGGAGAAATAGACGGGGAACATGAAGTATACGAAGTGGATGAGGAACTAGACGAGAAAAAGGTGGTGGACATGGTACAGGAAGCAGATGAATAGGAAGCAGACAAGGAAGAGAAAGTAGGAGAGGATACTCCGTAGACGCTCAGGCGTTAGCGCATCTACTTGCTGATTCGCTGAGCTCAGCATGAGTTCAATTCCCACTTGGGCTAATTTCCTGTTTGGGTTATTTCCCAGATTTTCCCCAAATGTAAGGCGAATATCAGGTAATCTATGGCGAATCCTCGGTCTCATCTCGCCAAATACCATCTCGCTACCACCAATTCCATCGGCTCTAAATAAATAAGAACGAGTTTCGGAAGCAACAGGAATCTTTGACACGTCCGATTTCAATGTTCGTTGTGAATCTCTGGGAACACAATTGGACACAGTTCATACCTATTCAAACCTCTGGCTTTAAGAAGATATTATAAACATTAGTAATAATATATTGGTTCTGGCAATGCAATGTTTTCACTTCAATTTAAAAAACTGTGTAGGAGAGACTAAAGTCATTGCAAACAAAAGCCACTTACTGCACGCTACTGAATTCACTCAGACGCTAAATAATCCTGCAGTTGATGCAGTGTCATTAAATAATAGAATTAAAAAAGAGAGAGAAAACAGGAATTGCACTGCAGCCATTTCCAATCGCCTGACACATATTGTACACAAGAAACGTGAGGTTGGTGCAGCACAATTCCCCCACGCAGACTGGGGCGATGACCAGGTTCGAGCTGAAGGCTCTATTAACGCATCATTAATTGAGACTCTGTTTATGGGCAGGCAGTAAAATAACTATAAACTGTGATGCACTGCTCCTACATCGAGTTTGAAGGCGCCATAAACTATGGATCCAGGTTAATTGTACCTCTGAGAGAAAACTTGGCAACACTGTTAATGAGTCCAATGCAATTAGCGGATATTGGAATAATTCTTTCGGTTACATCACTATTTATTTATAAACAGCTTTTAGAGAACCAGGAGGTTCATTGCCGCCCTCACATAAGCCCGCCATCGGTCCCTATCCTGAGCAAGATTAATCCAGTCTCTATCATCATATCCCACCTCACTCAAATCAATTTTAATATTATCCTCCCAATTAGGTCTCGCCCTCCCCAAAGATCTTTTCTCCTCAGGTCTTCCAACTAACACTCTATATACATTCGCCCATACGTGCTACATGCCCTGCCCATCTCAAACATCTGGATTTAATGTTCCTAATTACGTCAGGTGAAGAATACAATGCGTGCAGTTCTGTGTTGTGTAACTTTCTCCATTCTCCTGTAACTTCATCCCTCTTAGACCCAAATATTTTCCTAAGCACCTTATTCTCAAACATCCTTAACCTCTCTTCCTCTCTCAAAGTGAGAGTCCAAGTTTCACAACCATACAGAACAACCGGTAATATAATTGTTTTATAAATTCTAACTTTCAGGTTTTTTTACAGCAGACTGGATGACAAAAGCTTCTCAACCGAATAATAACAGGCATATCCCATATTTATTCTGTGTTTAATTTCCTCCCGAGTGTCATTTATATTTGTTACTGTTGCTCCAAGATATTTGAATTTTTCCATCTCTTCATTTCGTACCAGTATTTTAAAGGCTCACTTTAGGCGCTGATACCAGTGTATGAACGCAACTTTACGCACTATCGTAGAAAAAAATAATTTTTCTTACCACTTTAACAATAATGTGAAAAAAGTAAATAGCAAGTTTGTTTCAGATAGTGTAATATAAGTGGAGCAAATGTTAGACATCCATTTTGATTTTTGTAAGAGAAATGATGATTTTTCAAAATACGATGCAATAAATTTACAAAAAAATTAATACGAGTAAATAACAATTCATACAACTTTGTACGAACTGAGATGAAATTTTGTACATAAACTATTTATATGCCGCATGATGGAATATGTAGAATTTTAAAAAAATCTATTTCAATTGGTTAAGAAAATTAAATTTTCACTTAAAAATACTTTTAATTTTGGCACACTAACATATAAACAAATGAATAAACTACAAGAAAATAAAACACGACAGAATTATCGTAAAGCTTATATACTGTAAATAAATAAATGAAACCCGAAACAACTGAGCAACGGAAAGAAACAGAAGAAAGGAGAAAGTGAACGAAAAAAAAATGAAGAAGAGCTGTAGTCACCTTGGAAACATTCCTGCTTGCATAACTGAATCCAGAGCAGATTTTAACGAGCGCGGAGACTTGATTTAAAAGTATAAACCTGTGGAGAACTTTCAGACATAGAGCGCTGGCAAAAAGGAAGTATTTTAATTCAATAAATATTTATAATGTTGCGTGTTCAAAATATATTAGGGCACCTTGTGTAGAGCCACAGAGAGAACTTTACGACCAGCTAGGCATCAGCTGGAAATGCTAGGATCGTAAAATGTTTCGTCGTATAACATAGCTAGTCGGTAGTTTTGCCTTGAGTAAGTCATCCAACAGAGTCCTGGAATGAGCGGCTCAATTTAACTTAGCCTATAGGCTACTAAATTTTAAAAATATTACAAAGGAAATCACTTCCTC
This sequence comes from Periplaneta americana, assembly GCA_025594305.2. NCBI lineage: Eukaryota > Metazoa > Arthropoda > Insecta > Blattodea > Blattidae > Periplaneta > Periplaneta americana. Next base: position 108,976,858 of record JAJSOF020000031.1, on the reverse strand, counting down.
ACAGGGGCGTACGCAAGTGGGGGGGGGCGGTTACTGGGTTTGAATCCCCCACTCCTTGAACTTTAAAAAAATTACATATTTACATTTGAATATTTTTTTTTAAATCCACAATCGTTTTTTCTTCTATAATTTTTCACTATCAGAGTAACAAAGTCTACACCTCCCTCAAATTCATTTCAATATTATCCTCCCATTTACGTCTCAGCCTCCCCAAAGGACTTTGGCCCTCAGGTCTCCCAACTAACACACTATATGCATTTCTGGATTATCTATACGTGCTACATGCCCTGCCCATTTCAAACGTCTGGATTTGATGTTCCTAATTATGTTAGGTGAAGAATACAATGCGTGCAGTTCTGTGTTGTGTAACTTTCTCCATTCTCCTGTAACTTCATCCCTCTTAGCCACAAATATTTTTTCTAAGCATCTTATTCTCAAACACCCTAAACCTCTGTTCCTCCCTCAAAGTGAGAGTCCAAGTTTCACAACCATACAGAACAACTGGTAATATAAGTGCTTTACAAATTCTAACTTTCAGATTTTTTCAGAACTTCATAAATTCTAAATTTCAGATTTTCTGAGAGATGACTGGATGACAATTATTAAATAAAATATATTGCATTACAATACACAATGTCCCGCCGTGGCGTCGTGGTCTAAGGCATCCTGCCTAGGACTCGCATTACGGAATGTGCGCAGGTTCGAGTCCTCATGGGAAAATAAATTTTCTCGTGAAATTTCGGCCAGTGAATGGGACCGGTGCTAACCCAGCATCGTGATGCACTTGGGGATCTACGATAGGTGACGAAATCCGGTTGCGAAAGCCAGCTATAACGGCTGGGGGGGATCATCGTGCTAACCACACGATACCTGCATTTTGGTTGGATGATCGTCCACCTCTGTTTTGGCATGTGAACATCAGGTCAACAGCCGACTGGTCGGTCTAGGCCCTTCAAGGGCTGTGGCCCCACGGATTATTATTAATATTATTATATCATTATTATTATTATCATTATTATTTACATGACTTCGCGGTTAAATTACTTTGTGCGAGATCGTGCGTATTTGCTTGGTTTCCGCACAAAACCAATCCGCGGAAAGTTTAAAATTCCACATTCAGTATTCCCAACCTAACACCCATAAAAATTTCCCTCTTCTTACCGCTTAAGTGACATATTGATTTTACTGCTTTAGGCTTTTAACATATTATTTTTAGAGACGTTCAATATAGTAATAATTATAAATTGAAACTTACCACTGCAATTTCACCTAAATTGCACTGTTAATTATTGTTTTTAAATATTTGCAAAAATTAAGTAAACTCTACAACTCCACTAAAGTTACTGCCTTCGTGATGCAAGTAACATTAAGGAAGCCGTGAAAAAATCAACAAGATTCCAGACTCATCATAGACCGGGGGGGGGGGGAAGACAAACGTATATCACGGCAGAAAACATTTTAAAGCAAAAATGTTGAAGATAGATATTTTTGTTTTGCAAATTTGCCGTCATTGAACAGAAACCAAGATGGAGATTTCATTGCAACTAATTAGAAATTCCTCTTTCAGGTATGTAATAAACGATCTTCGCACAAAATAATGTACGATACACGAGCGGTATGTTTTCTTTCAATTCTCAGAAATTAAAAAAGCTCAACTACGTTTCGCTTTTTCAAACTTTTCCTCGAACATGAAAACTTCAACATACCGCTCTTGTAACGCATATTACTATTGCCTTTAAAATGTTACATCATTCAGTAAATAATACTCCTTAAGAGGCCTACGTCCAGGAAAAACCAATCAGTTTCAGACACATGCAGTTGGCTAGCATCCCAAGATCTGTAGCAACAAATTCTTTGTCGCCGTACCTGTTCTCGAAGATAACCCTGAGGAAACCATGGCAACGTACCAACACAGCTAGAGACCAATATCACGAGCTTAAAGACAGACGCTGCATAGACAAGACACAAGCAATTAATCGAAGGAAAGTTGGAGCAATGTGTTTACACACGCGTCCTATAGGAACTGTCCAAACGATTGGGAAAAGTTTGGAGCGAGTCAGTGACCTGGAATGAAGCTCACTGGGATACGAAACACAGTCTTCTTGTTCAGTGCGAACAGATTTGAACCAGCAGTCTTATAAAAAGGCTTTTAGCTGCGCTGGCTTTCTGAGTTCAACAGGGATTCGATGTAGGATTATCAGCTTAGCAAAGAACCAGTGTTGCACAAACTGCGTTCCCTTTCACAGATTATATTTTTAAAAATTGTAAAAGGAACCGTGGACTAAAAGAATTCTAAAGTAATAATTGTTATATTGTACGAAATCTCTGTAGAAAGAGAGGGATTCTATCCAAAATTTGCCTCTTATTATATAGCTAGATTCCTAGTTACTTTATTATCTAGAATTCCACGGAAATTTGGTGTTCCCAATAAACTAGTTCGATTAATTAAAATGTGTCTCAGAGAAACTTACACCAGAATTCATACAGGCCAGCTTCTATCTGACGCTTTTCCAATTCACTGCGGGCTAAAGCAGGGAGATGCACTATCACCTTTACTTTTTAACTTCGCTCTAGAATATGCCATTAGGAAAGTTCAGGATAACAGACTGGGTTTGGAATTGAACAGGTTACATCAGATGCTTGTCTATGAGGATGACGTGAATATGTTAGGAGAAAATCCACAAACGATTAGGGAAAACACGGAAATTTTACTTGAAGCAAGTAAAGAGATAGGTTTGGAAGTAAATCCCGAAAAGACAAAGTATATGATTATGTCTCGTGACCAGAATATTGCACGAAAAATTCAAATGTCTTGGAGCAATAGTGACAAATATAAATGATACTCGAGAGGAAATTAAACATAGAATAAATATGGGAAATGTCTGTTATTATTCGGTTGAGAAGCTTTTGTCATCCAGTCTGCTGTCAAAAAATCTGAAAGTTAGAATTTATAAAACAGTTATATTACCGGTTGTTCTGTATGGTTGTGAAACTTGGACTCTCACTCTGAGAGAGGAACAGAAATATTTGGGGCTAAGAGGAATGAAGTTACAGGAGAATAGAGAAAGTTACACAACGCAGAACTGCACGCATTGTATTCTTCACCTGACATAATTAGGAACATTAAATCCAGACGTTTGAGATTGGCAGGGCCTATAGCACGTATGGGGGAATCCAGAAATGCATATAGAATGTTAGTTGAGAGGCCGGAGGGAAAAAGACCTTTGGGGAGGTCGGATATAATGATAGAGACTGGATTAATCTTGCACAGGGTAGGGATCGATGGCGGGCTTATGTGAGGGCGGCAATGAACCTGCGGGTTCCTTAAAAGCCATTTGTAAGTAAGTATTATTATTATTATTATAATTATTATTGTTATTATTATTATTATTATTTGAGACCTAGAACATTCACTTGTGTTTTAGCGTGAAAAACCTAACCCATTTTATAACAATACCTTAGTTTATGTAAATCTGGCTTTCAGGTAGTAACTCCCTGAAAAACAGAACTGAATAATTTCAAGGAAAAATTGTTCCGGGGCCGGGTATTGATCCCGGGACCCTTCGCTCAGCGCACGAATGCTGTCCGACTGAGCTACCCCAGGAACTATACACGACACTGTCACTATATTGTTTTACGTTTATAACTCCTGGTTTGCCCAAAAATTCAATCTAATATGTTAATCCAAATTTTCAAGATCTCTAATAATTCCTAGCAATTTAAGTCACTTACAGGTACAAAAAAAAAACGTAAGTGTTTTCATAAGTCGAGCCTCTTAAAATGATGTGTGTGCAGGTACGGGGTGCAATTTGAAATTAAAAAGTGGGAGCGGGGGCGATTTAAATCAGCAGTGGCTTTCAACTTCCTGCTCGAAAACTAAATCAACGTATTTCTTCGTCAAAATCGTGTCTCCTGTACATCTAAAATTATTCAAAGTGTAAAGTTTTAAAATGAACACACTGTATAGCCACTATTTTTTTTTTAATGTGAGTTCGTAATTTCCGTTCCACTTCCTTAATGCAGGATGGATCATAAACCTGGGCATGAAGTCCGAACGCCAAGGAATTAAAGAGCCGAGCGAGACACTCCCTCCCCCATCAGCCGGAGGTAATAATCTGCATGCGGTACAGATGCACCGAGACGAAAGCAGCAGCCGTTCTATTTTTGAAACGCTCGTCATTAGAGTGCACAAGGACGTATACCACGCAATGTTTACGAGACGACAGAAGTGCCTTTATGTATGGCTCGACCCAAGACAGACGCGCATCGCGAACCGAGATCTAACGCACTGTCTGTACTTCCAGACTACTGTACAAACAATCAGCAAAACTAAAATCACAAACAAGTCCACTATCATCAGTGGCGGATTATAACACACACATTCATTTATTCATAGTTTTGTGCCTAAAGACAGATCCTTCACTGCAAACACAGCATTCTCCGATCTTTCCTATTTTCCGCCTTTCTCTGATCTCCATTATTATTATTATTATTATTATTATTATTATTATTATTATTATTATTATTATTATTCAAATCAAGCTTTCAGGTATAACTCCCTGTAAAGTTGATTTGAATAATTTCGAGGGAAAAATTGTTCCGGGGCCAGGTATCAAACCCGGGACCTTTGGTTTAACGTACCAACGCTCTACCAACTGAGTTACCTGGGAACTCTACCAGACACCGATCCAATTTTTCCTCTATATCATTATTATTTATTATTATTATTATTATTATTATTATTATTATTATTATTATTATTATTATTTCGGAATATGTATGGTAAGACTTTCCTGTGTTAAATTTCAACGTACCTCGTTTACATGTTTCGACCTATTTATGGGTCATCTTCAGAACTGGTCGTTGTTGGTCTTGGCGCCACTTGTTTTGTTCTGTTTCCTGTGAGGGTGCGTTCCTGTGGTATAGTGTAGAGTCAAAGAGTGTGTGTGTTTTGAAGTTGAGTTGTGTGTTGAGAATTTCGTGGGGGTGTGTTTTCGTGTGTTTGTGTATTTCATATTGTTCTAGTGTGTTGAGTTTCTGGCTTTTTGGTTGGATGTGCAGTATTTCCATGTCTGTGTTGATGTCTCTGTAGGTGTGGTTAGCATTTGTGATGTGTTCTGCATATGTGGAGGTGTTTTGTAATTTTGTTATGGCTGTGATATGTTCTTTTTAACGTGTTTGAAACGATCTGCCTGTCTGTCCTATGTAGAAGTTGTTGCAGGTGTTACATTTGAGTTTGTATACGCCTGTGTGGTTGTATTTGTTTGCTTGTGTTGTTTGTGTGTTGTTGAGATGTTTTTGTAGAGTGTTATTTGTTCTGTATGCGATGTTGTAATTTAATTCCTTGAATGAGGTTGCAATTTTGTGTGTTTTTTTGTTTTCGTATGTTAGTGTGATGTATTTTTTATGTTCTTGTGTTTGTGTTGTATTCTTCTGTTTTTTGTGATTATGTTTTGTCTTACGTATTATGTTGTCTATTATGTTGGGGTTGTATCCGTTTTCTTGTGCTATGTATTTGATTGTGTTTAGCTCTTCGTTATAATCTTGTCCATTGGTATGTTGAGTAGTCTGTGTACCATTGTTCGGATTATTATTATTATTATTATTATTATTATTATTATTATTATTATTATTATTATTATTATTATATCTCTTCCTCTGTCTGTCAGCAATTTAACACAAACTCGCTGGGTTGTACCCGAACTTATGAACTATCTCGACGAACACAAACTCCTTGATGACTATCAATCGGGTTTTAGACATGGACACAGCACTTCTACAGCCCTACTTAAAGTGACTGAGGACATCCGTGAAGCTATGGATAGGGGTGAAGTAACGGCACTAACTCTTCTCGATTTCAGCAATGCCTTTGGTTCTGTTGATATCGACTTGCTTCTTGCAAAGATGAAGGCTTTGCACCTGTCAGACAATACCTTGAGCTGGATGGACTCCTACCTACGTGACCGCCAACAGTGTGTTTCACTTGATAATCAATTCTCCCAATGGAGATGCACAAAGGCGGGAGTGCCGCAGGGCTCCGTATTAGGACCACTACTTTTCTCTATCTACATTAATGACGTATCAAAGAACTTACAGTATTGCCGATATCACCTCTATGCCGACGACCTACAACTTTACATACATTCCAGACCCAATACGATCAATGAATCGATTGACAAGTTAAATTGTGACCTAGCCACTGTCTCCACTTGGGCGGCCAATTTCGGACTCGCACTTAATCCAAGTAAGACTCAAGCCATAATTATTGGACATAAGCGTTTAGTTAACTCCCTTAATAACAGTAATCTTTCAGTTGTTACCCTTAACAACACGCTAATCCCTTATTCATCTGTCGTAAAAATCTTGGCTTCTTTTTTGATAATAATCTAAGTTGGAATTTTCAAGTTAAAGAAACGATAAAAAAATCTGTTCCTCCATTCACTGTTTGAGTCGCTTGAGAAACTTCTTGCCCCAGCAACTAAAACTTACCCTAGTGCAAACCCTAGTAACGCCGCACTTCGATTATTGTGACGTTTTGTTAAGTGACCTAAGTTCTGAATTGTCAGTCAAGTTACAGCGAGCTCAGAATATGTGCGTCAGATACGTGTGCAACATCCGACGGTATGATCACATATCACCATCCTTCGCAAGTCTCTCGTGGCTCCGACTTAAAGAACGTAGAACTTTACACTCTTTGTCTTTACTCTTTCGAATTCTGCACACTTCAACACCAAATTACCTTTCGTCTCGTTTCTCTTATCTATACTCTAACCACGACGTAAATACCAGATCACTTATCTGTGGCACGCTAAGTATACCTCTTCATAGAACATCTTGTTATTCATCATCTTTTACAATATCCACCTCGCGTCAATGGAATTCCTTGTCACAAAGTATTAGGGGCTGCAAGACAATAAACACCTTTAAGAACAGCTTAAAAGATAACCTTATTAGCATTTCACTCCAATCATACTGATTTAAACTATCACTGACTACATTGTTACTTTTTTCTTTAGACATCATCCTGATTGTGCTGTATTTTAATTGTCTCGTAATAATCTCTTTCTATTACCTAATATTATTTGAAATATATTAACATTCTATGTATTTTAGTTTAATTCTGCTACACAGTTTATTTCAGTGTTTAATTAATAGTTCATAGTATTTTGTTGTTTAATTTGTAAATAACTTTTGAATACATGTAACTCTCATCTAAATCAAATTGTTGGATTCTTTGTAAGTTCATGTATATGTATATACACTTTTGCTGGTTGAGTGGAAGAGAAGGCCTTACGGCCTTAACTCTGCCAGCTAAAATAAATCATTATTATTATTATTATTATTATTATTATTATTATTATTATTATTATTATTATTATTATTATTAATATGCATTCTCTTACATTCCAAGACAGATAACAGCCCCTTCCTTTTTCTCACCATTTGTAAGTACAGCAGTGAGCGACACAACAGCCACAATAGGTGGCAGTCTTGCGATGATTACTAATAATTTCGAGCGAGAGCTCTTTTATGCCAGCTGCGCACGCGCGAAGCTCTTTTACCTGTAAACATTGCTAAAGGATGTACAGATCTTAGAACACAGCACATCATGACGGAACGGAAGCGCTTGAAGCTTTCAAGGAAGAGTGGAAGATACAATATTTATGCTTCGAACATGGTGATGAAGTCCAGTGTTTGTTGTGTAAAAAAATATAATTTGCAAATAAAGCAACATAAAACAGCATTATGAGACGCAACATGAAAAAAAAATATATAGGCATTATTCAGGAGTAGAGAGAGATAAATTCATTTCGGAATTGACATCGAAGGTAAATTAATTTACATTTGGGTCAGTAGATTGTATATAAATTCCTTTTATTTCTTTATTTTAAATGTATTGTTGATGTTTTATTTGTTGCTTGTTTCTGGATATTTACTTTTATTAGACTACGTGTTTCTTTAATTTAGAAATAATATTTTATCTTTGATTGCACTTTAACTCATACTATTACTAAAGCTCAAAAAGCTAATTCACTTTTATTCCAATAACTATTTTCAAGATTTTGAGCAAGCAAATATGAACTAAACATTTTGAAAACTTTCATGCAAGGAGCTTTTTTCAGAAACGTCAATATAAAATATACTTAGGCCCAATTGTATAAAACTCCCTGACTAAAGATCAACTTTGATCGAAGATCGAAAAGTGAACCGAGTTCAGACACTTCTTCTATTGTATAAATCTTTTCTGCGATCAAATTACCTTGGTTCAAATGCAATCTAAGTTCACGTGAAAAGGATTTGGCAACATCGCATAAACAGGTGAAATACGTGATGCGCGGACAGGTTTGTTCAGTGTTGCCAATCTAGCGACTTTAACTCTTTTTCAACAACAATTTCTTTTAACTTTTATATTGCTTAAATAGGGATTTAATGACCTTTTCAGCACCCCATAGTGACAAAATGTAATCTTTCTTTGTTGATAATGAGAAATCTAGCGACTTTACAACTACTTTTTGGCGACTTTCCGTACACTCTGTTGGAGACACTGGTTTTTTGTGCAATGTAAATAATGGCGAACAATAAGAAGAAGGTTGACTGTTCTCCGAGTTGTTATCATGTTATGGTGTTTGATACTGCTAAACATAATAAAGCTTTATAAAACAACGATTTTCGTTTAGTAATACAGTTAATTGAAAATTTATGAATGTACCTATCATATCCATTAATAATTAATGGTTGTTATAAACATAATATAATTATAGGTTATGTTATTAGATACTGCTGAACATGATAGAGCCTTATAAAATATAAGATTGTTTGTGTATTAAGGCAAGAAATTGAAAGAAATATATATAAATGTACCTATCATATCTATTAATATTAATAATAATGGATATTTTATTTGCACAATCGCCGCTCGTATATTTCAAACAGAGAAGAAATAACTGAACTTGGATCATCTAACTTAATCGGAGAAATTTCTTCAGTCAAAGTTGACTTTAGTTTGGGACAAATTAATCTCAGATTAGACTTTATACAACACAAAATTCCAAGTTCAGCTGAAACAAGGATCAATTTAACCTCTGATCTAAGATTAAATGGTTTATACAATCGGGCCTTAAAAGTATAATTTCAAAACTATTAGACCTAATTACACCAAATTTTGTACAGATGATATTATTATAGATCTGTTTATATGCTTTAAATTTCACAACTTTGGCCGAAATTGTGGAAGTTTTAAAAGTCATACATATCCCCTTAAATGATTGACCCCAAAAATTACGATGGCTCTCAATATCTTAATTTAATCAATTTCTTTTTTTATGTTACGTGCATCTCACAAATCACTCTAAGAAAACTCATTACATAATCACGACTGGAGAGTAAGGACTACATTTTCACAATCAATCAATATACTCTATTTCAATCAATACTGTCATTATTATTTTTTCAACAAATACTCAAAAGTACTTACAGATCACACACGTCGAGCAGGTAGACCCTGTTAGTTTCTCCTAACCAATGAAGTGAAGTATTTACATAATAAATAATTGCTTTTAACAATAAAATGGTTTACATACAATTAACTTTTCCTATTTCTCTTTTTGTTCCTAAGAAACCCTTCCCTTTGCGATTTGTTTATATATGTACATGTATATTAAATAACTGAATAATTAGCCCTATTACATAGCCAGAAATTTAGTAACGCAAGTTTTTATAACAATTGCTGCCATTATTCGCTGCATGTACATGTAAATCCCTGTTCTCTACGTTACGACGCTATGCAGTGGATACGCTATGCGCTCGTGATCAAGGTCGAGCTCTTCTACCATGATTGGAGCTAATATCGTCTCATCCCTGTGCTACTGTGAAGCAAACTATAGAAATGTGATTGGTGAATGAAAAACACTATCTTAAAGACAATGTCTTCATTTTGTGTATGTATATGTACCCTTGTGAAATATGTGGACGTTTCTTTTAATCCTAGAATTTTGCATTAAATAAATGTTGAATCTTCTATTAGTGACATTCTTTAACAAAAAAAGCCTATTTTTTATTTTATAGAGCCTAAATAAAGGAGTTTAAGAGCCTATTTTAGGCGCCTAAAATGCCACTTTTTAGGGCCTAAATTTCCGCTCTTTAGTTATGATGTACAAATCACAAACTTATGAAGTAATAAAGTGTTACATGCATTCATTTGTAAACTTACTGATCTCGTACTCCAACCATCAGATTTCGGAAGATGAAGTCTTACCTGAAATAAACAAGAAACAAATTATGTCAGTTCAATTTAATCACAGTTAGTCCTCAGTCGTTTAAAATTAGGTTGTTTAGAAATATTTTAAATGCAAAGAATTAGTTTTTAGGTATAATTTTTATTTATTATTATTATTATTATTAATACTACTATTATTATTATCATCATTTTATTATTATTATTATCATTATCATTATCATTATTATTATCATTATCATTATCATTATTATTATTATCATTATTATTATTATCATTATCATTATTATTATTATTATTATTATCATTATCATTATTATCATTATTATTATTATTATCATCATTATTATTATTATCATTATTATCGTTATCATTATCATTATTATCATTATTATTATTATCATTATTATCATTATTATTATTATCATTATTATTATCATTATCATTATTATTATCATTATCATTATTATTATTATTGTAATTATCATTATTATTATCATTATTATTATTATCATTATCATTATTATCATTATTGTTATTATAATTATTATCATTATTATTATCATTATCATTATTATTATCATTATCATTATTATTATTGTAATTATCATTATTATTATCATTATTATTATTATCATTATTATTATTATCATTATTATCATTATTATTATCATCATTATTATCATTATTATCATTATTATTATTATCATCATTATTATTATTATCATCATTATTATTATCATTATTATTATTATCATCATTATTATTATCATCATTATTATTATTATCATTATTATCATCATTATTATCATTATTATCATTATTATTATTATCATTATCATTATTATTATTGTAATTATCATTATTATTATCATTATTATTATTTATCATTATCATTATTATTATTTATCATTATTATTATCATTATTATCATTATTATTATCATCATTATTATCATCATTATTATCATTATTATCATTATTATTATTATCATTATTATTATTATTATTATCATTATTATTATCATCATTATTATCATTATTATTATCATCATTATTATTATCATCATTATTATCATTATTATTATTATTATTATTGGGATTGATAAATAAATTAGAAAACTTTGGTCTCTCTTCTAACTACGTGAGCTGGTTTGAAAACTATTTGACTAATAGACAATGTTGTGTTCGTCTAGGTTATTCTCTCTCGGACCCATTTAATATCTCTTGCTGTTCCTGTCACCTTCGTAAAAAAAATCGCACTATCCTAAATGGTTTTAAAATAGCTTGCGTATACTTATTAACAAAAGGAACAAAGCACATAGAAATTTTAAGAAATTCAAAACTGATCATCATTATCAAATTTTTTCCAATTACAGAAAACAAGTTAAAGCTATGGTTAAATATGATAAATTTAAGTGGTTACAATCCATTGATGAAAATTTGAAGAATGAACCCAAGAAATTTTGGAAATATGTAGAATCTTTTCGAAAATCCAATAATTATCCCACCGAATTATTAATAAATGGGGTTCACATTACTGATCAGATAAAAATTGCTAATGCATTTGCTAATCAATTTAAATCGATTCAAAAACAGTCTCATTCTAATCTCTGTTTGTTGGATTATAATTCTACTGACTTCTTATCCTTACCTAAAATTACAGTTGAAATCCAAGGGCACTGCCAACAAAAGGTTTAAGATTTCAAAAAAAAATTTTATAACAGAAATTCTAAATCACTTTCTCCAGTCTGTAGATGCATAAAATATGCCAATTTGCATGGGCACAATTTAGATCCTTTTAAGGTGTAGTTTCGTTTTGATTATTAGTATTTACTGTTCTTGTTATCTATTTTATTTATATATGTTTTTGTTTATTTAAGATATTATTTATTTGTTTTTGCACCTTTGTATCTTCTGTTTGTGTATTGTGCTGAACTATAATTGGCCTCTGGCTGTTGTTCAGCAGACAAATATTAATAATAAAATAAATAATAAAATAAAAAATATTATTATTATTTTACACAGTCATTACTTTATTTTTCCATTAACACTAATATCTAGGTAATTGTCATTGTCTCAATGTAACACGTGCTGGGCTGATCATACTAATTCTACTATTCCTTTAGTTGTGAGATTATATTCATATGTATTAATTTTTTTTAAGTTAATAATGTATACTAGAATAAATTTTCCTGTTGGTGATTATGTGTTCAGTCTCTTTTTTTATTATATATTTTTTTATTATTGTCATTTTAAAGTTAATACTGATTGTGTATATGTATTCAATCTCTCTTTTTACTTAATTATGTTTATTATTATTTTTAAGTTAATATTTGTATGCCGGTATGTATTTTTCTGTGTGTAATTTGATCCTGGTTGAGTGGAAGAGAAGGCCTGATGCCCTTAACTCTGCCAGGGAAAATAAAACTATTATTAAAACTATTATTAATCTCTGAATTGTCGTTTTCTCTCTTACTGTATAAGACTACTATCTACAATTAAAGAAATTTCATGAATTTTTCACAATTCTTGGTTGGCTTGACTAGACCTCTGGAGGGCAAGACCCGGTATAGATCCTTTCACCTTGGAGCTCATTGACACATTGTACGCCCTTTATATGTTATGATTGTCCAAGTCCGAAGAATGGCCAGTGAGCGATACTTGTGAATCCGACGCTGATAGGTGGGTCATCCTGCCTCAGGCTAGCAGCGCAAGGTACTATTGCAGATGAGCCTTCAATCCCAAGGTTCGCACCCCCAAGCTCTTAGAAACTACAACAGAAACGCACCCCCAAGACTTCGTTCACCACAAATTCCATCACGACCTGACCTGAAGTGGAATCCGCGACCTCTGAATACCAGCGCCGACACACAGGAAAGGTACTGATTCATTGCAGATCTTCGGGAAGCAAAAGTCAATAACCTTCTCTAAGGACAGATTAATTTTGTAGCCGTTTAAATATTGTATTAGTTCCAGAAACATATGTCAGAGTTTCTGTGAATAATATTGACTTGCCTACATATCAAATACATAATATATTAACAAATGTTTCAGCTTTGATGATAATTCACAGACCTATAACAGAGTACAAGGGCATACAGTAAACATAAGATGAATCAATTATTCCAAACAGTAACTCATAAGCAGGAAAGGATTTATATGTAAATACATATTTACTTATAAAGCTAATATAATTTATATTTTGCATTATCTTTATGTTTCACAATGTGTAGGGTTGAAAAATCCTACTTTTATTTTCCATATTTTTCCATATTTTAGAGTTTAGTACATATTTTCGTTAATTTCCATATATTTTCCATATTTCATATAAAACAGTCCATATTATATTAGGTTTAACAATAAAACAAAACAAAATTCCATTAACTTTTAAAAATACATTTCAACAATAGAGATTTAAACACATGTTCAGTAATCCCTTTAACATCAGAGTTATTTGAAAATTAGCAGTCCTATCAACAATGGGAAAGTAAGTTACAAAACTGTATTAATTTAATTTAAAATTTTTAACAGACTTCAGTTGTGCAGCTCAACAGTTAAATGCCAGTCAGAGTACACATAGGTTCAGTTTTGTAAATCATACTATAAAGACGGTAAATATGCCAAAAGTACGTCATTCAGTCAATTTAAAATCAAAACTAACAAGTTACATTTCAGAATTTAAAGAAGATGGTTTATCAACTGACAATAAAATATTATTTTGTAATTTGTGTCAGTGTGCAGTATCATCTACACAAAAGTTCCTGGTGCAACAACACATTACAACTAGTAAACATCAGGCCAACAAACAACTAAATTCCAAGCAGAGACAATTGTTTTTAACACAACCAACAACATCGAATGTAAGATCTGAGTTTAACATCGACCTGTGCCGTTCTCTCATCTCTGCTGATATTCCTCTCTACAAACTAAAGAATAAGGTCTTCAGGGAATTCCTTGAAAAATATACTCAACATACAATCCCGGATGAGTCAACACTTAGGAAGACGTATGCTCCATCCATCTACGATGAGACAATACAGAAGATAAGAGATGAAATTAAAGATAGTTCAATTTGGGTTTCCATTGATGAGACTCCCGACAAAGAAGGTAGACTTGTTGGTAATGTAGTTATCGGTTTGTTAAGTGAACAATATTCTGAACGAATTCTTTTACATTGTGATGTTCTAGAAAAGTGCAATAACAAAACTATAGTTAAACTGTTCAACGAAGCTATGGGTATCCTGTGGCCAAAGGGTATTATGTACGATAATGTGTTATTCTTTATTAGCGATGCTGCCCCTTATATGGTCAAAGCTGGACAAGCATTATCTGTTGTATATCCTAAATTGACTCATTTTACTTGTGTGGCGCATGCATTTCATCGTGTGGCAGAAGTGGTCAGAGACAATTTCCCTAAAGTAGATTTGTTGATTTCATCAGTGAAAAAGTATTTCTCAAAGCTCCCAGTAGAGTTAACGTGTTGAAAGAAATGTACCCTGAAATTCCATTGCCACCAAAGCCAATTTTAACTAGATGGGGTACATGGCTAGAAGCAGTTGAATATTATGCCGAACATATAGACTCTATTAACAATGTTCTCCTTGCATTGGACTCTGAAGATGCAGTCTCAATTGATACTGCGAAAACAGTTACCTGTGACATAAGTGTGAAGAATGACTTAGCTCACATTCAGCATACATTTTCATGCATCATAAAAACGCTCAAAAGTCTCCAAAATAGGCACCTTTCACTATCTGAAAGTTTTGAAATTATAAATAGTACTGTGGAACAACTGAATCGTGGTAGAGGTAAAGTTGCAGATGCAGTATGAGCTAAGGTGGACACTGTACTTTCAAAAACCCTGGATATGAAGAACTACAAAAGGTTGTTACTGTGATGAGTGGTGAATCAACAGTGAAGATTAACTTGGACTTATCCCCAGCAGACATTGTGAAATTGAATTATGTACCAGTTACTTCTTGTGACGTCGAACGCTCTTTTAGTCAGTATAAATCTATCCTCAGAGACAATAGAAGAAGATTCACTTTTCAGCACTTGAAAGAAATGTTTGTAACCTATTGTTATGGTAACAGACAATAAAAATTGTGTTTTGTTGAAACTACATTGGAAGATAAGGTACGTCCATTATATTTTTGTTTAGTTTGATTAAAATGTACCAATATTTAACGTACATAGTCATTTTTTTATAATTTTAAGTCCATATTTAATTCCATATTTTGGTAAAAATCCATATTTAATTCCATATTTTGGTAAAAATAACTACATATATATTTACATATTTCATATATTTTTAGTCCATATAAATCCGTTCCCTGCTCATAAGTCAAAACACAGGGTAGACACATCCATCTCTAGCACGCATGGAGGGGCAAGATCGGGATCCAGCCGTCAGACCCCCAAGTGCATCAAATATCTGGCATATTAAACACCCCCATTACACGTGAGAAGCCAGTGTTACAAGCCCCCTACACAGTGATGCAGGGGCAGGCTTAAATGCAGCCATTTGTAACAACTTGTAGGGACAATATTCGTGTCTGAAAGAAATTGGAGAGATCTTTAACGTGACCACGTCTTTATTGGAGATACAGACAGGAAAAACATTATATTTTATGTGTATCAGGAAGTAGAGACATCATGCTGAATTTATTAACTGGGGCCGGACTTACTAGACAACACTTCTCGTTACCATGGTTTCTCAGCAAAGCGGATCCATATACGAGGAGAGAATTGTAAATAACAATTGAAAGCATACCGTTCAATATGTTAATAAATAGAAAAAAAGAGTATTATATGCACCATTTGCATGGAGTGTTAGTAGGAGGTAGTTTTCTTTGTTGAAATAAAATTTTCTCTACTCCCTAAAATAATTTGTTTCCTACGAGTCATACTAGGCGAGAAGTTTTCACCATGACGACGCTTAGGACATTTCATGGTGACAGAATCAATATCTGCAAGACTACGGCCTACACGCTCTCCAGACTTTATCAGTCCAGATTACTAACAAATTGTATATAAAAACATATGACACATGTTGAAAGAGCTGAAAATGAACATCACTGCTGCCATCTAGAATACAGACATCGGATTGCTACATAAGGTTACTAGAAAACATGGTGAAACGTTGGAGAAAGTACTAAAATAGAGGGACAACATTCCCAACATGCGCTGTATCTGTCTACAGCAGGTCCTCTCTTATTAGCATTTCACTCCAATCTTACTGATTTAAACTATCACTGACTACATTGTTACTATTTTCTTTAGACATCATCCTGATTGTGCTGTATTTTCAAAATTTTCTCATAATAATCTCTTTCTATCATCTAATATCATTTGAAATATATTAACATTCTATGTATTTTAGTTTAATTCTGCTACACAGTTTATTTCAGTGTTTAATTAATAGTTCATAGTATTTTGTTGTTTAATTCGTAAATAACTCTTGTATACATGTAACTCTCATCTAAATCAAATTGTTGACTTCTTTGTAAGTTCATGCATATGTATATACACTTTTTGCTGGTTGAGTGGAAGAGAAGGCCTCACGGCCTTAACTCTGCCAGCTAAAATAAATCATTATTATTATTATTATTATTATTATTATTATTATTATTATTATTATTATTATTTTAAGGGGTTAGGTACAGCTTACAGCAGTAAAATTTTGAAAATATTCAACTTTTTATTTTCCTCCATTACTGTATCTTGTACAATAATGAAAATTGGTATGTGTAAAACACTGTCCTTCTGCTATATGAAAAAAAAAAAATATTTTTACAATTTATTAATTTTTTTTTTTTCAAAATTCAGTTCACTGTGCAGTGGTGAAGCGTTTCTCACATAACTAAAAACTATCCAACATTCTGTGATGAAATTTTGTGTGTATTTATGCATGTCATATCTACAATATGATGCAAGATCACTTCTCTACCTTTGATAGATTGTCTGATAAAAATAAATTCATTTTACAAAATGGTCAAATATCAGTATTTTCTTCTAACACAAAATTTAAAAAAAAAATTATTTATTAAGGACAGTAGTTGAAAGATGTTATGTTTTATTTAACGACGCTCGCAACTGCAGAGGTTATATCAGCGTCGCCGGATGTGCCGGAATTTTGTCCCGCAGGAGTTCTTTTACATGCCAGTAAATCTACTGACATGAGCCTGTCGCATTTAAGCACACTTAAATGCCATCGACCTGGCCCGGGATCGAACCCGCAACCTTGGGCATAGAAGGCCAGCGTTATACCAACTCGCCAACCAGGTCGTAGCATGATATGTAAACATGAGTTTCAGCAATAAAATAAAAGAGAGAGAACATGAAAAAGTTAACAAGTTTATGAGTTATGAGGGAAACGATTAATCACTGTACAGTGAATTGACAACATTTTGAATTTTGAAAAGAAAAATATATATTTTTTTAAATCGTAGACATATTTTTTTTTTTCATGTAGCAGAGGGACAGTATTTTACACATATCAATATTTATTATTGTACAAGATACAGTAATGCAAAAAAAAGGTTGAATATTTCCAAAACTTTCACTGCTGTAAGATGCAGCTAACCCCTTAAATTCAAATTTAAATTAAAAAATCACATTCTAGTTCATGGAATTGCTTGTTGAACACCTGTCAGGTTGCGCAACTTCGGCTTAACCCATGACATAAAGTAAATATTGTAACTATGCTGTTGTAAAATTGACAATTAATATGTAATGTATTTATTATTATTATTATTATTATTATTATTATTATTATTATTATTATTATTATCAGCTATCAGTTATCACTATCATCATTGCTATCTGTGTTTTCTTTCTTTTTTCTTGTATTAGCTCGATGAGAGCACTATAGTGTTCTTTTGACTCTGTTGACCCTCTATAAAAGGTAAAGGTATCCCCGTAACATGCCATGAAGGCACTTGGGGGGCATGGAGGTAGAGCCCCATGCTTTCCATGACCTCGGCACTAGAATGAGGTGGTGTGGTCGGCACCACGCTCTGACCGCCTTTTACCCCGGAAAAGACCCGGTACTCAATTTTATAGGAGGCTGAGTGAACCTCGGGGCCGTTCTGAAAGTTTGGCAACGAGAAAAAATCCTGTCACCACCTGGGATCGAACCCCGGACCTTCCAGTCCGTAGCCAGCTGCTCTACCAACTGAGTTACCCGGCCCTCTATAGGGCTTTAATTTAATTTGTATTATTTTCACCAGTGTTTGTATTTCTTTTTTGTATTTATATGTGCTATCTGGTAGAATGGAAGAGAAGGCTTTATGGCCTTAATCCTGTCAGATTAAATAAATCTATACTAATAATAAATCTGTAGCCGAAATTTTTCTGGTAATTTTCGATTTTCCAAAAATAATTGGTCCTAACATATATAATTAACCACCCTGAAACCGAAAATCGCTTTTTTGAAATGTTTGTTTGTATGTCTGTCTGTCTGTCTGGATGTTTGTTACCTTTTCACGCGATAATGGCTGAACGGATTTCGATGAAAATTGGAATATAAATTAAGTTCCTTGTAACTTAGATTATAGGCTATATGGCATTCAAAACACATTATTTAAAAGGGGGGTTATAAGGGGGCCTGAATAAAATAAATCGAAATATCTCGCTTATTATTGATTTTTATGAAAAATGTTACATAATAAAAATTGCTTTAAAAATAATTTCCGATAAGTTTTATTCTTTGAGAAAGTTTGATAGGACTGATATTTAATGAGATAAATGAGTTTTAAAATTAAAATAACTGCCATCTAAGGCCGTGTAATGAATTAAAAAACAAATGACTTCGTCTATAAGGGGCCTTGGACAGCAACAATCGAAAGCTATGAAAGATAGCCTACAGATAATGTTTCTGTGTTTCTATGAAGTAATATCAGAAGCTCAATTAACCGATTTGTATAATTAATTATTATTTCACCATTGGAAAGTGTAGTTTCTCTAGATGGACATAATGCTATAATGTTATTACAGTAACTTCTGAGTGAATCGAGGACAGGTAAGATTAAAATAGATTCTTATGCACAGAAAACTTGATAGGCTATTCTGTACATTCGTTTCCTGTATTTCCTAAACTAATTTTTATGACCAAATGAGTGGTCTCTGGATCAAAATGATCGCATTTTAATATTTTAAATACAATTTAAATTAAGTAACATAATAAACGATTTATCCTTCTATCAAACACGAATCTTCCCTGGATCAAATGTCCTATTTTAATTATATAATTACTTTATATTTATTTCTAACGGGTGCAGCGGAGCGCACGGGTACGGCTAGTAAATAAATAAATAAATAAATTGAACGGTATGTTCTCTTCCAATCTTCAGTTTTCTATATCACTGTCATTCCATCATACGCTCCGATTTTGAGTACCGATCTTTCACCAAAATTAAGTATTGTGACAAGCTCCGAAGAAGGAAGAAATGACATGTCTGGAGAAGACGCGCCCGTTGTGAATGGCGCTCGATACGGACGCCCTGCTGGGAAAGGCACTACCTGCCACGCTACCGCTATGTGGGCAGAATGCTTCCGCACAGCGGGAGTGCGCGAGTTCTTAATAATGCGATGCATCACATCGGGGCCCTTCCAAGTACTTATCAGCCGCTAAGCACGTCTGGATGTGCAGCAACACAAGACATTCTTAGGAACGGACAAATTCATGGAACAAGTTCAGTATTGGTTTTATTCAGTGATGTGTGTCTATGCGTCAAGTTCGACAGTTTACGGCTACACATACACAATGTAGACTATACAGAGTGGAAGGTAAGACAGTACATTAATTGACAGGAGCCACAGATCTCATTATTTAGAGTAAGTTTTGTCAAATAAAAAAAAATATAGGACTTAAGGATAGTGAGATAATTACAAGTGTTTCGAAAGCGCTGACGCTTTTGCAAGATGTCTCAACGCCGCGTAAGTAGTACCGCACATCCCATGCGGTCAGCGAATTGAAGGGGGAGGGTTAAGTTCAACTACATTTCACACCGATTTCTACTAAACCATTGGACGGATTTTGTTCATATTCAGTATCTACGAGTCAATTTATCAGGGAATGATGTACATGAAATATAATAATTTTAGTACTAGCCTGTCTGTGTACAGCGATTTCTACTAAACTATTGGACGGATTTTGTTCATATTCAGTATCTACGAGTCAATTTATCAGGGAATGATGTACATGAAATATAATAATTTTAGTACTAGTCTGTCTGTGTACAGCGATTTCTACTAAACTATTGAAACTATTGGACGGATTTTGTTCATATTCAGTATCTACGAGTCAATTTATCAGGGAATGATGTACATGAAATATAATAATTTTAGTACTAGTCTGTCTGTGTACAGCGATTTCTACTAAACTATTGGACGGATTTTGTTCATATTCAGTATCAATTTATCAGGGAGATCAAATTTTTATCAGGGAATGATTTCTACTAAACTATTGGACGGATTTTGTTCAAATATAATAATTTTGATGTACTAGTCTGTCTGTCTGTGTACAGCGATTTCTACTAAACTATTGGACGGATTTTGTTCATATTCAGTATCTACGAGTCAATTTATCAGGGAATGATGTACATGAAATATAATAATTTTAGTACTAGTCTGTCTGTGTACAGCGATTTCTACTAAACTATTGGACGGATTTTGTTCATATTCAGTATCTACGAGTCAATTTATCAGGGACTGATGTACATGAAATATAATAATTTTAGTACTAGTCTGTCTGTGTACAGCGATTTCTACTAAACCATTGGAGGGATTTTGTTCATATTCAGTATCTACGAGTCAATTTATCAGGGAATGATGTACATGAAATATAATAATTTTAGTACTAGTCTGTCTGTGTACAGCGATTTCTACTAAACTATTGGACGGATTTTGTTCATATTCAGTATCTACGAGTCAATTTATCAGGGAATGATGTACATGAAATATAATAATTTTAGTACTAGTCTGTCTGTGTACAGCGATTTCTACTAAACCATTGGAGGGATTTTGTTCATATTCAGTATCTACGAGTCAATTTATCAGGGAATAATGTACATGAAATATAATAATTTTAGTACTAGTCTGTCTGTGTACAGCGATTTCTACTAAACCATTGGACGGATTTTGTTCATATTCAGTATCTACGAGTCAATTTATCAGGGAATGATGTACATGAAATATAATAATTTTAGTACTAGTCTGTCTGTGTACAGCGATTTCTACTAAACTATTGGACGGATTTTGTTCATATTCAGTATCTACGAGTCAATTTATCAGGGAATGATGTACATGAAATATAATAATTTTAGTACTAGTCTGTGTACAGCGATTTCTATTAAACTATTGGACGGATTTTGTTCATATTCAGTATCTACGAGTCAATTTATCAGGGAATGATGTACATGAAATATAATAATTTTAGTACTAGTCTGTCTGTGTACAGCGATTTCTATTAAACTATTGGACGGATTTTGTTCATATTCAGTATCTACGAGTCAATTTATCAGGGAATGATGTACATGAAATATAATAATTTTAGTACTAGTCTGTCTGTGTACAGCGATTTCTACTAAACTATTGGACAGATTTTGTTCATATTCAGTATCTACAAGTCAGTTTATCAGGGAATGATGTACATGAAATATAATAATTTTAGTACTAGTCTGTCTGTGTACACTATTAATTGTCCACGTTTCACTGTCCAAATCACTGCGGTTTGAATTTTTCTTAACGGATTAGAAAAGCAACATTAGAGGCAGTCCTCCAGGATAAACGGATATAACCGAGAAGCGTCAAGATTAGCTTAGGATGCAATTTATACGGTAGCTGGCGCCCGAGGTATTAAGCTGTTTGTTTTGGACGTAATTGTGAACATGTTTTCATACCGTCTGTAACCCGCCGTTATTTACGATAATGCAGTTCTCGGTCTAATATTAGCACAGACACGCGGCAGAGATTTCTGAAACTTCGTCGCATAGCAACCAAGACACTATCTGTGTTCAGTTACGTGGCTGGCCATAGCTGAAGCCTCTATTATAGCTTAGGACAACAGAAAAGAATGCAAAATGAATCTATAAAACTTCCCCTCTGCTGTTAATCTGTCATCCGTTATCATGTTTATTTATACACAATTATACGGATTGTTTGTTGATGACTGATAAATGATTCATTGTTTGACTAATCTATAGGCCTACTTATAAAACAAAACAAGAGAGAGCGTTTCTATGCGAGTTAGTTTCTCAAACTATTTAACATACTTACTTACAAATGGCTTTTAAGGAACCCGAAGGTTCATTGCCGCCCTCACATAAGCCCGCCATCGGTCCCTATCCTGTGAAAGATTAATCCAGTCTCTATCATCATATTCCACCTCCATCAAATCAATTTTAATATTATCCTCCCATCTACGTCTCGGCCTCCCCAAAGGTCTTTTTCCCTCCGGCCTCCCAGCTAACACTCTATATGCATTTCTGGATTCGCCCATACGTGCTACATGCCCTGCCCATCGCAAACTATATAACAGATTTGGATAATTCTTTCACCACTGGAAAATGTAGTTCCTATAAATCAGGATTGGGTGCGTTAGATGTAGCAGGGGTGGTAAATAGAGAGAAGGGTTACAGGTACAAATCGAATCGACATGCGTATATAATAACCACCCACGTTGCCTCAGCAAGTGGCGAATTTGAGGGTTAGGCTCTTTCATCATGTTTGTCTTTTCTGTTCAGTTGAATAATATCCTTCGTCACATTATATTTTTCAGAAAGAAATACATTTACGGATAATATGTTTGAGGAAAGAGATATTTGACAAATGTAATTGATTCAATAAGATATAAAACATGCCTTAATTTTCATTATTCCAAAAACAAGAAAATCACGAAAAGCCAAATTACATAAGAGAGAGAGAGAGAAATATATCGTCCGGCTTAATTAAGGATGATCACTAGGATCCGGAAATTAATAGCAAATAAAAATATAGTTAATTAAATATGAGTATTGTTATAAAAATAAAATGTAATAATTAAGCACCACTGATTATCAATTATAAAATAAAATCTTAGATGATCGCTTTAAAATTATACTTATAAATAAAAGATTTTATTTAAAATTAGCATATCCTTAATTAAGGCCTTCTGAGTGGTACAAATGAAACTGTATAATCTGCAGAGAATCTTTGAGAATTTGTCTCGTGATCAGAAAATAGTAAGAATAGGAAATATAAAGTTTGGAAATTTATTCTTTGAAGAAGAGTAAAAATTCAAATATAGGGTAAAGGTTGGTAATATTATGATACTAATAATATCATGACAGTATCTTTTGAAAATTTTTTACAATTTTATTGAGAGAGAGAAAGACCGGTTTTGTGCAGAAACTTGTCCACGAACATTCCCTTAATATGATGACGCAAAAAAAAAACCGATTTTACTCTCGCTCAGTAAAAATCTCAAAAAGAACTACCACAACATTATTAGTATCACAATACTACCAACCTTTACCTTATTGGAGCAACAGTAACAAATATAAATGACACTCGAGAGAAAATTAAACGCTTAATAAATATGGGAAATGCCTGTTATTATTCGGTTGAGAAGCTTTTGTCATCCAGTCTGCTGTCAAAAAATCTGAAAGTTAGAATTTATAAAACAGTTATATTACTGGTTGTTCTGTATGGTTGTCAAACTTGGACTCTCACTTTGAGAGAGGAACAGATATTAAGGGTGTTCGAGAATAGGGTGCTTAGGAAAATATTTGGGGCTAACAGGGATGAAGTTACAGGAGAATGGAGAAAGTTACACAACGCAGAACTGCACGCATTGTATTCTTCACCTGACATAATTAGAAACATTAAATCCAGACGTTTGAGATGGGCAGGGCATGTAGCACGTATGGGCGAATCCAGAAATGCATATAGAGTGTTAGTTGGGAGACCGGAGGGAAAAAGACCTTTAGGGAGGCCGAGACGTAGATGGGAGGATAATATTAAAATGGATTTGAGGGAGGCGGGGTATGATGATAGAGAATGGATTAATCTTGCTCAGGATAGGGACCGATGGCGGGCTTATGTGAGGGCGGCAATGAACCTCCGGGTTCTCTAAAAGCCATTTGTAAATAAATTGTAATTATGAGATGGTAAATTTGGTTTTAAAGTGCTACTTTTTTAACAACTACAAACATTTGTTTTGGAAGGTAATTCTGTGTACAGCCTCGGAACTGCTTGTGTATATTATAAAAGGTTACTGACTGGTTGGCTATGCATTCCTGTTTCTCAGTAGTTTCCACGTAATTCCACAATACAATGATGCATAGTCCGTGACCTTCACTTTCTTCAGCAGAATTATCTAACAGCACCAGCTTAGTCACAAAGACCGGGTGTATTCACCTGCGAGCAAGCCCACGTGACCCCTCTGATGCTTCATAGCTCTCTACCACACTGCAGCAATGTTCTCTGAAATGCCGTCGTATATAGGACAGCCGTTTCCTTGGCAACTGTAGCAATACTCGCTTCCGTGCATTTACATTACGAGACAAATGACAACCAATGACATCTTTTTATATGAGCCTGGGAAAGCTTACAAAGACATCAAAGCAGTGAAGGATGTAGTTAGGTATGTATAAAACTGAAATAGTAATATACGTTACAAGAGCGGTATGTTGACGTTTTCATGGTCGAGGAAAAGATTGAAAAAGCTAAACGTAGTTGAGCTTTTTTAATTTCCGAGAACATGAAAATAAACATACCGCTCGTGTATCGTACATTATTTTGTGCGAAGATCGTTTATTACATACCTGAAAGACGAATTTCTAATTAGTTGCAATGAAATCTCCATGTTGGTTTCTGTTTAATGACGCCAACTTCGGAAAACCAAAATATCTTTCTTCAACATTGTTGCTGTAAAATGTTTTCTGTGTTTACTATACTCCAGCAGGCCGTAATATACGTCTGTTTTTTTTCCCCCCAGTCTATAAATGCGAACTTAAAACAAACGGTAAGGTTATGTAATGATTTATTTTTCATTTTAATATTTTAACAATATTATTTATATAACATATTGCAGTAATAACATCGGCATCTGGAATCTTGTTGATTTTTTCACGGCTTCCTTAATGTTACTTGTATCAGGAATGCAATAAGTTTCGTGGAGTAATAGACTTTACTTAATTTTTGCAAATATTTAAAAACAATAATTAACATTGCAATTTAGGTGAAATTGCAGTGGTAAGTTTCCAATTTATAATTATTACTATGTTAAACGTCTCTAAAAATAATATGTTAAAAGCCTAAAGCAGTAAAATGAATGTCGCGCTTAAGCGGTAAGAAGAGGGAAATTGTTATGTGTGTTACGTTGGGAATACTGAATGTGGTATTTCACACTTACCGCGTATTGGTTCTGTGCGGAAAACAAGCAAATACGCACGATCTCGCACAAAATGTATTGCGAAAATATGATAAGATGTTGTTAACAGAAAATGAAAGAATTGAAATTCAGATGATATTACTTTAATTACTTGATTAACTAGTGGACTTACTCGTGTTAATTATGTAAGACTTGTGCGGCTTACAGCTGTTTCAGTGCTTTACGCACCATCCTCAGAGCCTACTAGATCACGGCGTCATCTCGAACTTCTCTGCCCGTTATGTGGGTGTGTTTGATTGTTGAAAGGTGTTGAAGAGTGGAGTCAAATAGTGTGTGTGTACTGAAATTGATCTGTGTGTTGAGAATTTGATCGGGGTGTGTTTTAGTGTGTTTGTATATTTTGTATTGTTCTAGTGTGTTGAGTTTTTGGTTCTTGGGTTGTATGTGTAGGATTTCCATGTCCATATTTATGTTACTGTATGTATGGTTGGCATTGGTTATGTGATCGACATATGTAGATGTATTGTGTCCTCTGGTTATTGCTTTAATGTGTTCTTTGCAGCGTGTTTGGAATGATATGCCTGTCTGTCCTATGTAGAACTTATCGCAACTATTGCATGTGAGTTTGTATACGCCTGTGTGGTTGTATTTATTTGTTTGTGTTTTTTGTGTGTTGAGATGTCTTTGTAGTGTGTTTTCTGTTCTGTATGCTATGTTGCATTTCTGCTTTCTGAATGAAGATGCGATCTTATGTGTGCTTTTGTTTTCGTATGTTAGTGTGATTCAAAGTGGATATTACTTTGTGACAGACGACATACACAATAGGAAGTATACATGCTTTTAACGAAACAACAGATCACATATAACAGATTAATCGGCCTAATACACTTTCAAGACGACTTCTATCAATTTCACTATGCTGCCATCTAGCAACTCCAAAGGAAGTCATATTATAACCCTGATGGAATTGCTCGGTGTAATAGCTTGGAGCAATACTTCCATCTAGCGGTTGTTACCAAAAAATTCAATGGTGATTCTAGTGGATTCATTCATTCGTAGTGTTCTGCCCAAGGGAAGGTCTTGCACTGCAAACCCAGCATTCTCCAGTCCTTCCTATTTTCTGCCTTCCTCTTACTCTCCGCATATGATCCATATATCTTAATGTCGTCTATCATCTGATATCTTCTTCTGCCCCGAACTCTTCTCCCGTTCACCATTCCTTCCAGTGCATCCTTCAGTAGGCAGTTTCTTCTCAGCCAGTGACCCAACCAATTCCTTTTCCTCTTTCTGATCAGTTTCAGCTGCATTATTTCTTCACCCACTCTTTCCAACACAGCATCATTTCTTATTCTGTCTGTCCATTTCACACGCTCCATTCTTCTCCATATCCACATTTCAAATGCTTCTAGTCGCTTCTCTTCACTTGTCATAATGCCCATGTTTTTGCCCCATACAATGCCACACTCCACACAAAGCACTTCCATAGTATCTTCCTTAGTTCTTTCTCCAGAGGTCCGCAAAAGATGCTCCTTCTTCTATTAAAAGCTTCCTTTCCCATTGCTATCCTCCTTTTGACTTCCTGGCAGCAGCTCATGTTACTGCTTATAGTACACCCCAAGTATTTGAAGCTGCCCACTTGCTCTACTGCCTCATTTAGAATTTGCAATTTTATCTTCTTTACTTTTCTTTCTATGACCATGGTCTTCGTCTTGTTTGTATTTATCTACATTCCATACTGCTCACAGCTGTCATTTAGCTCCAGTATCTCTTTTATAACATGGGAATGGCCACTCTGGAATATACAGAATGGAAGTGAAATGGCATTGCAGATTTTCAGAGGGAATAACCCATGTTGTATGTTACAAAAAACTATCATATCATATTGGTGGAAAGTTAACAGTTTTTCAGGAAAAATGTTTTTTCCCAAATGTTTAACGCCCTCTCATTCACTTTATTTATTTATTTATTTTTGTGTATTTATTTACTCAATTTATTTGTGTATTTCTTTCTTTCGTTCTTTCTTTCATTTTCTTTCTATAATTTTTTCTCCTTTTTCTTTCTTTCTTCATTTACTTATTTATTCCTGTATGTATGCATTTATTTATTCAATTTATTTGTGTATTTATTTTTTTTCTTTCTTTCTTTCTTTCTTTCATTTTCTTTCTATAATTTTTTTCTTCTTTCATTTTGTTCCTTTCTTCATTCACTTATTTATTCCTTTATGTATGCATTTATTTATTCAATTTATTTGTGTATTCCTTTCTTTCTTTCCTTCTTTCTTTCTTTCTTCCTGGCTTTCTTTCATTTTCTTTCTATAATTTTTCTTGTTTCTTTTTCTTTCTTTCTTCATTTCAGTTATTTATTCCTGTATGTATGCATGTATTTATTCAATTTATTTGTGTATCTCTTTCTTTCTTTCTTTCTTCTTTCATTTTCTTTCTATAATTTTTTCTTCTTTCTTTTTGTTCCTTTCTTCGTTTACTTATTTATTCCTGTATGTATGCATTTATTTATTCAATTTATTTGTATATTTCTTTCTTTCTTTCCTTCTTTCTTCCTTTCTTTCTTTCTTGGTTTCTTTCATTTTCTTTCTATAATTTTTCTTGTTTCTTTTTCTTTCTTTCTTCATTTACTTCTTTATTCCTGTATGTATGCATTTATTTATTCAATTTATTTGTGTATTTCTATCTTTCTTTCTTTCTTTCTTCCTTTTATTTTCTTTCTACAATTTTTTCTTCTTTCTTTTTCAATCTTTCTTCATTTACTTAATTATTCCTGTATGTATGCATTTATTTATTCAATTTATATGTGTATTTGTTTCTTTCTTTCTTTTTCGTCCTTTATTTATTTATTTATTTACGTTTTTTACTTATTTCATCTTTTGATGTACCAAGTTTTCTGACAACCTACGATTAATTCCTTATAGGCAAATAAAAACGTTGGAAGCATTATGTGCTACACGCTCACTAACGACACTTTCACCCTCGAATTTACATAATCTTAGATCCGCGGTAGTACCTTCATAATCTTGTTTTCTGTATTGCATTAGAAAGCTCATACGGTATCTCAACATTACCACCTCCATTTTATATTCATTGTAAGGCTATAAACAATTGACGACTGTCACATACCCACACTGCCCAGTGATAACCAAGCATCCTGTAAATTGTATGCCCAACCAAACAAAAACATTAAAATTGAAAGAAAAAAAAAACACCAAATTAAAGAAAAACATTTCTTACAAGAAGGTTGAGGGTGTTTGAGAATAAGGTAACATGCCATGAAGGCACTTGGGGGGCATGGAGGTAGAGCCCCATGCTTTCCATGACCTCGGCACTAGAATGAGGTGGTGTGGTCGGCACCACGCTCTGACCGCCTTTTACCCCCAGGAAAGACCCGGTACTCAATTTTATAGGAGGCTGAGTGAACCTCGGGGCCGTTCTGAAAGTTTGGCAACGAGAAAAAAATCCTGTCACCACCTGGGATCGAACCCCGGACCTTTCAGTCCGTAGCCAGTTGCTCTACCAACTGAGCTACCCGGCCGCCGTTTGAGAATAAGGAGTTTAGGAAAATATTTGGGGCTAAGAGGGATGAAGTTACAGGAGAATGGAGAAAGTTACACAACACAGAACTGCACGCATTGTATTCTTTACCTGACATAATTAGGAACATTAAATCCAGACGTTTGAGATGGGCAGGGCATGTAGCACGTATGGGCGAATTCCGAAATGCATATAGAGTGTTAGTTGGGAGGCCGGAGGGAAGAAGACCTTTGGGGAGGAAGAGACGTAGGTGGGAAGGTAATATTAAAATGGATTTGAGGGAGGTGGGATATGATGTTGGGGACTGGATTAATCTTGCTGAGGATAGGGACCGATGGCGGGCTTATATGAGGACGGCAATGAACTTTCGGGTTCTTTAAATGACATTTGTAAGTAATTCTTATTAACTTCATCATACATGTGACTTCACATAATATTTACTCGATATACTTTATTATGTATTCGTTCTCTCTCACTTCATCTGCTTATTTCGACTCTCACATATTTACACTCATTTCTCAGGACTCCCTCGCCTGATCCATCTCAATCAATTTCGGCCCTGTCTGCTGCACTGAGGTGTATTGAACCACCTCGTGACCTTTCTAACAATATTATAGAGCACAGCACAAGAAGCATTCAGCTCCTCGGGGGAGGCATCCAACGTCATGCCGCCGCACGCCTGTGACGTATTCGTCCCCAGGAGTGCCACAACACAATCCTTCTGCACAAAAGAGAAAGTCCAGGCTTAGCTAAACAATGCCTTGTTAACTTGGAAAACAAAGCAACCTCCACTACAGCCAGTTTATAATTTTCCGTACTAAGATTTTGCTATTAGTAATATGAATATGGCTCAATATTTCATAACCATCCCTTCATTATTATTATTATTATTATTATTATTATTATTATTATTATTATTATTACTAATGTAATTCTTCAATGTTCCTTTAAGCTATAGAGGATATTCATAGACGATAAGATGATAATTGTAATTGTAATTCTTTATTTAATGCAAATCAAGATTTAAGGTATAACTCCCTGTAAAGTTAATTTGAATAATTTTTCCCTCGAAATTATTCTTTATTTAATGTTCCTTTTAACCTACAGAGCCTATTCATAGACAGTAAGATGATAATTGTAATTGTAATTCTTTATTTAACGTTCCTTTTAAACTACAGAGGCTATTCATAGACGATAAGATGATAATTGTAATTGTAATTCTTTATTTAACGTTCCTTTTAAACTACAGAGGCTATTCATAGACGATAAGATGATAATTGTAATTGTAATTCTTTATTTAACGTTCCTTTTTAAACTACAGAGGCTATTCATAGACGATAAGATGATAATTGTAATTGTAATTCTTTATTTAACGTTCCTTTTAAACTACAGAGGCTATTCATAGACGATAAGATGATAATTGTAATTGTAATTCTTTATTTGACGTTCCTTTTAAACTACAGAGGCTATTCATAGACGATAAGATGATAATTGTAATTGTAATTCTTTATTTAACGTTCCTTTTAAACTACAGAGGCTATTCATAGACGATAAGATGATAATTGTAATTGTAATTCTTTATTTAACGTTCCTTTTAAACTACAGAGGCTATTCATAGACGATAAGATGATAATTGTAATTGTAATTCTTTATTTAACGTTCCTTTTAAACTACAGAGGCTATTCATAGACGATAAGATGATAATTGTAATTGTAATTCTTTATTTAACGTTCCTTTTAAACTACAGAGGCTATTCATAGACGATAAGATGATAATTGTAATTGTAATTCTTTATTTAACGTTCCTTTTAAACTACAGAGGCTATTCATAGACGATAAGATGATAATTGTAATTGTAATTCTTTATTTAAACTACAGTATTCATAGACGATAAGATGATAATTTTGTAATTCTTTATTTAACGTTCCTTTTAAACTAGAGAGGCTATTCATAGACGATAAGATGATAATTGTAATTGTAATTCTTTATTTAACGTTCCTTTTAAACTACAGAGGCTATTCATAGACGATAAGATGATAATTGTAATTGTAATTCTTTATTTAACGTTCCTTTTAAACTACAGAGGCTATTCATAGACGATAAGATGATAATTGTAATTGTAATTCTTTATTTAACGTTCCTTTTAAACTACAGAGGCTATTCATAGACGATAAGATGATAATTGTAATTGTAATTCTTTATTTAACGTTCCTTTTAAACTACAGAGGCTATTCATAGACGATAAGATGATAATTGTAATTGTAATTCTTTATTTAACGTTCCTTTTAAACTACAGAGGCTATTCATAGACGATAAGATGATAATTGTAATTGTAATTCTTTATTTAACGTTCCTTTTAAACTACAGAGGCTATTCATAGACGATAAGATGATAATTGTAATTGTAATTCTTTATTTAACGTTCCTTTTAAACTACAGAGGCTATTCATAGACGATAAGATGATAATTGTAATTTCTTTATTTAACGTTCCTTTTAAACTTTCTTTATTTAACGTTCCTTTTAAACTACAGAGGCTATTCATAGACGATAAGATGATAATTGTAATTGTAATTCTTTATTTAACGTTCCTTTTAAACTACAGAGGCTATTCATAGACGATAAGATGATAATTGTAATTGTAATTCTTTATTTAACGTTCCTTTTAATTCATAGACGATAAGATGATAATTGTAATTGTAATTCTTTATTTAACGTTCCTTTTAAACTACAGAGGCTATTCATAGACGATAAGATGATAATTGTAATTGTAATTCTTTATTTAACGTTCCTTTTAAACTACAGAGGCTATTCATAGACGATAAGATGATAATTGTAATTGTAATTCTTTATTTAACGTTCCTTTTAAACTACAGAGGCTATTCATAGACGATAAGATGATAATTGTAATTGTAATTCTTTATTTAACGTTCCTTTTAAACTACAGAGGCTATTCATAGACGATAAGATGATAATTGTAATTGTAATTCTTTATTTAACGTTCCTTTTAAACTACAGAGGCTATTCATAGACGATAAGATGATAATTGTAATTGTAATTCTTTATTTAACGTTCCTTTTAAACTACAGGGCTATTCATAGACGATAAGATGATAATTGTAATTGTAATTCTTTATTTAACGTTCCTTTTAAACTACAGAGGCTATTCATAGACGATAAGATGATAATTGTAATTGTAATTCTTTATTTAACGTTCCTTTTAAACTACAGAGGCTATTCATAGACGATAAGATGATAATTGTAATTGTAATTCTTTATTTAACGTTCCTTTTAAACTACAGAGGCTATTCATAGACGATAAGATGATAATTGTAATTGTAATTCTTTATTTAACGTTCCTTTTAAACTACAGAGGCTATTCATAGACGATAAGATGATAATTGTAATTGTAATTCTTTATTTAACGTTTTTTAACGTATTCATAGACGATAAGATTAATTGTAAAATTCTTTATTTAACAAACTACAGAGGCTATTCATAGACGATAAGATGATAATTGTAATTGTAATTCTTTATTTAACGTTCCTTTTAAACTACAGAGGCTATTCATAGACGATAAGATGATAATTGTAATTGTAATTCTTTATTTAACGTTCCTTTTAAACTACAGAGGCTATTCATAGACGATAAGATGATAATTGTAATTCTTTATTCAACGTTCCTTTTAAACTACAGAGGCTATTCATAGACGATAAGATGATAATTGTAATTGTAATTCTTTATTTAATATTGTAATGTGGGCAAACAAGTCTTTACCCAACGTAATCATTTGCCTTTCTTGTACCTTCAATCAGGATCCTGGAATTTCAGACAGGAGAGAGAAGTTCAAGTGAGGGAATAGGGATATTTTGCCATTATTACTTGCCATCACTGAGTCTGTATGCGTCACAATACGAATTCTGATACCCATCAAGCGCGGGGAAGGTATAACCAAGGCACGATCTGAACTTTCCCCTGGAAGGACGTAATGGGCGCTCTGCTGGAGGTCATGGCCGACACGAAGCAGACATCAAGCAGCGGTGACGATCCCGGCCCCCTGTGGATGATCCTGCTCCACGGTCACGAAGCTCTGGCCTCTGGACCCTAGTCGATACGGCTGCCTCGCAATTATTCTCTGTCGGTGAGGACTGACAAGGATGTTTTCCAATACCTCCAGATATGGCATCGAAGTACTTTTGTTTTTTATTTAGAGTTCAGTTCTTTACGTTACCATGGGAACACTGATGTCCTGTGGTCACCATCTAGCTGTTGAATTACGGCAAGGAAAAGAGCCATGTCCCTCTTAGAGGGCACCAGGCACAATTGTTTGGCCATTTATCGCCCAAGCCACCAGTGTAACTCTGTCGGCTTGCCTGCCGATCCGGAGTTGCATCGGACGCGGGTTCGATTCCCGCTTGGGCTGATTACCTGGTTTTCCCAATCATAAGGCAAATGTCAGGTAATCTATGGCGAATCAACGGCCTCATCTCGCCAAATATCATCACACTATCACCAATTCCATCGACGCTAAATAATCTCGTAGTTGATACAGCATCGTTAAATAACCAAGTAAATAATAGTACATTATGCAACGAGCCTATAATGAAGGTAATTAAGAAGTGAGTATGGATATTTATGAAACGAGCGCAAGCGAGTTTCATAATTTTCATACGAGCTTCTTAATTACCATTATAGGCGAGTTTCATACGAATTTTTATGCTCGACCATATTTCTAACTTCATATTATTAATTTTATTGTATCTGACCTGGAGCAATGTCCCGTATGTTGTGAGATGTGCGCAGACGCGAAAGTATTGATTTTTTCCGAGGAACAGATGTCCACAGTGACCTTGCTAGGCCCTAAGAACCTACAGAGATAACATTGAAATAAAATTAGACATTTAAAAACGAGATGACAAATTGAATTTATTTGAATATTATTTACAATTAACGCTAATTATTATAGTAACAGAACATAACCTTCTGCGACAGTATTGGATTTCCAGCCTCCGTGACTTTTCGCTAATTCTCTTTCGATTGCATATCCGAGAATAATCGATACTTGCGGTTTTATAACGGTAGAAAGCTGACCTGTCATTGGCTGAACAGTTGTAACCTGAGTCGTCATTGGCTGAAAGACCTGACGTTTAATGAGTAGGTGTACTTTAATGACATGCATTAAAGGTCTGCTACCAGGTGTATAATTACTACATTTCGGCATGGTCGAGCATAAAATAAATTTATCTCCCAGGTTGAATTTTGACACTGATCTCTGCAGTTGCCAGAGCATTAAAATATCACTACCACTAAGCTGAAAGTGAAATTGTTGTCCCATTAAACGAAGCACAGAAGGTAACATGTAAATCCAAGAGTAATTATTACATAATACACAGGGTGTCTCTGATTTAGATCGACAAAATTTGGAATTGCATAGATAGGCCTAACCTTTTCTAAACCCTTTGTTGAGGAACAATCCACGGGCCAGTTCAAAAGTGAAACAAGTCTGTATTTTAAAGTTTTATATTGCAGTGAAAAATTCAATTAAAATCATTCTAATTGGAATTTATAGTAGAGTGCTATTCAAAAGTAAGTTACATGTTTAAATAGATATAACATTTTTTTTTAATTAACGTATACACAAAATGGTAACACATTTGTGTGTATCTAATAACGGGATTTGTTCATTTAACATGCTCATTTGTTTTGGTTAACATGGTAACAGATTTTGTTTATAATGTGTCAAGAGTGATTTTCTTAATGAATTTTTAAATCACTATAGTTGACTGTGTTTTAAAATGGTTTGCCTTTATTGATCGATTAATATTTGAGAAGAAAAATTAGCTCCGGCGCCAGAGATCGAACCCGGGTCCTTCGTTCTACGTACCAAGCGGTCTGACAACTGAGCTACGCCGAATTCAATCCACAGCGCCAGATCGAATTCTCCACCTTCAGTGTTTCCATTTGTGGCCTGACTAAAAGTTAAGCATATATGTTGACGTGTATCCAATGTCAGGAGCGCACTCAGCTGGGTGACTTGTTTGGCCGGGATTCCGCAGTTAAGTGCACAGCAATCTGTACGGACATATGCACTGCAGCTATGAGAATATTATAGATTTATTAATTTGTCCTACAGAATAATATCTGCAATATTGACAATTAATATTTGAGGAGAAAAATTCGCTCCGGCGCCGGAGATCGAACCCGGGTCCTTGGTTCTACGTACCAAGCGCTCGAATTTTTGTCCTCAAATATTAATTGTCAATATTACAGATATTATTCTGTAGCACAAATTAATAAACCTGTAACATTTACTGATCGAATTAATCTTGTTCAGAGTTATTATGAATCTTAAAGAAGGCTAACAAACGGCATTTTCTCGAACACTGGCGTCATATTGTATGGTTTACCTCCAACAACTTTTGTATGCAACTCTTTTTTTTTTTTTTTTTGTAAAATTAAAATTTAAGAAGTTACAATTAATATTGCATTTTTTTTTTTTCACACTCCGACTTAAACTAAATCCAGAAAAATCACAGTCAATATTTGTGGGCCATTCACGTTTGTTAAGCACTATTACCATACCAAATTTGTCCCCGATTAAAATACACGGCACCGAAATTCCGTTCAGTGAATCAGTAAAGAATCTAGGTATTTATATGGATAAAAGTTTAAATTGGAACATTCAAGTTGCAGAAACCTGCAAAAAAGTATTCTCATTAATCCACTCGTTTAGACGATTGAAGAATTTTCTACCCTTTTCCATGAAAAAAAAATGTTAGTACAAACACTCGTGATGCCCCACTTCGATTACTGTGATATTCTGTTTACTGACCTAAGCGTTACTTCGGCGCAGAGACTACAACGTGTTCATAATATGTGCGTCCGTTTCGTCTGCAATATCCGCCGGGCTGATCACGTAACACCATCCCT
Organism: Periplaneta americana; assembly: GCA_025594305.2. Taxonomy (NCBI): domain Eukaryota; kingdom Metazoa; phylum Arthropoda; class Insecta; order Blattodea; family Blattidae; genus Periplaneta; species Periplaneta americana. Next base: position 108,940,779 of record JAJSOF020000031.1, on the reverse strand, counting down.
CGAAATGTTGTCCTGGCTCCGTCTAGAAGATCGTAGGAAAATCCACGGTCTTTCCCTTCTCTTTCACATATTGCATTTCTCCACTCCTGTCTATCTTGCGTCTCGTTTTCAAAATTTATCCACCCATCATAACCTAGACACACGATCACAACACTCCTCAATATTATCCATTCCCTGCCACCGAACATCCTCATATTCATCTTCTTTGATATAATTGTCTAAAAGATGAGCATATTTATTGACTTTCTTTTTCACGGCTAAGTGAGCAGCAGATTTATTTATTTATTTATTTATTTATTTATTTATTTATTTATTTATTTATTTATTCATGCTGCTTACATATTTATTTATTCATTTATATATTTATGCTATTTACATATTTATTTATTAACTCATTCATTCATTTACTTATTTATTTATTTATGCTACTTACATATTTATTTATTCATTCATTCATTCATTCATTCATTCATTCAATCATACATTCACTTATTTATTTATTTATTTATTTATTTATTGATGCTGCTTACATATTTCTTTATTTATTTATGTATTTATGCTATTTACATATTTATTTATTCATTCATTCATTCACTTATTTATTTATTTATTTATGCTACTTACATATTTATTTATTCATTCATTCACTTATTTATTTATTTACTTATTTATTTATTTATTTATTTATTTATTTATTCTGGTGTAGTTAAGGCCATCATGCCTTCTCTTCCAATTCAGTTAATTCAGAATTTTTTCCAGGAAATACTAACGTAACACCATCCGTCGAAATGTTGTCCTGGCTCCGTCTAGAAGATCGTAGGAAAATCCACTGTCTTTGCCTTCTCTTCACATATTGCATTTCTCCACTCCTGTCTATCTTGCGTCTCGTTTTCAAAATTTATCCACCCATCATAACCTAGACACACGATCACAACACTCCTCAATATTATCCATTCCCTCCCACCGAACATCCTCATATTCATCTTCTTTCACTGTGGCTGTTCCTCGGCTTTGGAATTCCCTACCGAGTAATGTCAGGGACTGTCAGACATCGAACCAATTTAAGAATAGGCTAACGAAATATCTTTCTAACAATTCTTGTTAACAATAATAGCTGTTTCAAGTTTCTCAATGTTTAATTGTTATATATATCACAGATAAATATCTAAATTATCTCATTATTATTACTATTATTATTATTATTATTATTATAACTATTTTTTACCAATGTTTATTATTGTCACACTAACATTAGTTATCCAGTTTTCATTATTTACTTTCATGTTGTTTTATGGTCTAGATATTAATGTAATAACTATGTAAGCAAATGTAATTAATTAGAATTAGAGTCTGGCTGGGCGGAAGAGAAGGCCTACTAGCCTTAGCTCTGCCAGATTAAATAAATAAATTATTATTATTATTATTATTATTATTATTATTATTATTATTATTATTATTACATTAATTTTTAAAATATAAATGATACTGTAAAATTTGCAACAAGTCCTTCAGAATATGGAGCGTAATTCGGACAATTTCGAAAGTTGCAAATTTTAATAATTTCAGAACACTGATAGTAAATTTTGAAATTGAACATCTAGCCCCAAATAATAATCCAATGACTGTCCAATTAGATATGTACAAGAATTTGAAACTCATGTGCGAATGCAAATAATAATGTAGAAAATACAAGAAAAAAAAACAGTAAGCGATATCGATAAACAAATGTTTAAGCACTTATCAACTTAATCTGACTTCGTACAACCTAAGTTCCCTATTATAGAGCATAACCTTTTTCCTGTTTACTTTTTGCATGCTTTTACTCAATCACACAATACGTACTGTACATCTATACTTCCTTCATGGGAATCGAACCAGTGTGCTTTGGATTTGTGACCTTTCAGTATGACCACGTAAGCCGCACCTCAGAACATAAAAAGGGTAAATGTGTTTCTAATGTCACTTAATGGCGTTCACACCTGCGAATGTCTCCTCGTATCGTCTGACGTAACCAAGAAAAACGACAAGTGAAGGCAGACGTAACCACAGGTTACAGATGGATACATACGGAGAAAGGCATCAACAACTGCACGTTTTATTAGCAGTTAGTGGAAGGACTGACTTGAACTTGTTCTTCTTATTTATATACAAACATTCTATGTCTGTATTTTATATGAGTTGTTTAGAATGCAGGTTACCAATATCAAGACCATAGAAGACGAAATCTTGTGTTCTACACGTAAACTACAAAGTCTAATCAGTCACTTTTCCAATTTTCTTATAGTCTACTAATCAATTTATCAGGGAATGATGTATATGAAATATAATAATTTTAGTACTAGACTGTGTGTGTACAGCGATTTCTACTAAACTATTGGACGGATTTTGTTCATATTCAGTATCTACGAGACAATTTATCAGGGAATGATGTACATGAAATATAATAATTTTAGTACTAGTCTGTCTGTGTACAGCGATTTCTATTAAACTATTGGACGGATTTTGTTCATATTCAGTATCTACGAGACAATTTATCAGGGAATGACGTACATGAAATATAATAATTTTAGTACTAGTCTGTCTGTGTACAGCGATTTCTACTAAACTATTGGACGGATTTTGTTCATATTCAGTATCTACGAGTCAATTTATCAGGGAATGATGTACATGAAATATAATAATTTTAGTACTAGTCTGTGTACAACGATTTCTACTAAACTATTGGACGGATTTTGTTCATATTCAGTATCTACGAGTCAATTTATCAGGGAATTATGTACATGAAATATAATAATTTTAGTACTAGTCTGTCTGTGTACAGCGATTTCTACTAAACTATTGGACGGATTATGTTCATATTCAGTATCTACGAGTTAATTTATCAGGGAATGATGTACTTGAAATATAATAATTTTAGTACTGGTCTGTCTGTGTACAGCGATTTCTACTAAACTATTGGACGGATTTTGTTCATATTCAGTATCTACGAGTTAATTTATCAGGGAATGATGTACTTGAAATATAATAATTTTAGTACTGGTCTGTCTGTGTACAGCGATTTCTACTAAACTATTGGACGGATTTTGTTCATATTCAGTATCTACGAGTTAATTTATCAGGGAATTATGTACATGAAATATAATAATTTTAGTACTAGTCTGTCTGTGTACAGCGATTTCTACTAAACTATTGGACGGATTTTGTTCATATTCAGTATCTACGAGTTAATTTATCAGGGAATGATGTACATGAAATATAATAATTTCAGTACTAGTCTGTCTGTGTACAGCGATTTCTACTAAACTATTGGACGGATTTTGTTCATATTCAGTATCTACGAGTCAATTTATCAGGGAATGATGTACATGAAATATAATAATTTTAGTACTAGTCTGTCTGTGTACAGCGATTTCTACTAAACTATTGGACGGATTTTGTTCATATTCAGTATCTACGAGTCAATTTATCAGGGAATGATGTACATGAAATATAATAATTTTAGTACTAGTCTGTCTGTGTATAGCGATTTCTACTAAACTATTGGACGGATTTTGTTGGTGGCGATGATTTCTGAGGATCGAACCGAAGCTGTTTGTACACACCCGACCCACGACCACCGGGGCGGCCCGGCACACAGAACCAGTCATCAGCAGCCATTAGAGGGGTTCTTCCAGCACGATGCAAGCGGGCTAACACCCGTGACCAGGCATTCCGTCCCTCCTGCAATTACAGGCACACGCACTGGACAGAGAGCAGTTGGAATGTCGCCTGGGACGTCAACGAGATCTGCTGTGCGTGTGGTGTGAAAACCCGGCCGTGGCATTCTGGAGCGCAGCGGCTATTTAAAAATGACATAAAAGCGATTACTTTCTTTCTAACGACTTTGAAATTTCGTTCAAATGAAGTCAATACTATGAAGTATTTTTAGGCTAAAAATTAAAAAATGCTAATTTTGGCACATATTTGGTCACTCCTGTATATCCTTTCTTTAGCACTTCTCATTTTTTTTTTTTTTCAGGTATTTCATTTTTTGCACGTTGTTACAGGAAAATCCATCTCGTGAACGTCACAGGTCGTTTACAAGGCGGTGACCAGTGGCCTTCGAGATATCCTGCATTAGCTGCCAAATCGCTTCCCAATATGGCAACATTTCACAACAAAATGTCAAGGCTGTGGAAATGAGCGACACGGGAAGTTATGTGACCCGCCGTGCCGGTGGGTGGTCTGCTGAACTCATGTTTAATTCGTTATTCTGGTCGTAATTAAATTCAAAGAGCCAGCTGTCGTGTGGCAAGGAATGTGTGTGGTCCAACAATCGCCAAAAGATTAAACCTAAGCTCTGTTAACAAAATGTCTCCACGTGTGCACTACATTTTACACGCAGCAGGAAGATTTATTTTTTCGAAACATTTCTAGAAGGCTGTGGTGTATTTATTTTGCCATTACTCTCGACAGAGATATTTTCCTATTAACAGAATTTCTGTAGTACCCTCTAGCTTTGCTAGATACACGTTAGATTCCATTCTAAAGGTCTAAGTTTGCCACGAAATTATAGAATAAAAAGTCGCCTGAAAAAACAGAGTTCTTCACACCATAACGGTAATAATATTACAAGCCTTTTTGACAAAAAAAATGGCGTTTTAGTTCTTCTCAGCCTAAACAAATTTATGGCATTCATGATAAGCAACCTATACAATGATGATAATCAGGTTTTATTATAAACAATAAAATTTATTATTGCACTATTGTTATTGAACTGGAATTACGAGCAAATGCTGGGTAACTTTCGGTGCTGGACCCCGGACTCATTTCACCGGCATTACCACCTTCATTTCATTCAGACGCTAAATGACCTAGATGTTGATACAGCGTCGTAAAATAACCCAATATAATAAAATAAAAATGAACTGGAATTGGAGCAACAGAAGTTCCAGATGTTGATGATGACAACTACGATGATAACGATAATGATGATATTGATAAGATAAAGATAATAAAGATAATGATACTGACGACAAATAAGATTAGTATTATTATTATTATTATTATTATTATTATTATTATTATTATTATTATTATTATTATTATTATTATTCAAACATCCTTAACCTATGTCCCTAAGGTGCTTAGGAAAATATTTTGGTCTAAGAGGGATGAAGTTACAGGAGAAAGGAGAAAGTTACACAACACAGAACTGCATGCATTGTATTCTTCACCTGACATAATTAGGAACATTAAATCCAGACGTTTGAGATGGGCAGGGCATGTAGCACGTATGGGCGAATCCAAAAATGCATATAGAGTGTTAGTTGGGAGACCGGAGGGAAAAAGACCTTTAGGGAGTCCGAGACGTAGATGGGAGGAAAATATTAAAATGGATTTGAGGGAGGTGGGGTATGATGATAGAGACTGGATTAATCTTGCACAGGATAGGGACCGCTGGCGGGCTTATGTGAGGGCGGCAACGAACCTTCGGGTTCCTTAAAAGCCATTTGTAATTATTATTATTATTATTATTATTATTATTATTATTATTATAAAAGTAAGTAAATATTATTTATTGTACTATTATTGAATTTGATCTACTTTAAGGATTTGGTGAACAGTTTTCAGAACATGGGAGGAATGATAATAGGAGGAAGATGAATAAAGTGCATAAGATTTGCAGATGATATGGCGTTGTTAGCAGAAGAGGAGATGATACTAAGGGATATGCTACTGGAGCTAAATGACAGCTGTGAGCAGTATGGAATGAAGATAAATGCAAACAAGACGAAGACCATGGTCATAAGAAGAAAAATAAAGAAGGTAAACGTGCGAATTCTAAATGAGGCAGTAGAGGAAGTGGACAGCTTCAAATACTTGGGGTGTACTATAAGCAGTAACATGAGCTGCTGCCAGGAAGTCAAAAGGAGGATAGCAATGGCAAAGGAAGCTTTTAATAGAAAAAGGACCATCTTCTGCGGACCTTTGGAAAAAGAACTAAGGAAGAGACTAGTGAAGTGCTTTGTGTGGAGTGTGGCAATGTGTGAAGCAGAAACATGGACGTTACGACGAAGTGAAGAGAAGCGACTAGAAGCATTTGAAATGTGGATATGGAGAAGAATGGAACGTGTGAAGTGGACAGACAGAATAAGAAATGAAGCTGTGTTGGAAAGAGTGGGTGAAGAAAGAATGATGCTGAAACTGATCAGGAAGAGAAAAAGGAATTGGCTGTATCACTGGTCGAGAAGAAACTGCCTACTGAAGGATGCACTGGAAGAAATGGTGAACGGATATTAAGATATATGGATTATATAAGGAGACTAAGAGGAAGGCAGAAAATAAGAAAGATTGGAGAATGCTGGGTTTGCAGTGAAAGACCTGCCCTGGAGCAGAACACAGTACGTAGTATATCTGTACCGGTATGTATTGAATTTTAATGGAAACAACAGAAGGTCTAGATGTTGAGGCCCTTATTGGATTGCTAATGACTATAGATAGGCCTACAGAGAAACAAGGGGTTATGCAAGAATTTATTGTACATTAAATTTCTGACCAAATTTTCATCTATCTCATAAGAAAACTGGAAAAGATAGCATCAGATTGCAATCTTAATGCACCTCAATAATATTACTAGTCAAAAGGTAAACGAATTTTTCTATGAATACCAGAGAAATTATGAAATGATAAAAAATGACGAAATTGCTCAAATGGATCTGATGATGGTAACATGATGATCAAGATTATTATTATGACTATTACACTTTTACTACGTCACACTACTTTTGACCAATAAAACGGTACGAAAGGACGTCTTTCAACCAATCATGGCTGCTTATCGCACTATTTTATCGCGTCCCTAGCATTTGTTTAATTTTATCGCGTCCCTAGCATTTGTTTATTTTTATCACTACCCTAGCATTTGTTTCTTTGTGTGCCAACATTTCAAACTGCTGTGGTCTGGACGTCAAAAAACAGAAAATTACAAACCACTCCAGTCGATGCACAGCAGTTTCAAATATGACTCGCATTGGCATTCAAGAACAAGAATTAATAAAGATCACCGGTCATATATGAAGAGCACCATTCGGAAATCATGGATAAGTTGAGGAATACACCATGTACATCAACGAGTTCACTTCTTTTACGCACACGTCCAATATAACATCAACTGAACCACCAACCACTAAAACATTCAAATTCGAAAATTGTACTTTCAATAATTGTTTCTTTTAAAATTATTCATGTTTATTTTTTATTTCATCATCGTTAATTAAAACGTTTCTTGTTTATTTCATCATCCCTAATTAAAACTTTTCTAACACTTGTTTATATTATTTAGGTTATGTTTGTTATAGCTTCTGCTATATGATATTATGGATACTCACGTATCAGAGATTGTTCAATACTAAGATTTATTGAAAATCATCTGTCAAGTGACGTTGATTACTGGGATCCGGATGATTGAAGTGGAATGCAACTGTTTTAATAAAAATGAAACTGAATCAACAAAGCCTTCTTGACTAGTAACCGTCCACAGAGTTCAATGATGATTCCATAGTTGGCACAACTGATACCGGTAACAAGAAAACATAATCATAAAACACTACTGCCATCTAGCGTAATGTTGAGATGGTACAATAATACACTTGAAGACAGTTGTATTTTCGTAAGCCAATTAATATTTTATTGTATTGGAGTACTTCGTTATTTCTAATCTTTATATACTTTCTTCTAATCGTGTAATAGTCAATTAATCCCACACGAGTTTTTGTTTACATCTGAGAAGCATTTTCTACGTTTCATGTCGCCTACATTCTGGCGGCCATCTTATTTACAAATTCCTTGCAATTCCAACGTCCCCCACTCCCAGCAAAGAGAACAGCGCGAGGTTGAATGTGCATCTGTTACATACTCTTGGAAAATATTCAAATGAACGGATATCTGGCAACAATAACATTTCATGCATATATCACGTGCACAGAACATAGTTCTAAAATGTCGAGACATGAAGTTAGAAGGTTCAGGAATGCAGAGCGTGTACTGAAGTACTGCATTACGAGGGAATAGAAGCGTTTTCGATATCTGTAGTTTCCATGGCTACATAAAGTTTGGCAGTAACTCATAGGAGGAACAGAATGTATTTGCATATTATCTTCGACCCACTTTACCATGGCAACAACGTGTTACTGCATAGCATACAATGATTTGATGCCTAGTTCAAAACTTCATCCCTTTTTCTTATCACATGTATGGTTTACTCTTCACATAATGTTTTCTGGCCTACATAATGAACCGTAAATAATCTCATTAATTTGAACAAAAAGGTTTAATACAATTTTGCTCATTTTTGCTTCCTTTTCGAGATAAAAATGATTTTATATGAAACATTTCATACTGTGTTTTGAGAAAACCATTGATTCAATTCCTAATATGCTCAATCAACTGAAGAGAGAAGTGTATTATGACAATAAATGATTTTAAAACAATTATAGTTTTGTGCTTTAAATTAGCAGAAATTTGATACAAAGAAAAGTAACTTTTTGTATTAAAAAATAATTTTAAAATGTTACATTAATTGCTTTGATTAAATTTCTGTACATTCAAAATCTATACTAATAATAAATCTGTAGCCAAAATTTTTCTGGTAATTTTCGATTTTCCAAAAATAATTGGTGTTAACATGTCTTAATTAACCATCCTGAAACCGAAAATCGCTTTTTCGAAATTTTTGTTTGTTTGTCTGTCTGTCTGTCTGTCTGATGTTTGTTACCTTTCCACGCGATAATGGTTGGACGGATTTCGATGAAAATTGGAATATAAATTAAGTTCGTTGTAACTTAGATTTTAGGCTATATTGTATTCAAAATACGTTATTTAAAATGGGGGTTATAAGGGGGCCTGAATTAAATAAATCGAAATATCTCGCTTATTATTGCTTTTTGTGAAAAATGTTACATAACAAAAGATTCTTTAAAAATGATTTCCGATAAGCTTTATTCTATGCAAAATTTTCATATGACTGATATTTAAGGATATACAAGACTTTTAAAATAACAATATAATACATTTTCACCGCCGCCTCAGATTGTAGCGTTGTTGTTCCTGCAGTAACTCCTATGTTCAAAATATAAAATTTTTGAGTAGGAAGAAAAACCACATTTATTCATTCCATGGCAATGGTACATAGGAGATCGTGAATTCTTACATTTTCGAAAGAAAGAAAGAAATATAATTACATATCACTATATATGCCGTATCACTATTTAAGTTATTTGAAGGGTTCAGAACCATAGTGGGCCAAGCGCCATTTACTGAATACGTAGAAAACATGGGTTAAAATTAAGTTATTACCATAATTCAATGGAAACATATAGCAAGTAATATTATGACAATCTTCATTAAACTATGGTTGCATGTAATAAAAATTAAGAAACATGTTAAAGGAATTGTCATTGCACCAAATGAGTGTCTCTGGACCAAAATGATCGCATTTTAATTTTTTAAATACAATTTAAATTAACATTAAACTATGTATTCGTCTATCAAACATGAATGTTCCCTGGATCAAACGTCCTATTTTAATTATGTAATTACTTTATATTTATTTCTAACGGGTGCAGCGGAGCGCACGGGTATGGCTAGTACAAAACTAAAATTCTTTCAATACATTACTTCCTTAAATTGACTGAGCATATTGGGAATTAAATCAATAGCTTTCCCAAAACACGCTATGAAATATTTCATCAAAAAATCCTGAAAAGGAAGCAAGAGCCAGCAAAAATTGTATTACACTTTTTCGTTTGAAATATCTCAAAGAATAATCCCTTGTTAATGACATTACTTGCGGTCTACCCTGTAAGAATTATTTAAAATTTACCACAGTACTGAAAGGGTTGAAATGTTAAAAATAATATTCCCAACTAAACAAAACCCAGTTTCACTAAAAAAAATTAGGATGAATGTTACAATAAAACTTATACCCCTTTCACAATGTCAGCATTATTTCGAAACAAAACAAATCAACGCTTCTCTAGCTACAGGATGAGTCAAAATTATGTAAGCGATTTATCTTTCCCTTTTTTCCTTCTAAAAGAAAAAACTAATAGCGCTAAAAATATTCTGCTGAGAACATTTTACAAAGGGGCACAGGAAAGATTATCTTGCAGCAAATTTTATTCGTAAAAAGCAAAGTCAAAGAAAGTGCTTAGATCTGTGAAGGGGAGTTAATAATTACGGGGAGTATAAAGACAGAAATAACTAATTTAACGTCTTCAAATTCTGAAGTACTTAACTGTGGTATAAATTAAAAAAAGTAATCCAATTTCATATTATTATTCATTACAATTTCAAACAACTCACTGGCGTCATATTGATGTGTGAATCGTTTCGACTGTCAATTGCATTGTTGTCTGCAGACTAGGCCTCCTGGAATGAGGAAGCGATTATGAAGTAGTTAACGAGAAGGCTGCGCCTTGTTAAATTTAAATGCGGGGAGTATGAAGACAGAAATGAAAAGAAATATCAAAACTTTTATTTCAAATCCCAAACATCCTTACAATCCCAACCATGGTCACAATAACAATCACGAACAGCATAAACGTTTCACGCAATAAAATTATAGCAAATCGATTAATTCCCTGGCTCTTTTTGCCTCTACAATCGCTAATCTGTCTTACTGATTGTTGTTATGAAGACAGCAGATGATATTTCAACGCCAAGATACGATACTCAAGTCTGAATAACTTGAGATCCCATGCTTTACATTTCTCAGCACGAAAGAGTCAATTTAAAAACTTACAAAATACAGAATCAATGAGCACGTAGGAAAACAATGAAAAGTCCCATCTGTCGGCGGTGATTCACGGCGTTCATTAACTTGATGTCCTTCGCATCTGAGGACAATGTGGCCAACATACAAATTAATACCCTGGAGATAATGGACGCGCAATTTCTTCACGCTGGACAGCCTGAACCAGATTCGTAAGTGAGCCGAATGCCCCCAAGGCTGGCGAACCTGTTTACAAAAATAACGCTCCTAATTATAGCTTGTGCATGTAAAAATGGACAAATATCCCTTCCATCACTCCATGTGTGACCAGACTCCAGTGGACTCTCGCGGAAACTATGCAAACTATGCGATATCATGAAAGAAAGGAGACATTCGCATTCATATTGTTGAATATCCGTTGAGGTGCAACTAAGAAAAACAACGCTTTGTTTGAAAGATGTAAAGGATTACAATTTTAATTGTCATCTTATCGTCTATGAATATCCTCTCTACTTTAAAAGGAACGTTTAATAAAGTATTATAATTACAATTATCATCTTATCATCTATCAAAGTCTCTGTAGTTTAAAAGGGACGTTAAATAAAGAATTGCAATTACAATTATCATCTTATCGTCTATGAATAGCCTCTGTAGTTTAAAAGGAACGTTAAATAAAGAATTACAGTTACAATTATCATCTTATCGTCTATGAATAGCCTCTGTAGTTTAAAAGGAACGTTAAATAAAGAATTACAATTATCATTCTTATCGTCTATGAATAGCCTCTGTAGTTTAAAAGGAACGTTAAATAAAGAATTACAATTACAATTATCATCTTATCGTCTATGAATAGCCTCTGTAGTTTAAAAGGAACGTTAAATAAAGAATTACAATTACAATTATCATCTTATCGTCTATGAATAGCCTCTGTAGTTTAAAAGGAACGTTAAATAAAGAATTACAATTACAATTATCATCTTATCGTCTATGAATAGCCTCTGTAGTTTAAAAGAACGTTAAATAAAGAATTACAATTACAATTATCATCTTATCGTCTATGAATAGCCTCTGTAGTTTAAAAGGAACGTTAAATAAAGAATTACAATTACAATTATCATCTTATCGTCTATGGATAGCCTCTGTAGTTTAAAAGGAACGTTAAATAAAGAATTACAATTACAATTATCATCTTATCGTCTATGAATAGCCTCTGTAGTTTAAAAGGAACGTTAAATAAAGAATTACAATTACAATTATCATCTTATCGTCTATGAATAGCCTCTGTAGTTTAAAAGGAACGTTAAATAAAGAATTACAATTACAATTATCATCTTATCGTCTATGAATAGCCTCTGTAGTTTAAAAGGAACGTTAAATAAAGAATTACAATTACAATTATCATCTTATCGTCTATGAATGGTCTGTGTAGTTTAAAATTAAAGTTAAATAAAGAATGTTATAGTTTATGCGTTCTGTGTAGTCTTCTGAGAATTTTTCTTACTTTAAGATGGATACCAAGTATTATTATGGCTAAACTTGGGACCATTTTTCTTTCACGTAATCAATAGGTTGTAAGTAACACTATTTTGCTGGAATGTGACGTTAAATAGACAATTTTAATGATGAAATTAAAAAACTTAATTTTGGATAAAGATATCATTATCTACCATCTTCTGCACTGGACAAAAGAAATCTCGATTATAGCGGATCTTACGTCAAATGATTCGGATTTCTCGTGTCATTTTACCATAGCTCCATCATAAAATGTAATAACCCTCCCATCTTTTCTTTGGAAGCATTGTAACTAATAATATGCTAGAAATACTCTACTGTTTTTTCATTTAGGATCAAAACAGTGCTAGATGTGACCTGGACCAACACGTTTGGATACCCCTGGCTGGCGATGTGGTGCTCTGAGCGACATGAACTTGAATTTTAGAGCTGCATTATGCTAATTGCTGAGTAGAGAAAGCACCAACAACCGCGACAAGAGAATAACGCACAGAAATTCCAGCTATCAGCCAGAAAGACGTGATCTGTGTTGATGTTGAACCGGAGGCCCCCGGCGATGTAGCCCACAAGAGCGAGGGCCTCCTCTGCGGTCAGCATTTTTTCCTCCATGCAGCCATGTACGTAGCTGAGATGACCGTCTTACACGAAGGCTTGCTTTGAATGCTTTACATACAGCATTTGCATCAAGATATGGCAGACATGACATCAATAGGTGCTATTACACCTAATAGCACTGAATTAAGCTATAAATTGCCAGTGGACAGGGCAGCGGAGATAGACGTGTCAAATGGGCTTTTAGAAGTGCACTGTTATTCATGAAAGCTACTTCAAACCTTTCTTGTACTATTACATTTCATTATATTCCGAATCAATTTATGAAAAGAGAAGTTGCACACAATAACTCCATGAACAAGCGGTAGTATTCGTTGTACATTTTTCTAATTTGGTTTTACAGGTGTCTGAATCGGATCAAAAACCCTGATAGAACTGATATTTAACCCTTGCGGTGTATTTCTTTGAACCCCGGAGGGCCTAATTAGTCAAATCCACTCTCCTCACCTGTTTTAAGAACATGGGAGGGGCGATAGTATGAGAAAGAAGAATAAAGTGTATAAGATTTGCTCATGATATGGTGGTGTTAGCAGAGGACGAAACGATATTAAGGTTATAGATCTGTGAAATTTCTACTTCTACATTTTTACACTAATTAATCTGAAACTCTTACCACATATTTCTTAGCATGTGGACATTCAACACGCATTGATATTCGAATTAGTTTAGGGGTAGCTCAGTTGCTAGAGCAGCTGGCTACGGACTGGAAGGTCCGGGGTTCGATCCTAAGTGGTGACAGGATTTTTTTCTCGTTGCCAAACTTTCAGAACGGCACCGAGGTTCACTCAGCCTCCTATAAAATTAAGTACCGGGTCTTTCCCGGGGGTAAAAGGCGGTCAGAGCGTGGTGCCGACCACACCAACTCATTCTAGTGCCGAGGTCATGGAAAGCATGGGGCTCTACCTCCATGCCCCCCCCCCCAAGTGCCTTCATGGCATGTTCAGGGGATACCTTTTACTTTTATCATTAATAGTTGTTGTTGTTTCTTTTAATACTGAATTATAATATAACTGTCCCAATTTTAAAAGTTTACATGTTTTTCTTTAAATTTATATTTATTTTATTTCTAATAGCTGTATGAAAATATCACACATTCTTTTCATATTTTTCCAATTATTTTTTACAGAAAACATATTTACCATTTTACTTGTTAAATTTTCAACTTTTTAAAACTTGTCACATCCTCAACACATGGTGATTTCAATATTTTCAATAGCAGAAGAAAACACATGTGTCAATTTACTTCACATGCTTTTGTGGACTCCCGTGCAAAATTTCACAGAGATTGGAGAAAAACTGCATTCAGTACAGCACTTTGAATGTTACAAAATGTTGAAGATTGGAAAATCGAGAAAACATGTATATTATCGATATGCTTCCTTCCTATACACGTCTATCACACACATTTGTGGTATTAATTTCCAAATGACTCCAATTCTCTGTAATGACACATTATTATTCATTACAATTTCAAACAACTCATTGGCGTCATATTGATGTGTGAATCGTTTCGACTATCAATTGCATTGTTGTCTGCAAGCTAGGCCTCATGGAATGAGGAAGCGATTATGAAGTAGTTAACGAGAAGGCTCCGCCTTGTTAAATTTAAATGCGGGGAGTATGAAGACAGAAATGAAAAGAAATATCAAACTTTTATTTAAAATCCCAAACATCCTTACATTCCCAACCATGCTCACAATAACAATCACGAACAACATAAACGTTTCACAATTATACGGGTTCGAAGAAATCGCTGTCCCCTTTTTCTTTGGCCTAGATAGGAAGACAACTTGACCTATAATCTATCAATCTGATTTATTAAACCCAAGAATATGCTACATATTTACAGAGAACACAAACAAACTAAGTTCTAAAAATTCATGTACAGACATATTGTTTCTATTTACATACTATCTCAAATGGCACAAAAACACAATTCTAAAACTGTCAGAGAAAATTAATACGAGCTTTTCTTACGTGTTTTGTTTCATAATTTTACAGCTGTGTTCACCCATACTGGGACTCCTTGTCAGCTCTATAGTTCTTATCACAATGTCCCATTGAGTTGTCACTCTGTTTTTCCAGTGATAGAGGTCACCTTAACACATAGCTGATAATTTAAAATTTATGTATCACTAGGCAGTCATTCAAGACAGCCAAAGCTATGCGTTAGATAGGTAGGGTACGTTATTTTGTAAAGAGACTGCCTTTAAATGTTGTTGCTAAGAAACGGACAAACAGATGACTAATGAAATTTGTAAAGCAAATCCTTTCTTCGCGAAGAAAATAAATGTAAAAAAAGACAACTGACTGCCGGTATTACTACATTCTAGTATATACAGTCACGAAGCTTGAGTTGTTAAGGGTACTTGGAACAATAGACTGTGTAAGTACTATTTCGCATTGTCTGTGATGAGGCGATAGTAGCGATCCTAGTGGTTAGCAACTATCTATGGATGCATATTCCCTACATATTGAGCTTCGTGACTGTTTATAGTAAACTGTGAAATTACCAAGTTGATGTTGACAGTGTTTTTTTATAACGACGAATAATGTAACTATTCGATAGGATGACACAACATCGTCTTTAAATGACAATACCTGTGCAGTACTTATAGAAATATATGTCTATCAAAAAAAAAATATGTATATTGTAGTCTCAAAATTAAATTATACATTGTTTGAACAATAACCCGAAATCATGTAAATATTTTTGTGCGAGATCGTGCGTATTTGCTTGGTTTCCGCACAAAACCAATCCGCGGAAAGTCTAAAATTCCACATTCAGTATTCCCAACCTAACACACATAACAATTTCCCTCTTCTTACCGCTTAAGTGAAATATTGATTTTACTGCTTTAGGCTTTTAACATATTATTTTTAGAGACGTTTAACATAGTAATAATTACAAATTGGAAACTTACCACTGCAATTTCACCTAAATTGCACTGTTAATTATTGCTTTTAAATATTTGCAAAAATTAAGTAAACTCTACAACTCCACTAAAGTTACTGCATTCGTGATGCAAGTAACATTAAGGAAGCCGTGAAAAATCAACAAGATTCCAGACTCATCATAGATCGGGGGGAAAAAAAGACACATGTATATCACGGCCTGCTGGAGTATAGTAAACACAGAAAACATTTTAAAGCAACAATGTTGAAGATAGATATTTTTGTTTTACAAATTTGCCGTCATTGAACAGAAACCAAGATGGAGATTTCATTGCAACTAATTAGAAATTCCTCTTTCAGGTATGTAATAAACAATCTTCGCACAAAATAATGTACGATACACGAGCGGTATGTTTTCTTTCAATTCTCGGAAATTAAAAAAGCTCAACTACGTTTCGCTTTTTCAAACTTTTCCTCGAACATGAAAACTTCAACATACCGCTCTTGAAACGCATATTACTATTATAATAATTTTACAGACTTTCCATCGCTTGCTACGACTAAACCGTAAAAGATGATCAGAACATAATAGGAGTGAAATACGTTACTAAAAGCAACCTTTTAAAAGTGGAATCCGTTTTGATCTATCACTTACGGTTCAGAAGTTACAATCATGTTTCTTATACTTACACAAGTGCTGTGCCAAGAGCATGACGTAATAATATTAACAACTACAAACATGTTACGTCAAACACAAATATGTCTAGAGGAAGCACTTGCGCAAAATACACGAGACTTTATAGGAGAAGAAAGCGTGGGGAAAAATATAATTTACAGTCTAGTAATAATGTACTCAAACGAATAAAGAGTAATGTTGAATATGTACCCGAGTATAAACAACACCAAGGCCAAGAAAAACACTACAAATATCTACGTCATCTCACCTTCCACCATTTTAATGACAATGTTAAAGTAGTTTTAATATAAAACGTAATATTTAACGTAAATCAACGTTCATCCTGGATCCAAGGAAGTTATATACAGGGTGTTTCAAAGATACGGACATAAATTCAGGTATGTATTTCCCACATGCAGACAATCAAAATAGTTCATTACAACATGTGTCCGGAAATGCTTCATTTCCGAGTTATGGCCTTCACAACATTGAAATTCACCGGAACGTTTTTCTTTCCGCAGGTCGTTGCCGTCAAAGGAGACATTAAGAGGGCACTCTGACAGTTCATTCCGAGGCGAAGGTTACATTCAGTGTTGTGTAGGCGTTAGACTGTGCTACATGTATTCAAATCAAGAGCTGGCAGAGATACACTTCAAGTACGGTAAGGCGGACGGCAATGCTGCGCTGGCTCGTCGTTTGTACCAGGAGAGGTACCCACAGCGACAATGTCCAGATCGGAAGACATTTGTACGTCTCCATTACCATCTGTGCGAGTATGGAAAATTTAACTCTCCTGGTTTGGGAAGGGGACGACCAAGATCTACAACTCCAGAAGTACAGGAGGAGATTCTGGAGGCTGTGAACATGACTCCTTCTATCAGCACACGAAGGGTAGCGTTGCAAGTCAATGTTCCTCATACGACTGTCTGGAGACTGTTGAAAGAGTATCAATTGTATTCTTATCATTTGCAACGTGTACAGGCCCTGTCACCAGCAGATTACCCTGCACGAGTTAGGTCCTGTCAGTGGTTCTTGCAGCAGTGTGGTGTAAATCCGAACTTTCCTGCCTTAGTATTATTTACAAATGAAGCACAGTTCACACGAGATGGCATAACAAATTTCCACAATCACCATGTATGGGCGTATGAAAACCCACGTGCAACTGTTCCATCTCATCACCAGGTGCGGTTCTCCCTCAACATGTGGGCCGGTATCATTGGTGATCGATTAGTTGGACCCCATGTACTTGTAAACAGACTTACGGGGCAGGCGTACACAAACTTCCTACAAAACACCATACCTCATGTTTTAGAAGACACTCCACTGATCAATCGTCAACACATTCACTTCTTGCATGATGGCGCTCCTGCACACTTCAGTAGTACGGCTCGCCGGTAGTTGGATCGAAGATTTCCTGATCGATGGATAGGTAGAGGTGGCCCAATTGCTTGGCCTCCACGCTCACCTGATCTGAACCCTCTCGATTTCTACTTGTGGGGCTATTTAAAATCATTGGTTTATTCGTCTCCGGTGCCTGGTTTGGAATCCCTTCGGAATCGAATTGTGGCATGTTCAGAGGACATATGCAATACTCCTGGAGTTTGGGATCGTGTTCGCAGGTCAATGAGACATCGATGTGAGGTCTGTATTCAAGCAGGAGGTGGACATTTTGAACATCTTCTGTAATGACAACGACCTGCGGAAAGAAAAATGATCCGGTGAATTTCAATGTTGTGAAGGCCATAACTCGGAAATGAAGCATTTCCGGACACATGTTGTAATGAACTATTTTGATTGTCTACATGTGGGAAATACATACCTGAAATTATGCCCCATATTTTTAAACACCCTGTAGAGGGAGTTTCGATTAAAGGGTTAATTTCTGGAGTAATGTTAATCTGAGGTTATATAAGTGAATAGTACCATTCATAAATTACGTTCTATTAGAGTTAGAAGGATATAAACTGTCAAATACACAGGGTGTACAGGAGTTCACTGAACAGAAGTTGCAAACTCTTGTCAGAAAATATAGAAAAGTGTGACTTACGTTATGTTGTTTATGAGGATGACGTGAATATGTTAGGAGAAAATCTAGAAACTATCAGAGAAAACAAGGGTATTTTACTTGAAGCAAGTAAAGAGATAGGTTTGGAAGTAAATCCCGAAAAGACAAAAATATATGATTATGTCTCGTGATCAGAACATAGTACCAAATGAAAATATAAAAATTTGAAATTTATCCTTTGAAAACGTGGAAAAATTCAAATACATTGGAGCAATAGTCACAAATATAAATGACACTCGGGAGGAAATTAAACACAGATTAATATGGGAAATGCCTGCTATTATTCAGTTGAGAAGCTTTTTTCATCTAGTCTGCTGTCAAAAAATCTGAAAGTTAGAATTTATAAAACAGTTATATTACCTGTTGTTCTTTATGGTTGTGAAACTTGGACTCCCACTTTAGAGAGAGTAACAGAGATTAAGGGTGTTCGAGAAGAAGGTGTTTAAGAAAGTATTTGGGGCTAAGAGGGATGAAGTACAGGAGAATGGAGAAAGTTACACAACGCAGAACTGCACGCATTGTATTCTTCACCTGACATAATTAGGAACATTAAATCCAGACGTTTGAGATGGGCAGGGCATGTATCACGTATGGGCGAATCCAGAAAGGCATATAGAGTGTTAGTTGGAAAATCTGAGGGAAAAAGACCTTTGTGGAGGCCAGAGGCGTATACTGGTTAAAGGGTTTGGGCTACCGCTGACCCTATTATTACACAAAATATATCTAACAATTACTTTAATTTTAATTACTATGGTAAAACTAATAATACAAAATTATTACATTATGTTATATTATAAACTTTTTCTTTTGTAATTTCCTTGGGCTACCGCCGGTAGCCCGCAAAATACGCCCCTGGTGGAGGCCGAGACGTAGATGGGACGATAATATTAAAATGGATTTGAGGGAGGTGGGATATGATGATAGAGACTGGATTAATCTTGCTCAGGATAGGGACCAATGGCGGGCTTATGTGAGGGCGGCAATGAACCTTCGAGTTCTCTAAAGCCATTTGAAAGTAAGTCACTTGTGCTATATTTTAGCCATTGTTGAATCCAGTCAGTGTATGAACTATATAATATGACCTATAATGATGTAAACCTGTTTCAAATGTTTTACGAACGAAGATATTTTAGTATATAAATATTAATTTCGTATGTTCATATTTTGCAAAAATAAATGTTATATTTAGCCAAAAATTGTCTTCATATTGTGCTGGTCTCTCGCGGTGATAAAAAGAACATGAATTGTTGCAAAAAAAAATCTAAAGCATTTATAATGAGTAATTTTTGTCACTTTATGACCCCGGTTTTTATTACGTATTCTACTGTCTGAATGTAAGAAAAAAAAAAAAACAAAGTGTAATAATTTTTAAAAGCTTGAAACACGTGCATGCAAGATCCTTCTTTGAACAGTTCAAACTCTAGCTAGGATTGTTATTTCTCTGAACACCGACAGTCTCTTGTTTCAGCTTAAAGAAATCGGCGATGCGTTAAAAGTAAATCAGTGAACAGTCGAACCTATTGTTTAAGATTCGCGTTTGTTATTCTTGGCAACGATGTTTCCTTGTCTTGTTAACTGAGATTTAGGGCGTAATAAATTACCGACGCAATAAAATTGCGCGCGAACGGTATGATTTTACGACGTGATTCGTTCTCCACCTACGCGCATAAGCACACCTGCAGGATTCGTTTGTTTTAGCAGCTAAATTCAGTTTAGGAGTCGATATGCAACCCTCGAGACAGTTCATAAAACATCTGAAGATCTTGAAAATAAAGGGCATATTTATTTTTGTTTTAAAAAACTCAATCATAAATAATAATACTTACTTGCAAATGGCTTTTAAGGAACCCGAAGGTTCATTGCCGCCCTCACATAAGCCCGCCATCGGTCCCTATCCTGTGCAATATTAATCCAGTCTCTATCATCATATCCCACCTCCCTCAAATCCATTTTAATATTATCCTCCCATCTATGTCACGGCCTCCACAAAGGTCTTTTTCCCTCCGGTCTCCCAACTAACACTCTATATGCATTTCTGGATTCGCCCATACCTGCTACATGCCCTGCCCATCTCAAACGTCTGGATTTTAAGTTCCTAATTATGTTAGGTGAAGAATACAATGCGTGCAGTTCTGTGTTGTGTAACTTTCTCCATTCTCCTGTAACTTCATCCCGCTTAGCCCCAAATATTTTCCTAAGCACCTTATTCTCAAACACCCTTAACCTATGTTCCTCTCTCAAAGTGAGAGTCCAAGTTTCACAACCATACAGAACAACCGGTAATATAACTGTTTTATAAATTCTAACTTTCAGATTTTTTGACAGCAGACTGGATGATAAAAGCTTCTCAACCGAATAATAACAGGCATTTCCCATATCTATTCTGTGTTTAATTTCCTTGCAAGTATCATTTATATTTGTTACTGTTGCTCCAAGATATTTGAACTTCTCCACCTCTTCAAAAGATAAATTTCCAATTTTTATATTTTCATTTCGTACAATATTCCCGTCACGAGACATAATCATATACTTTGTCTTTTCGGGAATTACTTCCAACTCTATCGCTTTACTTGCTTCAACTAGAATTTCCGCGTTTTCCCTAATCGTTTGTGGATTTTCTCCTAACATATTCACGTCATCCGCATAGACAAGAAGCTGATGTAATTCGTTCAATTCCAAACCCTCTCTGTTATCCTGAACTTTCCTAATGGCATATTCTAGAGCGAAGTTAAAAAGTAACGGTGATAGTGCATCTCCCTGCTTTAGCCCGCAGTGAATTGGAAAAGCATCAGATAAAAGCTGGCCTATACGGATTCTGCTGTAAGTTTCTCTAAGACACATTTTAATTAATCGAACTAGTTTCTTGGGAATACCAAATTCAATAAGAATATTGTATAAAACTTCTCTCTTAACTGAGTCATAGGCCTTTTTGAAATCTATGAATAACTGATGTACTGTACCCTTATACTCCCATTTTTTCTCCAATATGTGTCGAATACAAAAAATCTGATCAATAGTCGATCTATTACACCTAAAACCACACTGATGATCCCCAATAATTTCATCTACATGATAATGATGATAATAATAATAATAATAATAATAATAAATAAAAAATTTTGGAGCACTCCGATTTAACCCGACAATCCAATGCCACCTATAACCCAGAATGATCCTTACCGAAGCTCTATAGTGAATATTCTACTAAAGTAGTAACCATGGTGATATCGCGATAGCACTGAAAACTGAAAGTTCAAGTACAGTATAGAATCAGCAAAGAAAAAAAAAAAAGGACACGAGTTGTATTGCGGAGGTTTCCATTGTCGAGTGAAGTTTTGTTGCGGAAGGATGACTTGCTATGCAAACAGCGAGCTTTGACCTGGCTGGACAGCGGTTGTAGACCCGGCGACCGCACTGAGGCGCGGCAGCGAAGTCTGCGAATACAGTACACCACATCCCGGAAGGTACGGGGTTCAGTTCCTGATTGAACAAAGTAAGAAAATAGTAATAAAGGACGGAGAATATTATAAAATAAGGAAAGGGGAAAAGAACAAAATATGGAACGGATGAAACAAAAATATGAAACGCATGAAAGAATAATAGTATGAAACGGAAGAAAGGGTAATATGTATAATGTTGGAAAGGGTAAAATGTAGAACAGAGAAAAGAATAGCATAAGAAAAGAATTAAGAATGGAACACAGAAACGATAGAAATATTGAACGCAGAAAATAATAAAATATGGAATGGAGAAAAGAATGAAGTATGGAACGGACAAAAGGTAAAATATTGAACGCTGAGAAGGGTAATAGGCCTACACAACAGAGAAAATAATAACATACGAAAAGAATGGAGAATTGAACAAAGGCAGAAAATAATACAATGTGGAACAGAGAAAATAACAAAATATTAAACGCAAAAAGGAATGCAATTTGGAACGTAGAAAAGAATGTAATATGGAACGCAAAGAAAAGAAAATATGGAACAGAGAAAACGATAAAATATAGGCTACAGTCTGATCCGTTGGGGTATGGATAATATTAATTTATTATTATAAAGTTATTATGATAGTAGGAAAAGTTTCTTGCTGGTTATATTATGATTAAAATATGGGGGTTTCCATGTATGTCAATCAACAACGCATAATCTGAAAGAACAAATGAAAATCGTGGATGATCAAAATGGCTACTACAAATCAACAGCGGGCACAATGTGTTCTTTGGTATCCTAAATTTGAGAGTGTTAAAAGAGTTCAAAGGGAATTTCTACGTGAGTATGGTGTGTGTAATGTACCTAAATACGATTCCGTAATGTTGTGATATCGAACATTTGTAGAAACAGGTTCTGTGTCAAAAAAACATGCAGGAGGTCACTGGCGAAACCCAGTACGAGAAGCAGCTATCTCTTGGCTCGGACCCCAAACTCCCCAGATCTAACCCCTCCTGACTTCTTCGTGTGGGGTTTTGTTAAAGACATTGTCTATTCACAGAAACCTAGGAACATTGATGATCTGAGAGTAAAAATTACTCAAGCTTTTCAACAAATCTCCCCTCTTATGTTACAACGGACATGGGCTGAATTGCATCACCGTTATGAGTTGTGCAGGGTGCGCAATGGGGGTCATGTTGAGCTCTGAGGAATCTCCCATCTTTCAGTGTTGTATGCATAAAGTTTCAGCAAATAAAGTTCAGTAGTAAATGTTTACGATGATTTAATATTTTATCCATACCCAAACGGATCACCCTGTATAACGAAGGGAAGGATAAAATATGGAACCCAGAAAAGGATACATACTGAAAGAAGTAAATCACAAAATATGTGACGCAAAAAAGAATAAAATAAAAATAACATATGGAAAGCAGAAAACAAAATATAGAATGCAGAAAAGAATATAATATGGAACGCAGGAAAAAATGTAATGTGAAATGGAGATAGAATAAAATTTATTTATATTAGTAGGTTATTTTAGGACGCTGTATCAACATTTTAGGTTATTTTGCGTCTGAATGAGATGAAGGTGATAATGCCGGTGAAATGAGTCCGAGGTTCAGCACCGAAAGTTACCCAGCATTTGCTCATATTGGGTTGAGGGAAAACCTCAACCAGGCAACTTGCCCCGACCGGGAATCGAACACGGACCACCTGGTTTCGCGGCCATATACGCCTACCGTTACTCCTCAGTTGTGGACCAGATAGAATAAAATATGAAATAGAGGATAAAATATAAAACAGAAAAGAATTAAGTTTGGAACGCTTTGGAGAACATGGATCATTGCCGGTAACATAGGAAACAATTTTATCGTGAAACCTGTTAGGAACGTCCAACTGGCGAAACCTTCTGATGCACGGGGATATTTAAATCTGCTGACCGGTAGGAATCTGCCTCTAATATATTCAAGCTCCAAATCCACTAGTAACATTTCACTCTCCCCAATTCTCCGCAACGGGTTTCTACAAACAAAAGATCGTCTGATCGTATTAAAAATATATTTGCGTTCAAATTTCCACATATGACATAAAAATATTACAGCTTCTGGCCTTACTGCTTGTAACTGAAAGCGAACCTGGTTCTAGCTTTATGGCAGACGACTGTTCGATTGAGTTTTTCAATTCTGGAACGTAAAACCAACAGAATAATTTTGCTACCATTACATTTTCCTCAAGTTACAAAGCTGTAAGATCTTTAACGGTCACAACCTTCATAGGCCATTAACTTGGCTTTAACTACTGGTTATACGATGTTTATTGGCAAAAAACAGAAGAAAAATAGTAGCGTTTATAATTACAGCCATAAAATCCGTACGTCATTATAGTTGGTATTTCTATTTAATAAATTCGCTTCGCGTCTGTTTTATTTTTCTGCCTTTTTATTTCGATTTAAAGCGATTCGTAATACTGCATTTCATGTGCGTTTGTGTATGAAATATGTATATGAAGTAATACAAAACATGAACATCGGAGATCATGATTTGGTATGAGAGAATTATCTGCTAAGTGAATTCCTAAATGCCTGAAAACTGATCAGAAACAATTTAAGATCGACAATTTCCGTTCTGAAGAGGATTCTTCAAACTTTTTGGGTCGTATTGTAGCTATAGACCATACATCGACACTTCGTTACTATCCAAAAACGAAATTACAAATGGAAACACTCTGGTTGTCCCCACCTAAAGTAATTTAAAGCTTAAAAATAGCCACGAAATGTCCTTACAACACTTAACTTACTTTCATTTTTGGGAGGAGGGGAAACATATATATATTGTGAATTTTATTAGTAACAACAATGTAATTTATTCGCCACAACAATAATTCCTTTCTACAATTCGCCTTAAACGCTCTCGTCAACAATTGGATTTTCACTTAACACAGTATTCGTTATAGCACTCCACCGACGACAATGACAATTTACTTGGACTATTACGCACAACAATGAACTGTTAATCTTAACTAATATTTACAAAGCACTATTTACAAATCAGAACTACCAGTTCTCAGTTCACAGTTCTTCTATCTCCGTCACTCGAGTTCACAGTATCTCGAACCACAGACCTTCAGAGACAGTTCACTGTACTCGAACTCGGGTCCCTCCAACTGCGGTCCACTGCACTCGAACTCAGGTCCCTCCAACTGCGGTCCACTGCACTCGAACTCAGGCCTTCGGATGCTGACGCAGATGCGGACGCACACTCGAGTCGAACTCCGGCACACAAGTCTGGCTTGCTTGCTCTGGCTTACTCACTGACTGAATAACTGAAAACTCTGCTCGAGTTCGCTGGCGCTTCTTCTTTTATAGCAAAATCATAGTTGCGAGAATTTTCTACAGGTGTGTAGAGAATTATCTCGATATCTCCACATCGACAGACTTCTGGAATAGTCGGGAAGGTCGTTCCACATTCAATGCGTTGAGTAGCAGCTGCGCGCGCAGCCTCCCCTCGCGTGTAGGCTCCTTTCCCCTTTCCCCGTGAAGCCAGCGCGATATGCTCTCTCGCGGGACGCTGGTCGTGAGTTCGAATCTCACGTCGCTGTCACAATATATATTTGCTTTAAACTAATCTTGGATATTGTGAAAATAGTTATGTTACATAAAATTTAATATGCATTTATAAACTTCTTAGCTATTTTGACGCCAGTTTTAAAGCTCTGATGCACAGGATTTTTAAATGATACTAAATTTTGGCAGCAATTTCTCTTAACTTAAATTTGTTTTTTCTCATACAAAAAGTTATGTATTTTCGGACCTATTATTGCTACATGCATGCTATTTGGGTTAGTGGATTATTTTACGACGTTTTGTCAACTGTTATGGTTATCTAGCGTCTAAATGATATGAAAGCGATAATATCGGCGAAATGACTCCAGGGTCCAACACCGAAAGTTACCCAGCATTTGCTCTTATTGGGTTGAGGGAAAATTCCGGAAAAACCCTCAACCAGATAACTTGTCCCAACCAGGATTTGCTGGTTTCACGATCAGGCATGCTAACCGTTACACCACGGCTGTGTACATGATATTGAAACACTTTCTTTAGCATAAAAGGAAGATTTTTTTATTTTCTTGCATTTGAGAAATATCCCTTAACATTTCTATAGCAGTACCTCTAAAATTTATTTTTAAATTTAGGCCTAATCTTAACATTTTGAAAGGTAATATCAAAATTATGTTCCACACATTTTAAAGAATATACTTTTCCGAGTTAAATACCGAAGAGATTTTGAATTCATTTTTAAAAATGGCTGAGATATCCTGAATGCTGAGAGTATAGTATAGTATAGTACATGTGAGATGTATGTGCAGAGACTCTTGTGTTCCCTCTAGTGGCCGCCCTCTGCACTACGTCGTAGATGTCTATGAACGTAGGACCGAAGTCCACACATGTGCTGAGGTGCACTCGTTATGAGTGACTAGTTGGCCGGGATCCGACGGAATAAGCGCCGTCTTAAATCACGAAGTGATTTACGCATATCATATATATTATTTTAATGTACCGAAGTACATATGATATTTCCATGCAGATATTCTGCATCATCATACGAGTTGGAGCTTAATCTGAGACGATTCTATCCAGCGCCGGGGTTGTATCCGGTGTGGCTTAGTGGATAAAGCATCAGCACGTAGAGCTGAAAACCCGGGTTCAAATCCCGGCGCCGGAGAGAATTTTTCTCCGTTCCATTACTCTTTCATCGTATCATTAAAATTAAATTTGTACAGTTTGAATTCGTCGGGTGAAACACGCCCCCTTGTCTGGATGCAAACAACTGAACAACTATACAACTATGGCATTCACCACGACGAATTAGACTGCTTGCTCTCCCACCAACAGCATTTGCATCACAGCTTCTCCATGTCTTTTAAATTTATACATTATATTTTACATTTAACATAGTTAATATCAAACTGTACAAATTTAATTTTAATAATACGATCTAATGAGAATACTTGGCCTTAATTGTATAAGGTTAATATCATGCTGTCCCTTCTCCTTGTTTTATATACACACGAGAACCTAGCATCAGTTTTCAGCTTTACCATGTACAGTTTACCTCAAGAGGCACGAAATTTATATAATTGTAAATGTCAGTACGTGCATTACTTACCATGTTATTAATTGCTAGATCAACTTATCACCTATTTTTTAAATATTGTTTGCATCTCATGCACCTGAAGATGACTTTTTAAAGTCGAAAATATTAGTGACTTCGTGTTAAATATTGTGATGGAACAGATTATCTGACCTCACAAATTGAAAAGTGTATTTGACTGAAAATTCATTATATATAATTATTAATTGTATTCACACTTTTCTGAACCAACATGTCTTTCAAATTTAAAAATAAAACAACAAATGTCTCAGAATTCAGGAGGATCCATTTTATTTATTTTTCAGAATTTTGGATTCAATTTGTTTTTTCAAAAACTACTCTCGAATTAAAGTTGTTGCAGCATGATTCTATATACAACAAAAATTAAAAAGTGCATGAATGATAAAAAAATTTCAAATCATACTATCCTTTCCTCTTTACTAAATTTCGGCAAAAATTGCCAACAAATTTCGTGCTAATTTTCTAAAGCTGCCCACAGACAAGATCGCGTTGACGACTTCTTTCTGAACTTGGCCCAGATCTTGAAAACGTCCTCACCTTTCCTGCAGTCCCAGGTGAATAACAGCTGTCTCAGCAATGAACTCTGCGGTAACGCTGCTCTCCAACACGGCTAGCTCAGCGACAAGTGACTACGTAATCCCCCCTAACGTCACCGCTGGGTGGCACCAGGCTCTTCCTCCTTCCCATGCCCTGTGTACCAATTAATCCGTGGGAAGGTGCTCCAAATGAAGCTGTCGATCAGAAACCAGTTGAAGCGAGTCTGTCTGCCAACCGAAATCCTCCATCTCCGTCTTCGGAGTTCGATCCTTGTGTAAATCCACGTCAAAGAACACTAATAAATAATGCAGAGCGGGAGAAGCGATAGATAGCTGTGCGTTGTGAGACTGGACAAGCTTTGAAACAGGGTGCGACGAGATGACGGGAACTGAGTGAACTACGAGGGAGCAAAGATATAAGGAAAAGCCGAGACAGAAAAGAAGGAAAGAGAGAAGGATAGAAGTTAAAAGCAGAGGTGAAGAGTTGGAGAGGAAGAGAGCTAAAAAAGAGAGCTCGAGAAGATACAGAGGTAGAGGAGAGAAGAGAGAGCAAGAGAGGCAGAAGAGAGCAAGAGAGGCAGAAGAGAGAGAAAGAGAAGCAGAAGAGAGAGAAAGAGAGGCAGAAGAGAGAGCAAGAGAGGCAGAAGAGAGAGCAAGAGAGGCAGAAGAGAGCAAGAGAGGCAGAAGAGAGCAAGAGAGGCAGTAGAGAGAGAAAGAGAGGCAGAAGAGAGAGAAAGAGAGGCAGAAGAGAGAGAAAGAGAGGCAGAAGAGAGAGCAAGAGAGGCAGAAGAGAGAGCAAGAGAGGCAGAAGAGAGAGCAAGAGAGGCAGTAGAGAGAGAAAGAGAGGCAGAAGAGAGAGAAAGAGAGGCAGAAGAGAGAGAAAGAGAGGCAGAAGAGAGAGCAAGAGAGGCAGAAGAGAGAGCAAGAGAGGCAGAAGAGAGCAAGAGAGGCAGAAGAGAGAGAAAGAGAGGCAGAAGAGAGAGCAAGAGAGGCAGAAGAGAGAGCAAGAGAGGCAGAAGAGAGCAAGAGAGGCAGAAGAGAGAGAAAGAGAAGCAGAAGAGAGAGAAAGAGAGGCAGAAGAGAGAGAAAGAGAGGCAGAAGAGAGAGCAAGAGAGGCAGAAGAGAGCAAGAGAGGCAGAAGAGAGCAAGAGAGGCAGTAGAGAGAGAAAGAGAGGCAGAAGAGAGAGAAAGAGAGGCAGAAGAGAGCAAGAGAGGCAGAAGAGAGCAAGAGAGGCAGTAGAGAGAGAAAGAGAGGCAGAAGAGAGAGAAAGAGAGGCAGAAGAGAGAGAAAGAGAGGCAGAAGAGAGCAAGAGAGGCAGAAGAGAGCAAGAGAGGCAGAAGAGAGAGAAAGAGAGGCAGAAGAGAGCAAGAGAGGCAGAAGAGAGAAAAGAGAGGCAGAAGAGAGCAAGAGAGGCAGAAGAGAGCAAGAGAGGCAGAAGAGAGAGAAAGAGAGGCAGAACAGAGAGCAAGAGAGGCAGAAGAGAGAGAAAGAGAGGCAGAAGAGAGAGAAATAGAGGCAGAGGATAGAGAAAGAGAGGCAGAAGAGAGAGAAATAGAGGCAGAAGAGAGAGAAAGAGAGGCAGAAGAGAGCAAGAGGCAGAAGAGAGAGAAAGAGGGAGAAAGAGAGGCAGAAGAGAAAGAAAGAGAGGCAGAAGAGAGGCAGAAGAGAGAGAGAGGCAGAACAGAGAGAGAAAGAGAGGCAGAGGAGATAGTAAGAGAGACAGAAGAGATAGTAAGAGTGACAGAAGCGATAGTAAGAGTGACAGAAGAGATAGTAAGAGAGACAGAAGAGATAGCAAGAGACACAGAAGAAATAGTAATAGACAGAAGAGATAGTAAGAGAGACAGAAGAGATAGTAAGAGTGACAGAAGAGATAGTAAGAGAGACAGAAGAGATAGCAAGAGACACAGAAGAAATAGTAATAGACAGAAGAGAATGTAAGAGATACAGAAGAGATAGTAAGAGAGACAGAAGAGATTGTAAGAGAGACAGAAGAGATTGTAAGAGAGACAGAAGAGATTGTAAGAGAGACAGAAGAGATAGCAAGAGACACAGAAGAAATAGTAATAGAAGAGATAGTAAGAGAGACAGACGAGATAGTAAGAGACAGAAGAGATAGCAAGAGACACAGAAGAAATAGTAATAGAAGAGATAGTAAGAGAGACAGAAGGGATAGTAAGAGAGACAGAAGAGATAGCAAGAGACACAGAAGAAATTAGTAAGAGAGACAGAAGAGATAGCAAGAGAGACAGAAGAGATAGTAAGAGAGACAGAAGAGATAGTAAGAGAGACAGAAGAGATAGTAAGAGAGACAGAAGAGATAGTAAGAGAGACAGAAGAGATAGCAAGAGACACAGAAGAAATAGTAATAGAGACAGAAGAGATAACAAGAGAGAGAAAAGGAAAGAGCAAGACGGAAGTGAGAGCAAGAAAGACAAAGATAAAGATAAAGGAAGAGATAGAAGAAAAGGTAAAGGGAACAGGAGAGAAATGAGGTAAGAATAAGGAAGACTGGCCATGGAGATAAAATAGAATTGAAGAAGAAGAGTGGAAAATTATCCAGCATAGCCTATTCGTCTCATCTCAGACTTGATAAGGCAGGTCCTAATTCATTACGAAGCTATGAATGCAGGAGATTAACGCTATGGTTCACAACCGGGTACTTCACCCTCTGAAAATTTCCGCGCGACCGCTAACGAGCCCTTCTCCGGGGTTCAGTACTTCTTCATTCAGCTCCCCTTCATTACACGAGCTCAACATCTCCATAACAACCACCGAGGTTAAGCCTGCAGGACTAAACGGGAGCATCCATAAGGGGTAGGAGGAAAAGAGGTTCATTATGTACTCTAAAATATGAATCACTTTAGAGCTGACAAACTTAATTTAAAGTACCCATATCTTTGTTAATTTTACGCATTGTTTCCTCGGTTATTTAATGACAATGAATCAACTGTTGGGTTGTTTAGCATCTGTGGGATCAATTACAGCAAGGTAAGTAATAATAATAATAATAATAATAATAATAATAATAATAATAATAATAATAATAATCCCTAAAGTTCGGGGAAACCTCGAGCCAAAAGTGACAGAACATTCATCAATAATTTAACTTGCTTATAATGGGTTAGTTATTTTAGGTTAGACCTACGATACTAAGGTACAAAACTCCAGTAATAAATGTTTCTCAGTTACTGATATTTTATTGCTGTAAAATAACAAATGAACTCACTATAAAAGTCAGTGCGTACAGTTATAGGGCACATGGCCTTCGTAATTACGATTTCATCACAATCTAGTATCACGAAGCTTGAGTTGTGAGGGTACTAGAAACAACAGACTGTGCCGATACTATTTCGCATTGTCTGTGATGAAGCGATAGTAGCGATCCTAGTGGTTAGCAACTATCTATGGATGCATATTCCCTACGTGTTGAGCTTCGTGACTGTATATACTAGACTGTGCTTTTACTATGATTCAGAAGGCCGTTATGACTTCATTTGAATTAAATTAATTGGCTTTATTCAAATGTATGTTACAGTAGTTTGGTGAAACGAATTAAATATGATTTTACTTACATATTTAAATTAAATTACTATTTATTAGTTAATTGTGGATTA
Source organism: Periplaneta americana (assembly GCA_025594305.2). Lineage (NCBI taxonomy): Eukaryota > Metazoa > Arthropoda > Insecta > Blattodea > Blattidae > Periplaneta > Periplaneta americana. The sequence continues at coordinate 108,909,513 of JAJSOF020000031.1, read as the reverse complement.
GTAACATGTTAGTGAAATCGACCCAAAATGGACAAGTTATAAAAAATGACCGACCTCCTGTAGTGTGAACTTTTCTAAGGCTACCTTCGGACAGTGCCCGGTTCACAACACTAGGAAAGGATGTTTGGATGTTTATTTCGCACCCTATTTAGCCCTTGAATATATCTTTATTATATGATATAATACAGCGTTCCTCCGCAGCACGTGGTTCTGTACTGGCCAGCCACAGTGGAAGCAGGCGCGGCGATGTTTTTCCGGAGTGCCGCTGAAGGACGTCACGTCACGTCACCTGTGCGGCCGGTCCGTGACTCACCGGAGACCTCCTGCGTGTGAAGTTGAGCAACGAGTAGTCTAAAATAACCCGAGCAACTGCGCGGCTAGAAGTGATACTGTGTACAGACAAGTATTTAATAGCGATCAGTGAAACAAGCTGATAGAGAGTGCAGGAATGGGAGGAAGAATAAGAGAGAGAGCGAGAGGAATAGGAGAAGAAAGACGAGAGAAATTAGAGGGCACAGAAAGGTCTAAAGAAGAAAAGAAAGGGTTGACAAATAAATCAAGAAAGAGTACGAATAACGAAATAAGGAATACAAAAGGAAACTAAACAAGAAAAATAAGAAGAAAGGAACGAAAGGGAAGTAGAAGAAGAAGAATCAGACAAGATAAGGAATAAAACCTAAATTCAAACAGAGTAGAAGAACATTAAACATACAAGAAGAAAATTAAACAGAAAAGAAGAAAAAACAAAGAGAGAAGAAGGAAAAACCAAATAGAGAAGAAGAAAACTAAATATAGAACAATAAGAAGAAAATGAAATACAAAATAAGAAGAAAACTAAACATACAATAACAAGGAAACTAAATATAGAAGAAGAATATAAACAGAGAAAGGGAGGAAGACGTAGGAAGCAAAGCAAGAGAATAAGGAAACGTAACTTAGAATACAGCGCAAACTGTGTCCAGACAAGTACCGATAAATGAAATAGTGATAGATGGTGCATTAATAGGAATAAGACAAAGAGTAAAAGCGAGAGCAATAGAAGAAGAATGACAAGAGAAATTAGGGGGAACAGAAAGGTCTAGAGAAGGAAGAGTACGAATAACGAAATATAGAAGACGATAGAAAAGCAAACAAGAAGAATAAGAAGAAAACTAAACAGAGAAGAAAACTAAATATAGAACAATAAGATGGAAAATGAAATATTAAAATAAGAATAAAAGTAAATACACAGGGTGATTTAAAAATCCGGCGACATAGACAAACTCCGTTATTAGTACATATAGCGAAAAATGTAAAAAGGGGAAAGTTGTTGGAAATATGTAGTTTTCAATCTATTGTGCTTCACTTTTCAACGTGCGACACACCATCGAGGCTGTACACTGCTACGACACACACACCAATTCCATTGCAGCCAAATTAGCGGCTTTCGCGCTACTTCTAGCGGAGTTTAGATACGTATTATTCAAAATTCAAGCACGTTAGATTGTAAACTACATATCTGAAAAAAAAAAATTCCTCCCTTTTTCCATTTTTCTCTATCTCCATTAATAACGGAGTTTGTCTATGTCGCCGGACGTTTGATTCACTCTGTAGGACAATGAGAAGGAAATTAAATATAAAATAAGAAAACTAAAGAATAGAACAATAAAAAGGAAATGAAATATAACATAAGAAGAAAACTAAATATACAGAGTGACTCATAACTCCGGCGACATACACTCCGTTACTAGTGCAGGTAGCGAAAAATGAAAAAAAAAAAAAAAAAGCGGGAGAAGTTGTTGGAAGCAAGTTGTTTTGAATCTAATGTGCTTCAATTTTCAACGTACAACACACCGTCGAGGCTGTACACTGGTACGACACACTCACCAATTCCATTGCAGCCAAATTAGCGGTTTTTTCGCTACTTCTAGCGGATTTTAGATACGTATTATTCAAAATTCAAGCACGTTAGTTTCTAAACTACATATCCGACATTTTTTGTTTTCACCTTTTCCCATTTTTCGCTATCTGCACTAATAACGGAGTTTGACTATGCCGCCGAACTTTTGAATCACCCTGTAGAACAATAAGAAAGAAATTAAATATAAAGTAAAAAGAAAACTAAATATATAAGAAGAGGAAGAAGAAGAAGACTAAGAGAAGAATCTGAAGAGAGGAAGAAGGAGAAAAAATCAGAAGAATGAGAGAACGAAACAGGGAATAAGAAGAAAAAATAAGGAAGATAAGTAAACAAGAAAAAATGAAGGAAAGAAAACTGAACAGGAAAGACTTTTTGAAGCGTCGCTATACTTGTTATAATGAGAAAGTAAAAGAAATGGGGAAGGGGGAAAGAAAAACAGTCAAGCCTAAGAAGGGCGAGATGTGCAGAAGCTGTACAACTGTCACAAGGAGGTCAGGCTAAATGACAGACTGACAGGGGATTGCAGTAGTACTCTAACTGCACAGATTCGGGCAAGCTGGACGTGGCTAATCTGAAGTGGACGTACATCTGGCTTACAGCTGTCACGATTGTACAGCCCAATCAGCTCCATCCCCAACTCATTCTGCTCTGGACAAAAGGTACAGGGACATCATTTTATTTTTACTAACATTTTTAATATTAACCTGGCTATACCTTCAGAGAACCCGAAACACCGCTTGCTCCCCCCTCCAAGACTGGAGTTCGATGATACTGGCGTAAAACACAAATCACTCTACTAGGTATAGGAGGGAAGAAAAGTAGTTCATCCATTTACGTAAACTAGAAAATATCGCGATTTTGAGTTTGATAATTTTCATTAGGTTTTTCTTTAATCAAAGTACAGTATTGTATTAAAAATAAGTGTTTTTACTCACGAAGTGAGTTATCCATGTGGACGTATTCATTATGCAGTGTATATTATACTGTCTACAGCACATTAGCGTACAATATAGAGAAAGAAGTTAAATTGAAACATAATCATAATATCAATATTTAAACACAATTTTGAAAATGGTGGCCGTTCATTTCGATACAGGCTTCAGTTCTTTTGTGCATATTATCGCACTATAGACTATTGCATCTAATTCCAATTGCCAGTTTCGTCCTTCGTACTAGTAACTCATGTTGAAATAATTCTGCACCTACTCTACGTACTGTGAATTCAATCTTCACTTCTGCCCGACCCGAAAATATAAAATTACTCAGACATGCTATCTACTGTCCGTCCAAGTGGTTATGCCGCAGGATTGTAGAAAGGGAGGAAATCACGTGACAGTTAATTACTTAACGAGGCCCTTTTATCTAAGTTAAATTAAACAGCTGTATAATATTATGTAAACGTCCAATTCCTAACAGAAATTAATGTTTTCAGAAAAGAGCTAAGACAGCCCAGCTATTACAGAGGGGCGAGCAGAAGCAGGTGGGGGAAATTGGGATGCGACGTAGGCAAACGGACAGTACCTGTGCGAAAATATAATTAAATATTGAAAGCTCTTTCCTCACTGGAAAACGCGAGCATATTTCTGGAACGTACTATACTCACTAACTCAGTACTGCTTACTATCTGCGGTCTTTGTTCTGTGTGGAGTTGGAACTTCCTTAGTAGAAGGGGTGGGAGTGAAGTACATTAAAAAACCCAGGTCCAATAAAAATTGAAGTAAAAATAAAATGATGTCCCTGTATTATTTCGCGTTTTATTTCCCCATTCGTTACCCGCCAACACAGAGGAAAAGATGACAACATTTATGTGTAGACTGTACATCAAGTCATCACATTTAAAAATTATTCAGTAAACTGAACCTTTAAACACAACCCACCAGCAACTTATTTACTTACTTATTGGCTTTTAAGCAACCCGGAGGTTCATTGCCGCCCTCACATAAGCCCGCCATCGGTCCCCATCCTGAGCAAGATTAATCCAGTCTCTACCATCATATCCCACCTCCCTCAAATCCATTTTAATATTATCCTCCCATCTATGTCTCGGCCTCCCCAAAGGTCTTTTCCCTCCGGCCTCCCAACTAACACTCTATATGCATTTATGGATTCGCCCATACCTGCTACATGCCCTGCCCATCTCAGACGTCTGGATTTAATGTTCCTAATTATGTCAGGTGAAGAATACAATGCGTGCAGTTCTGTGTTGTGTAACTTTCTCCATTTTCCTGTAACTTCATCCCTCTTAGCCCCCAAATATTTTCCTAAGAACCTTACTCTCAAACACCCTTAACCTATGTTCCTCTCTCAAAGTGAGAGTCCAAGTTTCACAACCATAAAGAACAATCGGTAATATAACTGTTTTATAAATTCTAACTTTCAGAGTTTTTTGACAGCAGACTAGATGATAAAAGCTTCTCAACCGAATAATAACAGGCATTTCCCATATTTATTCTGTGTTTAATTTCCTCCCGAGTATCATTTATATTTGTTACTGTTGCTCCCAGGTATTTGAATTTTTCCACCTCTTCAAAGGATAAATTTCCAATTTTTATATTTTCATTTAGTACGATATTCTCGTCACGAGACATAATCATATACTTTGTCTTTTCACAGCGAAGCTAAAAGATTTCAATGACTATTTCGTTTATATGACGTCATTCCTTTTTCCGCCAATGAAGTGTAATGAAATTTTGAATTCCAACCAACATCAGTCACCAATCGCGATAATTTCTGCAGCTCGATTTATCACTAGGCTATCAATAAATCGCATGGTCGTTCTTTTCTTTAATCAGTGTCGCCAACTGTTTCCACGTAAATTGATGAGCATGAATCCATTGTACTAAATAAAGTGCGAAATCCTACTTCCACATCTACATCTTCATCTTCTAATTCCATGTTCATTGTATCTAAAGAAAATGACACTCCTTCATAACAATTGTTCATTTAACTAATTATTAATCATGTTATTTGTAACTACACTATAAAATGTTTAAATTAGATTAAGATTTCAGCAGATAACGTAAACGTATTTCTGTTATAATAACAATAGAAAAGCGAAGAATATGTAATTAACATTTTTAAACCTGTATTTCGCCTTTCTTAATTAGCATTACTGAATAACATTAAATTTCTTTATTGCAGTAATCTATTTCGACTTCACAATGTCTGAATAGGTTAAGTATTCATAAATATACAATTATCAACATTTTGTGAGCGAGTTTTAGGGCTATATTATTTACATTTAAATTTAACAAGGCGGAGCCTTCTCGTTAACTACTTCATAATCGCTTCCTCATTCCAGGAGGCCTAGTCTGCAGACAACAATGCAATTGATAGTCGAAACGATTCACATCAATATGACGCCAATGAGTTGTTTGAAATTGTAATGAATAATAATGTGTCATTACAGAGAATTGGATTCATTTGGAAATTAATACCACAGTTAAGTACTTTGGAATTAGACTGTTAAATTAACTATTCTGTCTTTACTACCCGCATTTACTAATCACCCCATTTGTGTACGAATAATAACTTCTAATTAAAATTGAAGTTAAGTTTCATATCTCATTATGCTTTACACATTAAAAAAACGTTTAATGTAAATCTTTTCAAAGTCCATCTGATACCGAAATCACAGATCTACAGCAATTGTTTTAACACGGCCCCCTTGTATAAAAATATAAATCACTGAAATAAAGAAACATCAAAATGCATCACTCATTTATGAATTCTTACGTCAACATTATTGTTGGAATTGCCCATATAAAGAGACTATACATTCATTCATTCATAGTGTTCTGCCCAAGGACAGGTCTTTCACTGCAAACACAGCAATCTTCAGTCTTTTCTATTTTCTGGCTTCCTCTTTGTTTCCGCATATGATCAACCTCTTAAAATATAAAAACAAATGAGGATTTATTTTTATTTTATTGGGTTATTTTACGACGCTGTATCAACATCTAGGTTAGATGGATGGATGGATGGATGGATGGATGGATGGATAGATAGATAGATAGATAGATAGATAGATAGGTAGGTAGGTAGGTAGGCAGGGGCAGGCAGGCAGGCAGGCAGGCAGGCAGGCAGGCAGGCAGGCAGGCAGGCAGGCAGGCAGGCAGGCAGGCAGGTAGGTGGGTGGGTAGGTGGGTAGGTGGGCAGATAGATAGATAGATAGATAGATAGATAGATAGATAGATAGATAGATAGATAGATAGATAGATAGATAGATAGATAGATAGATAGATAGATAGATAGGTAGATAGGTAGATAGGTAGATAGGTAGATAGGTAGATAGGTAGGTAGGTAGGTAGGTAGGTAGGTAGGTAGGTAGGTAGATAGGTAGACAGGTAGACAGGTAGACAGGTAGACAGGTAGACAGATAGACAGATGGACAGATGGACAGATGGACAGATGGACAGATGGACAGATGGACAGATGGACAGATGGACAGATGGACAGATGGACAGATGGACAGATGGACAGATAGATAGATAGATAGATAGATAGATAGATAGATAGATAGATAGATAGATAGATAGATAGATGGATGGATGGATGGATGGATGGATGGATGGATGGATGATAGATAGATAGATAGATAGATAGATAGATAGATAGATAGATAGATAGATAGATAGATAGATAGATAGATAGATAGATAGATAGATAGATAGATAGATATAGATAGATAGATAGATAGATAGATAGATAGATAGATAGATAGATAGATAGATAGATAGATAGATAGATAGATAGATAGATAGATAGATAGATAGATAGATAGATAGATAGATATAGATAGATAGATAGATAGATAGATAGATAGATAGATAGATAGATAGATAGATAGATAGATAGATAGATAGATAGATAGATAGATAGATAGATAGATAGATAGATAGATAGATAGATAGATAGATAGATAGATAGATAGATAGATAGATAGATAGATAGATAGATAGATAGATAGATAGATAGATAGATAGATAGATAGATAGATAGATAGATAGATAGATAGATAGATAGATAGATAGATAGATAGATAGATAGATAGATAGATAGATAGATAGATAGATAGATAGATAGATAGATAGATAGATAGATAGATAGATAGATAGATAGATAGATAGAACTTTATTGTCGATGGCATAATGTATGCATATATACAATTACAATTTAATTTAAAATAAGTCAATTATAATAAAAAAGGTGATAATGCCGGTGAAATGAGTCCGGGGTCCAGCACCGAAAGTTATCCAGCATTTGCTCATATTGGGTTGAGGGAAAACCCCGGAAATAACCTCAACGAGGTAACTTGCCCCGGCCGGGATTCGAACCTAGACCACCTGGTTTCGCGGCCAGACGCACTGACCGTTACTCCACAGGTGTCGACACACAAATGAGGATGGATTCACTAATATAATAAGCATAGTTTGCGCATTCCATTTGATCAACGTTGTACTAGACGCATGCCTGGGCCACGAAAAAATATAAGGTTTATTTAACGACGCTCTTAAGTGCAGAGGTTATATCAGCGTCGCCGGTGTGTCGGAATTTTTGTCCCGCAGGAGTTCTTTTACATGGCAGTAAATCTACTGACATGAGCCTGTCGCATTTAAGCACACTTTGGGCCATGAATGAACAAATGAAGTTCTTTAACTAAAGAATGCATTGCGGGTGGTAACGACGCAACTGCGATGAAGAGAAATGCTGTAATATTTGAAGACCACAGGAGAAAAACGTAATAATTCCAAAATTATCGAGTTTCTGTTTTAGATGTCATGTAATAGCTCAGGTAGTTTAGATTTGTATAGTTTAACTGTGCAAATGTCCTAGAGTGAAAAGTTGAGAAGTTCCATGTTAAAATACTACAGGGACATCATTTTATTTTTACTAACATTTTTAATATTAACCTGGCTATACCTTTGGATTAATGATTGAGACCCGGAAACACCGTTTGCTATCCCCTTCCACGACCTGTAGTTCGATGATACTGGCGTAAAACACAAACAAATCACTTTACTAGGTATAGGAGCGAAGAAAAGAAGTTAATCCATTTACGTGAACTAGAAAATATCGCGATTTTGAGTTTGATAATTTTCATTAGGTTTTTGTTTAATCAAAATACAGTACTGTATTAACAATAAGTGTTTTTACTCACTAACTGAGCTGTCCATGTGGACGTATTCATTATGCAGTGTATATTATACTGTCTACAGCACATTAGCGTACAATATAGAGAAAAAAGTTACATAGAAAAATAATCATAATATGAATATTTAAACACAATTTTGAAAATGGTGGCCGTTCATTTCGATACAGGCTTCAGTTCTTTTGTGCATATTATCGCACTATAGACTATTGCATCTAATTCCAATTACCAGTTTCGCCCTTCGTACTAGTAACTCATGTTGAAATAATTCTGAACCTACTCTATAAAAAGAGTACCTTACGTACTGTAAATTCAATCTCCACTTCTGCCCGACCCGCACAGATAAAATTACTCAGACATGCTATCTACTGTCCGTCCAAGTGGTTATGCCGCAGGGTCGTAGAAAGGGGGAAATCACGTGACAGTTAATTACTTAACGAGGCCCTTTTATTTAAGTTATTTTAAACAGCTGTATAATATTACGTAGACGTCCAATTCCTAACAGAAATTAATGTTTTCAGAAAAGAGCTAAGACAGACCAGCTTTTACAGAGGGGAGGGGGGAGAGCAGAAGCAGGTGGGGGAAATCGGGATGCGACGTAGGTAAACGGACAGTACCTGTGCGAAAATATGATTCAATATTGAAAGCTCTTTCGTCACTGGAAAACGCGAACATATTTCTGGAACGTACTATACTCACTAACTCAGTGCTGTTTACTATATGCGGCCTTGATTCTGTGTAGAGGACGGTTGAACTTCATTAGTAGAAGGGGTGGGAGTGAAGTACATTCAAAAACTCAGGTACAATAAAAATTGAAGTAAAAATAAAATGATGTCCCTGTAGTTTCCGTTTTTTCACGTAAGTTACAGTAACTTTAAAACCAAAAGTTTTCAGCGCTATTACCATGTGCATTATGTTGGTATTCTTGCAAGCATACAATGCGCTTTTCTCCATTCCACAGTAAAAAAAAGGTAGTATGGGAAGCTGTTGTGTTTTGAATATGCAGTTTATATGTTAACAGCGCTTGAAATGGCTTGGTCCATGAAAAAGCATATTTTTATGTCTCATTTACGAATGTCATATCCGGTACATTGTATCCTATTGTTACATCTGTTACGTTTTATTGCGATATATCCGGTCTCTATCGTGGTCTATTATTATTATCATTGTTATAGTTATTTTTTCATTCTTGTCTCACTATGGACAGTAGCTACAACAGAGTTCTTTGTGTGGTGTATGGTTGTAGCCTGTGTTCGAATCCTGACTGAAGTACGGTTGCTTGTTCTTCGACAATGTGACGTCTGTCATGTTAGTTCGAAGCCCAGTGTGTGGCGTTGACCCCACGTCACGGGAGGTCACTTTAACTCAGTTTAATGCTAGCTCAAATACACAGTGAATAATAAATATGGAATATTGCTAATAACTTCTTAAATTTTAATTTTAGAAACAAAATTTATACTCATTTCTTTTTTCTTTATTTCTATATTTATTTCTTTACATCCTTACTCAATTCTTTATTTCTTTCTTTCTTTCTTTCTTTCATTTATTTCTTTCTTTATTTCTTTATGTTTTATTTACTTATTTATTTATTTCCTTCCTTATTTATTTATTTATTTATTTCTTTCTTTATTTATTTATTTATTTTTCTATTTATTTCTCTACTTATATATTTACTTCTGTCTTTATTTATTTATTTACTTATTCTTTCTTTCTTTATTTATTTCTCCATTTTTTAATTTGTTTATTTATTTCTCTATTTATTTACTTCGGTCTTTATTTATTTATTTCGCTATTTATTTCTTTGTTTCTTTGTTTGTTTATTTATTTATTTATTATTTTGTTTACTTATTTATTTAAATTTAATAAAAAATTCCAATAAAATAAATATTCCAATTCAATATGTTTTTTTCTATTTATTTCTCTACTTTTTTATTTACTTCTGTCTTTATTTATTTATTTACTTATTTCTTTTTCTTTCTTTCTTTATTTATTTATTTCTCTATTCATTTATTTATTTATTTCTCTATTTATTTATTTATTTCTGTCTTTATTTATTTATTTACTTATTTCTTTTTTTTCTTTTATTTATTTATTTCTCTATTTATTTATTTACTTCTGTCTTTATTTATTTATTTACTTATTTCTTTTTCTTTCTTTCTTTCTTTCTTTCTTTCTTTATTTATTTCTCTATTCATTTATTTATTTATTTCTCTATTTATTTGTTTATTTCTCTATTTATTTATTTACTTCTGTCTTTATTTATTTATTTACTTATTTCTTTTTTCTTTCTTTATTTATTTATTTCTCTATTCATTTATTTATTTATTTCTCTATTTATTTGTTTATTTCTCTATTTATTTACTTCTCTCTTTTTATTTATTTACTTATTTCTTCTTTATTTATTTATTTATTTCTCTATTCATTTATTTATTTATTTCTCTATTTATTTGTTTATTTCTCTATTTATTTCTTTACTTCTGTCTTTATTTATTTATTTATTTACTTATTTCTTTTTTCTTTATTTATTTATTTATTTCTCTATTCATTTATTTATTTCTCTATTCATTTATTTATTCATTTATTTATTTCTCTATTTATTTATTTACTTCTGTCTTTTTTTTTTTTTTTATTTCACTATTTATTTCTTTGTTTGTTTATTTAGTTATTTATTTCTCTCTTTCTTTATTTACTTCTTTCTTTATTAAATTCTTTATTACTTTATTTATTTATTTATTTATTTATTTAAATTTAATAAAAATTCCAATAAAATAATTAAATATTAATAAATCAAAAATCCACAAAACAATTTTTTTACTTATTTCTTTATGTCGTTATTTATTTATATATTTATTTATTTCATTATTTATTAATTTGTTCATTCATTCATTTATTCATTATTTCTTTTGTAAAATTAAAATTTAAGAAGTTATTAGTAATATTTCATACTTATTGTTCGCCCTGTATAAAACTTTGTACACTGTACAAGGAACAGGAAAGACAGGGCTGATACAAGAATAAAAGTAAATAAAACACTTAAATAAAAACGATAATCAAAATCTGTCTGTACACCTACGATTTTCGTTCTCCCATAACTTTCCCATTTTTTCTATTAATGTATGTTGAATATAGGCGTTACAGGCCAAAATAAGTTATTTTGGAGATAATTTTTATTGAAGAAAAAAACATTAATTTATTATGTACGTTTGTTTTATTACGCAAAATACTCAATTACAAAGTATATTTCTTCTAATAACACCGATGTATTAATTTCTGACCTATTCGTTCCTTAAAAAAAACAGCTGAATGTAGCAGGAGACGACGAATGTTTCCATAGTCACAAATTCAAGTTTAGAAAGTAAATTAGACCACTTTTGCATACAGAGGCAAATTGCTTTCTTCTGTCTAGCTTTATATTTGAGGTTTGGTTATACTGTATCTATTCTTGTGGTTTTCTCTTCGGTCCGTCCTTTGGAGTGATCACACTGCATGTATGGCGGTGGTTTGGATGCAAAACACAGAGAAGCAAGATTTGATTGGAATAGATGGTCATGCTGCTCCATCTTCATAAACTTGTACCGCGTGGTTCTTTTGTTTTCGAGATAATGACGCTAGCCGGCATAACACTGATCTTCTGGGACGCAATAAGAGTAACGTATCTGCCAAGTTAAGTGAGATATACAGCTGCAGTAACGAGGTTATTATTATTATTATTTATTATTATTATTATTATTATTACTATTACTATTATTGTTGTTGTTGTTGTTGTTGTTGTTGTTGTTGTTGTTGTAGCAAAGAGGCAAGAAAATTCATGAAACAAAATATGAGAAATAGAGTTTGAAGATTACATTGGAAGAAACAAAATATATGGTAATCGATGATAAAACAATAGATTAAGTTTTGGAAGTTGGAAATGAAAATATACAGGGTGTTTCACTTAACATTTTCACCTCCGATAACATTTTAAACTTTTGCTGTTGTACATAATAAGACAAAAAAACTCTTCTCACCACTTGTATTACGCCTAATCTTTCTTTCAATCCTTTTCATTCATTCATAATTTTCTGCCCAAGAACAGGCCTTTCAGTGCAAACCCAGCATTCTCCAATCTTTCCTTTTTTCGCCTTCCTCTTAGTCTCTGCAAACAATCCATATATCTTAATACCGTCTATCATCTGATGTCTTCTTCTGCCCCGAACTTTTCTCCCGTTCACCATTCCTTCCAGTGCATCCTTCAGTAGGCAATTTCTTTTTAGATAGTGACCCACCCAATTTCTTTTTTTTCTCTCTTTCTTTCTGATCAGTTTCAGCATCGTTCTTTCTTCACCCACACTTTCTAACACAGCTTCATTTCTTATTCTGTCTGTCCATTTCACACGCTCCATTCTTCTCCATATCCACATTTCAAATGCTTCTATTTGTTTCTCTTCACTTCCTCGTAATGTCCATGTTTCTTCTCCTATGCCACACTTCACACGGAGCACTTTACTAGCCTCTTCCTTAGTTCTTCCTCCAAAGGTCCGCAGAAGATGCTCCTTTTTCTATTAAAAGCTTCCTTTGCCATTGCTATCCTCCTTTTGACTTCCTGGCAGCAGCTCATGTTACTGCATATAGTACACCCCAAGTATCTGAAGCTGTCCACTTGCTCTACTGCCAATTTTTAATGTGTTCATAATACAATTATTTTTAGTAATAATTTTATTTCTAACAATTTTCGTATATTTGATTTTCCCAGTGTTAACTTTTAAACCTACTGCAACATTTTCAGATACCAGAATTCTAACCAATTATTTTGTATCATCTCCATTTCTTCCTACTAAATCATATTATCATCAGCGTAAGCTATACTAATTTTAATAGTAATATGCGTTACAAGAGCGGTATGTTGAAGTTTTCATGTTCGAGGAAAAGTTTGAAAAAGCGAAACGTAGTTGAGTTTTTTTAATTTCCGAGAATTGAAAGAAAACATACCGCTCGTGTATCGTACATTATTTTGTGCGAAGATCGTTTATTACATACCTGAAAGAGGAATTTCTAATTAGTTGCAATGAAATCTCCATCTTGGTTTCTAATCAATGACGGCAAATTTGCAAAACAAAAATATCTATCTTCAACATTGTTGCTTTAAAGTGTTTTCTGTGTTTACTATACTCCAGCAGGCCGTGATATATGTCTGTCTTCCCCCCCCCCGTCTATGATGAGTCTGGAATGTTGTTGATTTTTTCACGGCTTCCTTAATGTCACTTGCATCACGAATGCAGTAACTTTAGTGGAGTTGTAGAGTTTACTTAATTTTTGCAAATATTGAAAAACAATAATTGACAGTGCAATTTAGGTGAAATTGCAGTGGTAAGTTTCCAATTTATAATTATTACTATATTGAACGTCTCTAAAAATAATATGTTAAAAGCCTAAAGCAGTAAAATCAATATGTCACTTAAGCGGTAAGAAGAGGGAAATTGTTATGTGTGTTAGGTTGGGAATACTGAATGTGGAATTTTAGACTTTCCGCGGATTGGTTTTGTGCGGAAACCAGCATGATCTCGCACAAAATTATTTCTAGGTCCTTAGTTCTCCTCTATAGTGAAACACCCTGTATATATGGAATATTGGACATCTCAGAACCGAATTTTGTTTCATTACACGTAACTGTTGAGTGCCACGGTTTTCGAATGTCTTAGTTAATTTTTGGGTCCAACTCTTAAGAAGAAAATAGTGAACGAGATTATGGAACTTCGCGAAGTGGAGTTGCAACCGGCCCGAGTCCCTCGACAGCGGTGACTCACGGCACAGCCTCGGTCCGGCTCCCACATCTTGACGCCATTGCGCTCGCGATGTGGTTGCCTGGGGAACGCTAATCTCTCCAGCCTCTGTTATTCCGAACTGCTAATTGGGCCGTACAAGGCCGTTCCTCAATCAAACACCCTCTTCTTGCTGTAAGTCTACATAACAATTGGCATTTAATCGAAGTCAATACCAAAGAAGATTCAATAGCATTCTATTACAGGGATTTAATCTTTTATTGCATTACGTAACATCAAGGTTGGGAAAGTACGCGTAAAAATTTATAATTTATGAGATAAATTTAAAAGTGTAATAGGGTAAAGGTTGGTAAATTGTAATGTGAGTAATATTGTGATAGTTCTTTTTAAGAATTTATTACAATTTTATTGAGCGAGAGAAAGATCAGTTTTTCGCGTCAACGTATTAAGGGAATGTTCGAGGACAAGTTGCTGAACAAAATTGGTCCTTCTCTCGCTCAGTAAAATTGTAATAAATTCTCAAAAATAACTATCACAATATTACTCGTATCACAGTATTACCAACCTCCACCCTATATTCAAAACTTTCTATAATACAATTATTTATTTATTTATTTATGTATTGATTTATTTATTTATTTATTAACTTATTCATTTCTTTAGTTATTTATTTATTTAGTTACTTATTTATTTATTTTGTTATTTATTTATTTAGTTATTTCTTTAGTTATTTATTTATTTACTTATTTATTTATTTATTTATTTAGTTATATATTTACTTTTTTATTTATTTAGTTATTTATTTATTTACTTATTTATTTATTTATTTATTTATTTAGTTACTTATTTACTTATTCACTTACTTATTCAGTTATTTTATTTATTTATTTTTTATTTACTTATTTATTTATTTAGTTACTTATTTACTTATTCACTTATTTAATTATTTATTTACTTATTTATTTATTTAGTTACTTATTTACTTATTCACTTATTTTATTTATTTATTTATTTATTTAGTTACTTATTTACTTATTCACTTATTTATTTATTTACTCACTTATTTATTTATCTATTTACGTATTTATTTATTTACTTATTTATTTAGTTACTTATTTATTTATTTATTTATTTACTTATTTATTTAGTTACTTATTCACTTATTTATTTATTATTTACTTATTCACTTATTTATTTACTTATTCACTTATTTATTTACTTATTCACTTATTTATTTACTTATTCACTTATTTATTTACTTATTTATTTATTTACTTATTTATTTATTTACTTATTTATTTATTTATTTATTTATTTATTTATTTATTTATTTAGTTACTTATTTACTTATTCACTTATTTACTTATTTACTTATTCACTTACTTATTTACTTATACACTTACTTATTTACTTATTCACTTACGTATTTACTTATTCACTTACGTATTTACTTATTCACTTATTTATTTACTTATTCACTTATTTATTTACTTATTCACTTATTTATTTACTTATTCACTTATTTATTTACTTATTCACTTATTTATTTACTTATTCACTTATTTATTTACTTATTCACTTATTTATTTACTTATTTATTTATTTATTTATTTATTTATTTATTTATTTATTTATTTATTTATTTATTTATTTACTTATTTATTATTTACTTACTTATTTATTATTTACTTATTTACTTATATATTTATTTATTTATTTGTATTTATTTATTTATTTATTTATTTATTTATTTATTTATTTATTTATTTATTTATTTATTAGTGCTTCAGAAATTATAGGCCATTAAAATTGTAAATGTTTATAGGGATTGTCCTGTATAATAAACTATGATCAGGTTATATCAAATAATGCAATATTTTGATTGTTATTTTAAATGTACAATCTCCTGTGCTAGCACTACTAATCGCATAACGACCTTCAAACCCACATTAGACAAAGCCAGGCCACTGTGCCACAACCCTTTCCTTTAATACATCAAAAGGGGGAAAGAATCGATTGCGCACGGCCACACACATATTCAGGGGGCCTTATCTCTTCACGCCCCGAGGAACACTGCGTAACATCTGCATGGAGATAAGTGACAATGTAACAGCGGAGATTCTATCTCACGGTTGACTCGCTGGGAAGAAACGCGATCTCGTGGGGAAGCGATTTTTCTATGAAATTTCTGGTATTGAAAATAAAATATTTTTGGCAGATTTACGTAGATCGTTTGGATTCTCTAATTACCGATTGTCACATTATCACTTCTGTATTACGACTGTACTTGATAATTATTGTTCTTAAAGAACTACATACATTATACAGTGTGTTCATTAAGCATGGAACATTAATCATAACATCTTAAATTTCAATTACAAAATAGTTTTATTCAAAAGTTGTTGGAGATAAAACATACAATATGATATCGGTCTTCGAAAAAAGTTATTCCGACATACAGGGTGTACAATAAAACATTTTTTTAAATGGCACTCTATTTTAAGATTTACATATTCCCAATCTCCATTAAGTTTTACGTATGAAATGTAGAAATTCTACCTATTCACCCGTTTCGTGTCTTTTAACTAAGTTTATTAAATGTTTTTCATAGAGTTCAAATTTGAGACAAGTACTATGTAAAATCATGTTGAGTAGACGGCCATAAAACTAAAGAAAATTGATCATTTTTTATTAATGTTAGTGTACTGGAAATAGTAATATGCGTTACAAGAGCGGTATGTTGTAGTTTTCATGTTCGAGGAAAAGTTCGAAATAGCGAAACGTAGTTGAGCTTTCTTAATTTCCAAGAATTGAAAGAAAACATACCGCTAGTGTATCGTACATTATTTTGTGCGAAGATCGTTTATTACATACCTGAAAGAGGAATTTCTAATTAGTTGCAATGAACTCTCCATCTTGGTTTCTGTTCAATGACGGCAAATTTGCAAAACAAAAAGTCACACAGAGTTAGTGTGCACTCAAATGTTGGTTGCTTGACGGTTGTCAGCCCACTTTGAGGTCTGTGGATATAGAGGAAAAATTGGATCGGTGTCGGGTAGAGTTCCCGGGTAGCTCAGTGGGAGAGCGTTGGTACGTTTAACCAAAGGTCCCGGGTTCGATACCCGGCCCCGGAACAATTTTTCCCGCGAAATTATTCAAATTAACTTTACAGGCAGTTGTTCCTGAAAGCCTAATTTGAAAAATATCTATCTTCAACATTGCTGCTTTAAAATGTTTTCTGTGTTTACTATACTCCAGCAGGCCGTTATATACGTCTGTCTTTTTTTCCACAATATATAAATGCGAACTTAAAACAAACGGTAAGGTTATGTAATGATTTATTTTTCATTTTAATATTTTAACAATATTATTTATATAACATATTGCAGTAATAACATCGGCAAGTTGATTTGTTGATTTTTTCACGGCTTCCTTAATGTTACTTGCGTCACGAATGCAGTAACTTTAGTGGAGTTGTAGAGTTTACTTAATTTTTGCAAATTTTTAAAAACAATAATTAACAGTGCAATTTAGGTGAAATTGCAGTGGTAAGTTTCCAATTTATAATTATTACTATATTGAACGTCTCTAAAAATAATATGTTAAAAGCCTAAAGCAGTAAAATCAATATGTCACTTAAGCGGTAAGAATAGGGAAATTGTTATGTGTGTTAGGTTGGAAATACTGAATGTGGAATTTTAGACTTTCCCCGGATTGGTTTTGTGCGGAAACCAAGCAAATACGCACGATCTCGCACAAAAGTTTTTTAAAATTAAAATTTAAGAAGTTATTAGCAATATTCTATAATTATTGGACACCCTGTGTTTACGTAAAAGCTTTAATTCTTTATACAATAAGAATACTGTATTTACATTAACATAGGATGAAACTTACCACAAAAGATCACTATTAGGGCGCAAAACTGAATCTGATAAAAGCCTAATTCATTTGGTGTAAAGAAAGCTGTAGGATTGAGGTGTGATATTAATATCGGTAAGTGCACGGAACAGGTGCGAACCTTTCTGAGAATGTTTCATTCATTCATCCATGCGCAGTCCTCACGACGCAACTTCAGGCAGGAATGCGGTCTAACTGCTCCTAATTGGAGAACCCCGGGAAGCCTGTATGCATGATGGCGTGCCGTGCGCGCATTCAGACGTCCCCACGTCGACACCAAGTCTGGGCTTCCTCCGTAATTGCTTCCGTCTCGACCGAACTTCTCGCCTACACCTCAAATCGTGTGAGGTTCTTCCTTCAATCTACACGTCGTCTCACGTAAGATTTCCCCATTCCTGAAAGCTATATTATAGTGTTCAACTCATTTGAAATCAGGTTGCCGCTGTGATTAACACTACATGTCACGTTTTTTTTCCTATAACATATTTCTTCACTCACGCAGTAAGATTATTCCATTTCTAAAACCAATATTATTGTCGAACCTCACAGCTAGTGAATATGTCACCGTTCCATAGAGAAAAGAGCACTGCATCGAAAGAGATATGAACGGCCGCTGCCAGTTGAGCCTCAGAGACCTGGCAACGTCGCGTAAATATCTAAAATTTACCTCGTTCTCGTTTGTGTTCCCCTCGTTCTCCTTCTATCCCTTTCTTTTTGTATTAATTTTGATCTCATTGTATTATGCTGGTTCTCCTCCTTTCCTACGGTTTTCGTGCATTCCTCTTTATCTTCCTGTATTTCCCTTGTTCTTGTATTATCATCGTTCTCCCTTGTTCTCATGTTCCCATCGTTCTCCATGTATTCCTCTTGTTATCCATACATTTCCCTTTTATTCCCCTCGCTATCCATGTATTTCCCTCGTATTTCCCTTGTTCTCTATGTATTTCCCTTGTATTCCCCTTCTTCTCCATGTATTTCCCTTGTATTTCCCCTGTTCTCCATGTATTTCCCTTGTATTCCCCTTGTTCTCCATGTATTTCCTTGTATTCCCTTATTATCCATGTATTTCCCTTTTATTCACCTTGTTCTCCATGTATTTTCCTTGTATTCCCTTCTTCTCCATGTATTTCCCTTGTATTCCCTTGTTCTCCATGTATTTCCCTTGTATTCCCCTTCTTCTCCATGTATTTCCCTTGTATTCCCCTTGTTCTCCATGTATTTCCCTTGTATTCCCCTTGTTCTCCATGTATTTCCCTTGTATTCCCCTTGTTCTCCATGTATTTCCCTTGTATTCCCCTTGTTCTCCATGTATTTCCCTTTTATTCCCCTTGTTCTCCATGTATTTCCTTGTATTTCCCCTGTTCTCCATGTATTTCCTTTTATTCCCATTGTTCTCCATGTATTTCCATGTTTTCCATTTCCCCTTGTTATCCATGTATTTCCCTTATATTCCCTTTGTTATCCATGTATTTCCCTTTTATGTCCCTTGTTCTCTCATGTATTTCCTTGTATTCCCTTCTTCTCCATGTATTTCCCTTTGTATTCCCTTTGTTCCCATGTTTTCTCCATGTATTTCCCTTTATTCCCCCATGTTCTCCATGTATTTCCATGTATTTCCTTTATTCCCTTTGTATTCCCTTGTTCTCCATGTATTTCCTTGTATTCCCCTTGTTCTCCATGTATTTCCTTTGTATTCCCTTGTTCTCCATGTATTTCCTTGTATTCCCTTGTTCTCCATGTATTTCCTTGTATTCCCTTTGTTCTCCATGTATTTCCCTTGTATTCCCCTTGTTCTCCATGTATTTCCCTTGTATTCCCCTGTTCTCCATGTATTTCCATTTTTTCCTTGTTCTCCATGTATTTCCCTTTGTATTCCCCTGTTCTCCATGTATTTCCCCTTGTATTCCCCTTGCTCTCCATGTATTTCCCTTGTATTCCCCTTGTTCTCCATGTATTTCCTTGTATTCCCCTTGTTCTCCATGTATTTCCTTGTATTTCCCTTGTTCTCCATGTATTTCCTTTGTATTCCCCTTGTTCTCCATGTATTTCCTTGTATTCCCCTTTGTTCTCCATGTATTTCCCTTGTATTCCCCTTGTTCTCCATGTATTTCCCTTGTATTCCCCTTGTTCTCCATGTATTTCCCTTGTATTTCCCCTGTTCTCCATGTATTTCCCTTGTATTCCCTTGTTCTCCATGTATTTCCCTTGTATTCCCCTGTTCTCCATGTATTTCCCTTTGTATTCCCCTTGTTATCCATGTATTTCCTTTTATTCCCCTTGTTCTCCATGTATTTCCTTGTATTTCCTTGTTCTCCATGTATTTCCCTTGTATTCCCTTTGTTCTCCATGTTCTCTATTTTTCCCTTGTATTCCCTTTGTTCTCCATGTATTTCCCTTGTATTCCCCTTTGTTCTCTATGTATTTCCCTTTGTATTCCCTTTGTTCTCCATGTATTTCCCTTGTATTCCCCTTGTTCTCCATGTATTTCCTTTATTCCCTTGTTCTCCATGTATTCCCCTTGTTCTCCATTTTTTCCCTTGTATTCCCCTTTTGTTCTCCATGTATTTCCTTTGTATTCCCCTTGTTCTCCATGTATTTCCCTTGTATTCCCCTTGTTCTCCATGTATTTCCTTGTTCTCTATGTATTTCCTTGTATTCCCTTGTTATCCATGTATTTCCTTTGTATTCCCTTTGTTCTCCATTTCCCTTGTATTCCCCTGTTCTCTATGTATTTCCCTTGTTCTCCATGTATTTCCCATTCCCCTTGTTCTCCATGTATTTCCTTTTATTCCCTTGTTCTCCATGTATTTCCATTCCCCTTGTTCTCCATGTATTCCCTTGTTCTCCATGTATTTCCTTGTATTCCCCTTGTTATCCATGTATTTCCTTGTATTCCCCTTGTTCTCCATGTATTTTCCTTGTATTCCCCTTGTTCTCCATGTATTTCCCATTTATTCCCCTTGTTCTCCATGTATTTCCCTTGTATTCCCTTGTTCTCCATGTATTTCCCTTGTATTCCCTTGTTCTCCATGTATTTCCCTTGTATTCCCCTTGTTCTCCATGTATTTCCCTTGTATTCCCCTTCTTTTCCATGTATTTCTTGTCCCTTTGTTATCCATGTATTTCCTTTTATTCCCCTTGTTCTCCATGTATTTCCTTGTATTCCCTTTGTTCTCCATGTATTTCCTTGTATTCCCCTTGTTCTCCATGTATTTCCCTTGTATTCCCCTTCTTCTTCATGTATTTCACTTCCCCTATTTCCCTGTTCTCCATGTATTTCCTTGTATTCCCTTGTTCTCCATGTATTTCCTTTTATTCCCTTGTTATCCATGTATTTCCTTGTATTCCCTTTGTTATCCATGTATTTCCTTGTATTCCCCTTGCTCTCCATGTATTTCCTTGTATTCCCTTGTTATCCATGTATTTCCCTTGTATTCCCTTGTTATCCATGTATTTCCTTTTATTCCCCTTTGTTATCCATGTATTTCCCTTGTATTTCCCCCCCTGTTCTCCATGTATTTCCCTTGTATTCCCTTGTTATCCATGTATTTCCTTTTATTCCCTTTGTTCTCCATGTATTTCCTTGTATTCCCTTGTTATCCATGTATTTCCCTTGTATTCCCTTTGTTCTCCATGTATTTCCCTTGTATTCCCTTGTTATCCATGTATTTCCTTTTATTCCCTTGTTATCCATGTATTTCCTTTATTCCCCTTGTTCTCCATGTATTTCCCTTGTATTCCACTTGCTCTCCATGTATTTCCCTTGTATTCCCCTTGTTCTCCATGTATTTCCCTTGTATTCCCCTTGTTCTCCATGTATTTCCTTGTATTCCCTTGTTCTCTATGTATTTCCTTTTATTCCCCTTGTTATCCATGTATTTCCCTTGTATTCCCTTGTTCTCTATGTATTTCCCTTTTATTCCCCTTGTTCTCCATGTATTTCCCTTGTATTCCCCTTGTTCTCTATGTATTTCCCTTGTATTCCCCTTGTTCTCCATGTATTTTCCTTTCATTCCCCATGTTCTCCATGTATTCCCATTGTTCTCCTTGTATTCCCCTTGATTTCCTTGCATTCCCCTTGCTATACATGTATTCTCGTTGTATTTCTCTTGTCCTCCTTGCATTCCTCTTCTACATTTGTTCTCCTTATATTCACCTTCAAACTTTCTGTTCTGCAAAGGAAATTTTTCAAAGTTACATTTATTCCGATCAAATTTCTGCACATTTAAAGCACAAAACTAAAATTCTTTGAATTATTCTTTAACATAATACACTGCTCTCTTAAATTGACTGAGCATATTGGGATTTAAATCAATGACTTTCCCAAAAAACAACACTGAGAAATGTTTCATATAAAACAATTTTTATCTCGAAAAGGAAGCAAAAAGAGCAAAATTGTATTCAACTTTTGTGTTTGAAATATCTCAAAGAATAGCCCCTGATATTAATGACATTACTTACGGTTCACCCTGTATATCTTTTCAGGATGAAATGAGAAGTACATACGGCACTGAATATGCACAAAATCAGTGTTTTTATTTAGCAGAACTCTGAGTACACACATATAGAGAATTTCATGTCAAGATAAAAGCATTGAGCAAACGGGGCTATCCTATCAAATGACCTGTTGCCATAGAAACGCCTGCCTACCACATAGCTTGTACAATGTACTAGGCAAGGCCCATAAAACAAATGCTTTTTGTGCGAGATCGTGCGTATTTGCTTGGTTTCCGCACAAAACCAATCCGCGGAAAGTCTAAAATTCCACATTCAGTATTCCCAACCTAACACACATAACAATATTTCCCTCTTTTTACCGCTTAAGTGACATATTGATTTTACTGTTTTAGGCTTTTAACATATTATTTTTAGAGACGTTCAATATAGTAATAATTATAAATTGAAACTTACCACTGCAATTTCACCTAAATTGCACCGTTAATTATTGTTTTTAATATTTGCAAAAATCAAGTAAACTCTACAACTCCACTAAAGTTACTGCATTCGTGATGCAAGTAACATTAAGGAAGCCGTGAAAAAATCAACAAGATTCCATAGACTGGGGGAAAAAAAGACAGACGTAGCTTATATCACGGCCTGCTGGAGTGTAGTAAACACAGAAAACATTTTAAAGCAACAATGTTGAAGATAGATATTTTTGTTTTGCAAATTTGCCTTCATTGAACAGAAACCAAGAAGGAGATTTCATTGCAACTAATTAGAAATTCCTCTTTCAGGTATGTAATAAACGATCTTCGCACAAAATAATGTACGATACACGAGCGGTATGTTTTCTTTCAATTCTCGGAAATTAAAAAAGCTAAACTACGTTTCGCTTTTTCAAACTTTCCCTCGAACATGAAAACTTCAACATACCGCTCTTGTAACGCATATTACTATATTATAAAGATGAGGTTCAATAAATATCTTGCATTTCAACATGTGTAGGTACAACTCACATACGTCTCATCTTTTTTTTTACGATTACACCTGTACTGCAACGTTAGGGTCAGTGTGGTCAAAATGTCACGTCAAACCACTGCTAAAGTTGGCCATCAGACTTTCACTTGTGGATCTGGGTTCGTGTCTTTCCATAACGGATCCGCGGAAGGTGACGTGAGGTCAGAGTTGTGATGGGAATGCAGCTCACACACGTAACAACAATAACTTCTATTTGTCCGACTCGTTGCCTAGGTAATAACATACCTCAGCACACAGCTCGAGTGTTTAACGACAGAAAAACTGACTGTCACAAACATGTACAGTATACAAATTCACTTGGAGTGAGTGGTAACAAGGAAATATAATAGTGCTGTCACAGAGAGAGAAATTTACCTCCGCGGGAGAAATTATTATATGCTTTTGTTGAGAAGAAAGAATGAAATATGGAAAAAAAAATTGTAGGCAGATAAATGAAATAGGTTATGTTAGCGGTGATTTAACAAATAATTTGATTTCTTTCATCAGTCAAGAAAAAAAGAGGATAGGAGAGCTATGGTCTACCGAAATTAACCTGGAATTGATTAATTCATAGTGTTTTGCCAAGGACAAGTCCTTCACTGCAAATCCAGCACTCTCCAATTTCTGCCTTCCTTTTAGTCTCCGCATATGATCCATATAACTTAAAGATTTCTTCATCTGATATCTTTTTCTGCCCCAAACTCTTCTCCCATTCACTATTAGTTCCAGTGCATCCTTCAGTTGGCAGTTTCTTTTCAATCAGTGACGCAACCAATTCATTTAACGTTCAATAAAGTTTTGAAATTAAAATAAAACAGATTAAAAGGCTTTTGTTTAAATTCTATAAATCTGTATAATATATTTGTATGTTAGAGGTGATGTAACAAATAATTTGATTTCTTTCATCAGTCAAGGGAAAAAAGACGATAGGAGAGCCATGGTCTACCGAAGTTAACCTTGAATTCATTAATTCCTAGTGTTTTGCCAAGGACATATCCTTCATTGCAAACCCAGCATTCTCCAATTTCTGCCTTCCTTTTAGTCTCCGCATATGATCCATATAACTTAAAGTTTTCTTCATCTGATATCTTCTTCTGCCCCGAACTCTTCTCCCGTTCACCATTCCTTCCAGTGCATCCTTCAGTAGGCAGTTTCTTCTCAGTCAGTGACGCAATCAATTCATTTGACGTTGAATAAAGTTTTCAAATTAAAATAAAATAGATTAAAAGACTTTTGTTTAAATTCAATAAATCTTCATAATATAGAGACGTGGAAAATTACTTACTTACTTACAAATGGCTTTTAAGGAACCCGAAGGTTCATTGCCGCCCTCAGGACAAATTATTAGACTAAATTAATCATATGTGCAACAAAGCTGTATTTATCGGCAGAAATAATGAACAAAAATGTATTTTGCACAGAAATAATGAACAGAAATGTATTTTGCACAGAAATAATGAACAGAAATGTATTTTGCACAGAAATAATGAACAGAAATGTATTTTGCACAGAAATAATGAACAAAAATGTATTTTGCACAGAAATAATGAACAGAAATGTATTTTGCACAGAAATAATGAACAGAAATGTATTTTGCACAGAAATAATGAACAGAAATGTATTTTGCACAGAAATAATGAACAAAAATGTATTTTGCACAGAAATAATGTACAGAAATGTATTTTGCACAGAAATAATGAACAAAAATGTATTTTGCACAGAAATAATGAACAGAAATGTATTTTGCACAGAAATAATGAACAAAAATGTATTTTGCTCAGAAATAATGAACAGAAATGTATTTTGCACAGAAATAATGAACAAAAATGTATTTTGCACAGAAATAATGAACACAAATGTATTTTGCACAGAAATAATGAACAAAAATGTATTTTGCACAGAAATAATGAACAAAAATGTATTTTGCACAGAAATAATGAACAGAAATGTATTTTGCACAGAAATAATGAACAGAAATGTATTTTGCACAGAAATAATGAACAGAAATGTATTTTGCACAGAAATAATGAACAAAAATGTATTTTGCACAGAAATAATGTACAGAAATGTATTTTGCACAGAAATAATGAACAGAAATGTATTTTGCACAGAAATAATGAACAGAAATGTATTTTGCACAGAAATAATGAACAGAAATGTATTTTGCTCAGAAATAATGAACAGAAATGTATTTTCCACAGAAATAATGAACAAAAATGTATTTTGCACAGAAATAATGAACAAAAATGTATTTTGCACAGAAATAATGAACAGAAATGTATTTTGCACAGAAATAATGAACAGAAATGTATTTTGCACAGAAATAATGAACAAAAATGTATTTTGCACAGAAATAATGAACAAAAATGTATTTTGCACAGAAATAATGTACAGAAATGTATTTTGCACAGAAATAATGAACAGAAATGTATTTTGCACAGAAATAATGAACAGAAATATATTTTGCACAGAAATAATGAACAGAAATGTATTTTGCTCAGAAATAATGAACAGAAATGTATTTTCCACAGAAATAATGAACAAAATGTATTTTGCACAGAAATAATGAACGAAAATGTATTTTGCACAGAAATAATGAACAGAAATGTATTTTGCACAGAAATAATGAACAGAAATGTATTTTGCACAGAAATAATGAACAAAAATGTATTTTGCACAGAAATAATGAACAAAAATGTATTTTGCACAGAAATAATGAACAAAAATGTATTTTGCACAGAAATAATGTACAGAAATGTTTTTGCACAGAAATAATGAACAGAAATGTATTTTGCACAGAAATAATGAACAGAAATGTATTTTGCACAGAAATAATGAACAAAAATGTATTTTGCACAGAAATAATGTACAGAAATGTATTTTGCACAGAAATAATGAACAAAAATGTATTTCGCACAGAAATAATGAACAAAAATGTATTTTGCACAGAAATAATGTACAGAAATGTATTTTGCACAGAAATAATGAACAGAAATGTATTTTGCACAGAAATAATGAACAAAAATGTATTGTGCACAGAAATAATGTACAGAAATGTATTTTGCACAGAAATAATGAACAGAAATGTATTTTGCACAGAAAAAATGAACAAAAATGCATTTTGCACAGAAATAATGTACAGAAATGTATTTTGCACAGAAATAATGAACAGAAATGTATTTTGCACAGAAATAATGAACGGAAAATTGAGTCTGGAGGTTACTAATATTTTGTGAACATTCTCTTATTCTTTATTAACACGTGGATTTTGTCAGGGATGCTGGAAACCAAAGTTTGACACTTTCTTTGAATATCAGAATCATTCAGACAGACATAAGACAGTGCTTAAATGAGTCTATGTTTTGTTTTAAGCCTCTTTTTCTTCACTTTGTGTTTCAGCATAGATCACATATTTTCAATTTCTTTCATATCCGGTCTTCTTGCAGGCCATAGGAGAACAGACTATTGAATATCTTCTGCAGTATATAATTAAAACACCAGTAGTACCAACACGGCCAGAAAAAATGTACTTAACCATTGGAAAGATATACCAGAAGATGTAAACAATCATATTTACAACAATAGAGACTCTGCGAATTATACCGATAGCTGATATGACGATATGTTTCCAAGAAAAACGTTTTAGTCTTTTGTCCACGTCTGTATATCTAGCGATATCCTTCATATATTATGACGCCTTTCATAGTTCTGATCTTCTTGGTCATATACTTTTTCAATCTTAATTTCGGAAAATGTTCAATTATATTTAAAAAAACTGTATACAATTTCGGAGAAAATAATTTTAGTTTGGGAAATAGTAATATAAACTTCGGAAGATGTAAATTTAATGACAGAAAAAGAAAATTCAATTTCGAAAAAGGTGCATCTAATAACGAATTTTTATGACTGTGTAACTATAGAATCTTTCTGTTCTTTTGCGGATATATGAGGAAGCCGGTTCATTTAACCCTTAAATTGGAAAACTTCATTTCTCACACTAGTTTATTAAACCGTGTCGGACTGTAAAGAAAACAACTATCGCAATGTCCATATTTTATATGTTGTACAATATTATACTATTGTGAAATTTTAATTTTCCTACCAATTTTTTCTATTGTTCTATTAAAATTATAGCATACTAGTGGATTGTGCAGCAAATGCTGCAAACTAAATTCATTAGACGTTCAAATAAAATTTTTTCTCATTATTTTCAATGGAGAATAGACCTACCGGACATTTTGAAAGTTATTTGCTTCCATAATAATGAAACATACTCCCTCTGTATGGGTTTTTTTATGCCAAATAATTTTTCTTGAACCTATCCACCTTCAGTTTTAGAGTTTCAACGCGAAAACACAAGTAACAATGTCAGGATGATCAGTGGATTTTTCATGTGGGAGTAAAGCAGTAGTAGCTATTTCAGGTCATTATGGATTGTAGGTGAAAATTAAAAAAAAAAAATTGTCAGGTTTGCTATGCTTTCGAACAATAGACATAGCATCTTGGTACTGCCCGTGTCTCACATCCTGAACCGAGAGTTCCCTAGTGCTTATAACCACGCCTCTTAGGTCTGCTCGGAACGTCACGGGAAGTGCAACGTGGCGGCACGGCAGCATATTACATGTTCTGAAAACATTATCCTACGCCATCGCAGGGATCTTTACTGTTTATAATACTGGATACTATAATCGTGGTTACCACTATCGCTATTATCTCTGATGGCAATTTCCTAAAATGTAAGTACACACTAGGCCACTCTTCGTTCAGTCTGGACAACTGCTGAATTACCATAGGGCAGTATTTCTCAAAGTATGTTCTGGGGTTCCGTGAGCCTTATATGATTTTACTTGGTTATTTAACGACATTGTATCAACTACTAAGTTATTTTGCATCGATGGGATTGATGATAGCGAAATGGTATTTGGTGAGATGAAGTCGGGGATTCGCCAAAGATTACCTGACATTCGCCTTATGGTTGGGGAAAACCTCGGGAAAAAACCCAACCAGGTAATCAGCCCAAGCGGGAATCGGACCCGCGCCCGAGTGCAACTCTGGATCGATAGGCAAACGCCTTAGCCGACTGGACTGCTCCGGTGGCTATTTTATACTTAGTGGATATTATAAAAATATATAAATGTTACGGAAATATGAATCAATAATAACGTGAAACCACCGATAATAATAATAATAATAATAATAATAATAATAATAATAATAATAATAATAATAATCCAAGAATATGCGTAATAATATGTTTAATGAACATCTAAAACGGAAAATACCCATAATATTTATCACTTTCATCACTAGATTCTCTGCGCATCTGTTCACTAAAACAAAATACCGAAAAGACAAAATGCAGAAGTACAATAGAAATGAGACTACAACTTTCCGCCATAAAACCAGATTGCAGGCTTAAAAGCAAATACATTCGTCCCACTGAACAGAAATATTGAGATACTAGCTCTCACTTGTCTGTTAATTTAAACACTAATAAAATATTACAGGGATTCCGCAGTTACACTTTAGATTAAAAGGGGTTTCGCGGTGGAAAAGTTTGAGAAACACTGCCATTGAGGAAAGAGTTTATGGATGTGTACACGTGATAACCGTAATCGCGATTAGGTCTATAATGTCTTGTAGAGACTGTAGTCTACAACTGGTATTAGTGTTTAATTACAGGAATTGATGGGGACATAATCTGTTTCGTGAGGGGACAGCCTATACATTCGCTTGTCAATGGCTGATCTTGGTCCATAGCTGACGAAAGGAATCCTGAAAAGGCCGATGTGTTGAACGTAGGGTAGTAGGCACATGCGGTACCCAGCTCCTACCCTGTCCCTCTGCGTCTCGCCCCGCAAAGAAACAGCTCAGGAAGTGAGGTACGGGCAGTATAGCTGCTGCATATAGAGCTTGAAATGTAGAGGTGAAAATCATTTTATGCTGCTAAGAGATCTTGCTGAAATGATCGGGAGACTACATAATATTTGTAGGCTTATTATTTTATCAGTAAGTAATACCTTTTAGTTTTTCCTTAGCAACTGTAATTTTTGCGCTCTCTCGAGCCAATATTGAAGGGAATGACGCATATAAATATCTACACCACACCGCCATTAAGTATATGAAAAAGACCCAACCCCACTTGATTAATAACTATAAAAATATTTGATTTTAAATAACAATATTACTATCTTACGTAAGTTTTGTAGTTATATAATAGCCGCCACTCAGTAAATTATAGAAATGAAGATCTAATTTAAGATATTCTCTACATTACTTATATACCCCCTAAACGTTTCACTGTCATATTATCAATATAGCATTAATATGTATAATTAATGAAAAATAGTCACATCATGGCATTAACTATAATAATATTTCATTTCTAATGGTAATAATGTCATCAAACCACCTCAAGTTTTGTAGGTTTTAATATCCAATACACAGCTGTACTCAGAAAATTACAACCACAGAATGAGAACTGTAAATTATTTTAGTAAGTCTTGAAGTTTTTAATAACCAATTGAATTTGAACTCTAAATATGTCAGAATTCTTGCAGATTCTTCGTGTAATATTGTTTACTGTGGTATGTGTTTTGTTTTATTCTAAAACGCAATTAGTTAGTGACGACAGATGAATTTTATAAAATAGGAAAGTTATGTTGAAAAATTGGCATTTCACTGAAAACTGCTATTTTTCTGAAAAACTTTGGGTTCCAAGGTTGAAAATGAGGACTCATTTAATAAAATCGGTTCAGCCGTTTTTCCGTAATTTCCATTACCAGTTCAATTATATATATATATATATATATATATATATATATACTCTATTAACTTGCTGTATCCTATAGGATATTTTGTGAATTTAAGCGTTAAACATGCACTATATATTGTACAGTAGTGGCAAAGAAAACCGAACCGACCCTTGTAGCTGATTTCATGATTTCAGAGTCTTGTTCACTCCAGAGCAGGATAGACTGGTAACTAAAACTTTCGTAATTCGAATCCTGCTTGCGAAGGAAAAATTTTTTTTTTTTTTGTTCCTTATTCAAATTTGTTCCCAATACTTTCCGATTGCAGCGATATTTTACTACTTAATTAACTTATTATTCCCAGAACATGAATTTTACCAGAAATCGAAAATATATAGACTTATACATGAAGGACTTTCATTTAAAACTTCTGAGTCTAAGTAACTATTCAATTCAACTACATTAAAAAAGAAAGTAAGTCAATTTAGATATTAAGGGAGAAATTTAAATTCAGTGCTAATTGAATTTTAGGTTTCACCCCCTCAATCTAAAATTGTAAAGTCTCGTCCCCATATTATGACATTACAATTTGAAAGAGCATTCAATTGTTTACACATTTCAATCATTTGTTTCACGTCTTTTGTTTTCTATCGTCGCCTGGCAACCTGGATTGTTGTTGTTCATTACAACTGAAGAGAATAAAACTACAAAGGTTACTATAATTTCAATTGAAAAATTGTTCTGAGGCCGGGCATCGAAACCGGGACCTTTGGCCGAGCGCATCAACGCTATAACGGCTGAGGTCCCTAGGACCCGACTCAATTACTCCGTTTAAATCCATGTACCTCAAGTGAGTTGACAAGACGTCAAAGACCTAACATTGAGTGCACACTTTCTCTGCGACTTAAATTTGTCGTTTTCTGATGACAAATGGTGACGTATTTTATAAAATATGGTTTTCAGGTATAGCTTTACAGGGGGCTATACCTGAAACCACATTTTTGTACAAAGACTATTGTTGTTTATAGGTTATTTCAAGTATTAACACAAACTAATATTAAGGAATATTATGGTTGTGTATAACAAACCTTTAATATTATCCTCCCATCTACGTCTCGGCCTCCCCAAAGGTCTTTTTCCCTCCGGTCTCCCAACTAACACTCTATATGCATTTCTGGATTCGCCCATACGTGCTACATGCCCTGCCCATCTCAAACGTCTGGATTTAATGTTCCTAATTATGTCAAGTGAAGAATACAATGCGTGCAGTTCTGCGTTGTGTAACTTTCTCCATTCTCCTGAGGGATTTGAGGGAGGTGGGATATGATGATAGAGACTGGATTAATCTTGCACAGGATAGGGACCGATGGCGGGCTTATGTGAGGGCGGCAATGAACCTTCGGGTTCCTTAAAAGCCATTTGTAAGTAAGTAAGTAAGTATAACAAACTTATTCTTTAAAAATTTAAAACAGAATACAGGATAGTAAAAGCAAATGTTTGGATTTACGTTATTCATCTATGGTTTTGATACTATGGCAACGCTATGTACAGGAGTTACGAAACAGGCTGTATTACACTCTAGCCAACAATGGAGCACATTTTGAACATTTATTTTAGTAAACTTAATTTGAGTTTAGGAAATTAGACAAAATAAACATGTTTTTCATTCTACAACCAAATTACCAATAACACAATCCAGGTTGCCAAGCAACGATAGAAAACAAAAGATG
Organism: Periplaneta americana; assembly: GCA_025594305.2. Lineage (NCBI taxonomy): Eukaryota > Metazoa > Arthropoda > Insecta > Blattodea > Blattidae > Periplaneta > Periplaneta americana. Next base: position 108,877,864 of record JAJSOF020000031.1, on the reverse strand, counting down.
TAAGAACATATGAATGAGATGTATAATAAATTGAATACTCCTTCAAATTTAAGTTTTCATAATTCAGGGATGCTATTTGAAGTTTCAAAGAGGGGTAGAGATGAGAGGGTGAAACCTAAAATACAATTAACACTGGTTTTAAACTTACCCCTCAATATTTAAATTGACGGTTTAATTTTTAATAAAATTTAATTGAAGGAATTATAGTTATTTAGGCTGGGAAGTTTTTAAATGAAGTCCTGTATATATTACTATATAGATGAAAAAAAAAATTAAAAAGAAAAATCTTCAAATTGTAAATTGACTTTATTCTTTTCTGAGTCTGGTATCATTTCCGATACTGCATTTACATTTTCATAAATTATTTAGTTTTTCCGAAATCAAGTGTATTTTTTTAACATAAATTAACCATTTCTGAAATTGATATTATGTTTTCTAATATTAAAATTAGTCCCCCACCACCGAAAATGAAGTTTAGAAGGTATACGGAGCATATTTTGAACAAATAATTTAGTAAATGTGATTAATTAAATTCAGAAAATTAGTCAAAATAAACTATGTTTTCATGCTACAACCAAATGACAATAACAACAATCAGGTTGCCAGGCAACGATAAAAAACAAAAGACGTGAGAACAAATGAAAGAGATGTATAAACAATCGAATACTCTTTCAAATTCAAGTTTCATAATACAGGGATGCTATTTAAAGTTTCAAAGAGGGGTAGAGATGAGAGGGTGAAACCTAAAATACAATTAACACTGGTTTTAAACTTACCCCTCAATATTTAAATTGACAGTTTTATTTTAATTAAATTTACTTGAAAGAAATAGTTGCTTAGCCTGGAAATTTTGTAATGAAAGCCTTGTATATATGTTACTATATAGACGAAAAAAAGAAAGAAAAAATTATAAAAAATTCAAATCCTAAATTGACTTCATTCTTTTCTGAGTCTAGTACCATTTCCGATACTGCATTTACATTTTCATAAATTATTTAGTTTTTCCGAAATTAAGTTTATTTTTTTCTGAACATGAATTAACCATTTCTGAAATTGAAATTAACTTTTCTAATATTAAAATTAGTCCCCCAACCATCGAAAATGAAGTTTAAAAGGTATACGAAGCATATTTTGAACAATTAATTTAGTAAATGTGATTAATTAAATTCAGAAATTTAGTCAAAATAAACTATGTTTTCATGCTACAACCAAATGACAATAACAACAATCCAGGTTGCCAGGCAACGATAAAAAAACAAAAGACGGGAGAACAAATGAAAAGATGGATAAAAAAATTGAATACTCTTTCAAAATTAAGTTTCATAATACCGGGATCCTATTTGAAGTTTCAAAGCGGGTAGAGATGAAGGGGTGAAAGATAAAATGCAATTAACCTTGGTTTTATACTTACCACTCAATATTTAAATTGACGGTTTTATTTTAATTAAATTTAATTGAAAGAAATACTTACTTAGGGTGGGAAGTTTTGAAATAAAAGCCCTGTATATATGTTACTATATAGGTAGATGAAAAAAAAAATTATAAAAAATCTTCAAATCCTAAATTGACTTTATTCTTTTCTGAGTCTGATATCATTTTATTCTTTTCTGAGTCTGGTATCATTTTCGATATTGCATTTACATTTTCAGAAATTTTTTAGCTTTCCCGAGATTAAGGTTTTTTTTCTTTTTTCTTTTGGGGGGGGGGGGAACGTGAATCAACCTTTTCTGAAATTGAGATTTACTTTTCTGATATTAAAATTAGTTCTCCCCTCCCCGAAAATGAGGTTCAAAAGGTATAGGAGGAAGTGAATGTTACCATTTGAGATGTTGCATGCTAAAATTTCTAAAAGAGCTACTTACTTACTTACTTACTTACTTACTTACTGGCTTTTAAGGAACCCGGAGGTTCATTGCCGCCCTCACATAAGCTCGTCATTGGTCCCTATCCTGAGCAAGATTAATCTAGTCCCTAGCATTATATCCCACCTCACTCAAATCCATTTTAATATTATCTTCCCATCTATGTCTCGGTCTTCCCAAAGGTCTTTTTCCCTCCGGCCTCCCAATCAAACACTCTATATGCATTTCTGGATTCGCCCATGCTACATGTCCTGCCCATCTCATCAAACGTCTGGATTTAATGTTCCTAATTACGTCAGGTGAAGAATACAATGCGTGCAGTTCTGTGTTGTGTAACTTTCTCCATTCTCCTGTAACTTCATCCCTCTTAGCCCCAAATATTTTCCTAAGCACCTTATTCTCAAACACCCTTAACCTATGTTCCTCTCTCAAAGTAAGAGTCCAATTTCACAACCATACAGAACAACCGGTAATATAACTGTTTTATAAATTCTAACTTTCAGATTTTTTGACAGCAGACTGGATGACAAAAGCTTCTCAACCGAATAATAACAGGCATTTCCCATATTTATTCTGTGTTTAATTTCCTCCCGAGTATCATTTATATTTGTTACTGTTGCTCCAAGATATTTGAATTTTTCCAAGAGCTACACAAGAAATTATTACATATAACTTGAACTATTTCAGTTTGTACAACTTAGCATTCATGGATAGTTCACGAACGCTAATTAGAAAGCATAAAATAGAAGCAGAAACATGGTTTGTGTATGTGTGCTACATACAGATCTATGTCTTCCTGAGTATGCATTCTAAACACTTCTGATGTGCAGTAGAGAAACACATGAATGACGAGTCTTGTCAAGAGGAAGCGATACAAATCGAGTTGCTAGGCAACGAAGATATCCATCACTGACTCCCCTGGCCAGGGTTTCCAGCTTCTCTACATTTTGCAGCCGAGCGGTGAACTTTGTGACATGAAAGGAATTGCTTATGATCTACGAACTTGCTTGCTTCACGACTCCTTCTGTACTTTCTTTCTTCCCTATCCTTTCAACCCTTATCTGCCAGCATTCCACATCCCCTTGCTCATTCCCTTTCTTCGCCCATCATACATTCCCTTCCCCTATACATATCGAACCTCTCTCTCCACACATTATTCAATTCCTCTACCCTTCAACGATCCCTTTCCCCTCATCATTTATATTTCCTATCCCAGTTCTACGTTCGCTTTGCCCCTACGGTTCAAATCTCCTCATATTCTACGTTCCTATTGCCCTCACTTTCTACGTTCCCCTTCCCACTATATTCTACATTCCCTTCCTCTTCACCCTTCTATATTTTCTTTATGTTCCCTTCCACCTTCTACCCCTTCCTTTCCCATCTCATTTCAACGTTTTCTTCCTCCATCCCCTTCTTTCTTCCCTTCACATTTCTACATTTCCACCCTTTCCCCTCTCTACGTTACCTTTTCTGTTCTACATTCTCTTTTTCCCTCCCACTTATATGTACCTTTCCTTTTCTATGTTTTCTACCTCTCCCCGTTCTACATTCCCTTCTCCATTCTACGTTTCTTCTTCCCACGCATTCTACGCTCCCATTGCCCTCCCTTTCTACGTTCCCTTCCCCTTCCCCTTTCATATTCCATTCCGACTTCTACGTTCCCTTTTCTTATCCTCTTGTTCGTTTCCTTCTCTTCAACCCTTTTAAGTAACCTTCCACTTCTACATTTACTTTTATTCTTTTCGTCTTTCTCCTCCACTTTCTACTTTCCTCTTTTATGTTCCTCTTCTTATCTCTCTTCTAATTCCATTTCCGCTCCGTTTTTACGTTCCCTTTTCCCCGTCCCTTTTGTGTTCCCTTCCCATTTTCCAATTCCCCTCCTCGTATGTTTTCTTACAATTGTTCTACGTTCTTTTTCCCCTTCTACGTTCCTTTTCCTTATCATCCTTCTAAGTTCCATTTCCGATCCAATGCTACGTTCCCTTTCCCCACCTCTTTTCTGCCCACTTTCTCTTCTAATTTCATGTTTCATTCCGACTTCCACGTTTCCTTGCCCTTTATACGTTCCCTTTTTATCTATCTTCTATGTTCCATATTCACGTTCCTTTTCTCTCTTCAACGTTCCCTTTTCTTATCTCCTATGTTCCCTTTACCCCCTTACTTACGTACTTACTTGCTTACTTACTGGCTTTTAAGGAACCCGGAGGTTCATTGCCGCCCTCACATAAGCCCGCCATCGGTCCCTATCCTGAGCAAGATTAATCCAGTCTCTACCATCATATCCCAACTCCCTTAAATCCATATTAATATTATCTTCCCATCTACGTCTCGGCCTCCCTGAAGGTCTTTTTCCATCCGGTCTCCCAACTAACACTCTATATGCATTTCTGGAGTCGCCCATACCAGCTACTTGCCCTGCCCATCTCAAACGTCTGGATTTAATGTTCCTAATTATGTCAGGTGAAGAATACAATGCGTGCAGTTCTGTGTTGTGTAACTTTCTCCCGCTTAGCCCCAAATATTTTCCTAAGCACCTCATTCTCAAACACCCTTAACCTATGTTCCTCTCTCAAAGTGAGAGTCCAAGTTTCACAGCCATACAGAACAACCGGTAATATAACTGTTTTATAAATTCTAACTTTCAGATTTTTTGACAGCAGACTGGATGACAAAAGCTTCTCAACCGAATAATAACAGGCACTTCCCAGCCACCCTTCTAAATTGATTTCTTTCCATCTACAGTTCCCTTTTTCTCCACTAGGTCCACTTTCTCTCCCTTGTACTACATTTTCCTGTCTCTTCGTCCTTTCAAATATTTTTTCTTCTCCATTTTCCTCTTTCTCTCCTTTCCTCCTTTTGTCCATCCTTCCTACTTTCTCTCCTACCAACTTCCTTGGGTTTTCACCGTTCCGTCCACACCTGTGGAGTAAAGGCTAGTTCACAATAAACCGGGAACGGAAACGACAATGAGAACGGGAACGGAAATAATGTTAAAATAAATGTACCGTATTTAAATGTGAACAATCGCAGTAGTTAATTGTGAATGCTCATATTTAAATACATTTATTTTAACAATATTTCCGTTCTCGTTGTCGTTTCCGTTCCAGGTTTATTGTGAACCAGCCTTAACGGTTATCGCGTCTGGCAGCGAAACCAGGTGGCCCGGGTTCGATTCCCGGTCGGGGCAAGTTACCTGGTTGAGGTTTTTTCGGGGTTTTCCCTCAACCCAATATGAGCAAATGCTGGGTAACTTTCGGTGCTGGACCCCGGACTCATTTCACCGGCATTATCACCTTCATCTCATTCAGACGCTAAATAACCAGAGATGTTGATAAAGCGTCGTAAAATAACCCACTAAAAATTAAAAAAAAATAAATCACCGTTCCATTTTAGTTCTATCTTCCCAATTCTTCTTATCGTGCTTCACGTATATCTTTTAATCGTATTTTCCTCTTACATTTTATTCTTCTCCCTTCCCTCCATCATGTCTCTATTTCTTTCCTGCTTAACACCTTATTTCGTACATCACGTTCCAATCCAACTATCCTTCTCATCTTCATTCCTTTACGTCTTTCTTTTTTCTTTTCCTGTTCTCTTTATTTCCCTACTTCCTCTTTTCCATTCTTTCTTGCTTCACTAATCCATTACATATCCATTTCAATTGTTTCTTTCAGTCATTCTTTCATATGTCATCTTCATATACGTACTTGACCTTTCTACATAGGATTTCCCCATCTATAACTGCTTAACTCAATGTTCCATTCCTTCCGTGTGCCGATAACACACAATAGCGGCCTTAAAGTCCGCCCTCAAATAGATCCCTGCTCTCATTCGTAAGCGATGCTCGTCTGTCATCATACCATATTTGAGCAGGTCACCGCAGCTGCCTAATCTCAAAATGCATGTCATTATATCTGCCCCATATTAGGACTACAAAGCCTGCACTTCAACTAACGGATTAGAGGCAGGGTAGCACTGCTGCGGGGAGCGGAGTAATGCCAGTAATTCGAACTGGGCACGGTCAGAAGCAATTTGCTAATACCAGGGCAGCAGCTTTATTCCCCATTGTTGGAGCACAACACGGTTAACGCTGCAAAACATTTCCAAGGTTGAATCACAAGACTGCAAACCTTCAGAGTATACAGTTTCCTTGCAATCATATTGCCATGACTACCACTATAAAATCTGCCTCGAATAATGGAATTCCGCAAGGATCAATATTAGGTTCCCTACTTTTACGAGTATTATTCATAAATGATATTGCCACTCAAAAACAAGATATAGATCATTCCATACTCTTTGCAGATCACACAACTATGATAATTACAGCCAATAACTCCAACACATTCCAATCTTGAACACGGACAATTTTCCTTAGAATATGTGATTGGTCTTCTCAAATAAATTAGTATTAAATTGTAAGAAAAGTAACATAATCAAATTTAAATCCTGTCCAAATTCAATCTCGCAAATTTTAAGCACAATAATTAACAACAGATCCCTAACAGAAACAACAACCAAATTTCTTGACTTACAAATAGATAATATATTAAATTGGAAAAAAAATCATATTAAAGAAATTACCCCCAAATTAAATTCAGGATGTTTCGCTATTAGATCTATGCAAGAGATAGTAAATATCAATACCTTGTTTTTTTTTTTTTTTTTGGAAACTGTATCTTGGAATGTAAAACTATAGATTTTTAATGTTTTTATTGTGCATTTTATAGCTGAAAGACAATGACCTACTGTAAATCATGAAATAATTTTTTTAATAAAATTTTAAAGTAACTTGTTTATTTTTTAATTGTATTTTGGAATGTAAAACTATAGTATAGACTTTTAAGGTTTTTATTGTGGATTTTATAGCTGAAAGACAATGATTTAAGTCATGAAATAATTATTTTTAAAATGAAATTTTAAAGTAACATGTTTTTTTTTTTTTTGATACCGTGTTTTGGAATGTAAAACTATAGATTCTTAAACTTTTTGTCCATTTTATAGCTGAAAGACAATGATCTATGTCATAAAATATTTTTTATGAAATTCTAAAATAACTTGCTTATTTTTTAAAACCGTATTTTGGAATGTAAAACTATAGATTCTTAAACTTTTTGTCCATTTTATATCTGAAAGACAATTACCTAAGTCATGAAGTAGCTTTTTTAATAAAATTTTTAAATAACTTGCTTATTTTTTAAATTATATTTCAGGATGTAAAACTACAGATTTTTAAGGTTTTTATTGTGCATTTTATAGCTGAAAGACAACAATGACCTAATCTATACTAATAATAAATCTGTAGCCGAAATTTTTCTGGTAATTTTCGATTTTCCAAAAATAATCGGTCCTAACATATATAATTAGCCACCCTGAAACCGAAAATCGCTTTTTTGAAATTTTTGTTTGTATGTCTGACTGTCTGTCTGTCTGTCTGTATGTTTGTTACTTTTCCACGATATAATGGTTGAACGGATTTCGATGAAAATTGGAATATAAATTAAGTTCGTTGTAACTTAGATTTTAGGCCATATGGCATTTAAAATATATTATTTAAAAGGGGGTTATAAGGGGGCCTCAATTAAATAAATCGAAATATCTCGCTTATTATTGATTTTTGTTACAAATGTTACATAATAAAAGTTTCTTTAAAAATAATTTGCGATAAGTTTTATTCCTTGAAAAATTTTGATAGGACTGAAATTTAATGAGATAAATGAGTTTTAAAATTAAATTAACTGTCACCTAAGGCCGTGTAATGAATTAAAAAACAAATGACTTCGTCTATAAGGGGCCTTGGACAGCAACAATAGAAAGCTATGAAAGATAGCCTACAGATAATGTTTCTGCGTTTCTATGAAGTAATATCGGAAGCTAAATTAATCGATTTGTATAATTAATTATTAATTCATCATTGGAAAGTGTAGTTTCTCTAGATGGACATAATGCTATAATGTTATTACAGTAACTTCTGAGTGAATCGAGGACAGGTAAGATTAAAATAGCTTCTTATGCACAGAAAACTTGATAGGCTATTCTGTACATTCGTTTCCTGTATTTCCTAAAATAATGTTTATGTCTCTGGATCAAAATGATCGCATTTTAATTTTTTAATTCAATTCATATTAAGTAACATAATAAACGATTTATCCTCCTATCAAACACGAATGTTCCCTGGATCAAATGTCCTATTTTAATTATGTAATTACTTTATATTTATTTCTAACGGGTGCAGCGGAGCGCACGGGTACGGCTAGTCACGAAATAATTTTTAAAATAAGTTTATTTTTGGAAACCGTATTTTGGAATGTAAGACTATAGCTTTTTAAGGTTTTTATTGTGCATTTTATAGCTGAAAGACAATGACCTAATCATGAAATACTTTTTAAAATAAAATTTTAAAATAATTTGATTATTTTTGAAAACTGTATTTTGGAATGTAAAACATAAAATTCAGACGTTTGAGATGGGCAGGGCATGTAGCACGTATGGGCGAATCCAGAAATGCATATAGAGTGTTAGTTGGGAGGCCGGAGGGAAAAAGACCTTTGGGGAGGCCGAGACGTAGATGGGAAGATAATATTAAAATGGATTTGAGGGAGGTAGGATATGATGGTAGAGAATGGATTAATCTTGCTCAGGATAGGGACCAATGGCGGGCTTATGTGAGGGCAGCAATGAACCTACGGTTCCTTAAAAGCCAGTAAGTAAGTAAGTAAGTAAGTAAGTAACTGTAGATTTTAAGGTTTTTATTGTCCATTATATAGCGGAAAGACAGTGACAGTCATGAAATAATTTTTTAAAATAAAATTTTATAACTTGTTTACTTTCAAAACCGTATTTTGAAATGTAGAACTATATATTTGACGAAACTTACTCTGGATGGTAAAGGACACATGATTTTCTATACCTCTGGTTAGTTAGTTTAGAGTAGATAAGATACTGATCATAATTTTGGCGCACCCAACTAACTTCTAGGAAAACAATCTGATCTGGGGAATAATTAGCGACGTACCCATTTTTATCCGCTGGCCGTGATTTGAAACCCGAGACACGTGCCCTCCATTATCAGACCACCATCTTTGCCTGTTTGCATAATTAAAGCGATTATAAACAGAGATGTGTGTTCGTGGAATCGCATCAAAATCAGTCTACAAGAATGTTGCATGCGGCGTTTTATCGTCCATGCAGTTGGTACTCCTACAGAAACATGTCTTCTTTCTATCAGCCTATATGCGGTTTCAATATGAGAGTATTTTTTTATTGACAACAGAGTTGGAATTGACAGGCACAAAAAATTAATATCTGACCGAGAAACGAGACGGCCCGGGTTCAAATCCTGGTTGGGACAAGTTTCCTGGTTGATATTTTTCCGGGGTTTTCCCTCAACCCATTAAGAGCAAATGCTGGGTACCTTTCGGAGCTGGACCCTGGACTCATTTCGTTGACATAATCACCTTCATCTCACATAGACGCTAGGTAACCACTGGAGTTGATAAATCGTCGTAAAATAAATCAATTAAAAAGTAATAATAGGCAGACGGGGGTAACTATTATCAGCATAATGGTTTCTCCAACCGTGAAAACTGGTTTCCTAGACGGAATAAAGTTACTGATTGCAGCTCGCCACAAATTTTATGTTCTATATGAGCACCAATAATCCATTAATATTGACTATTACACTTTTACTACGTCATACTACTTTTGACCAATAAAGCGGTACGGAACGACGTGTTTCAACCAATCATGGCTGCTTATCCCACAATTTTTATCACCTCCCTAGCATTTGCTTGTTTTATCACCTCCCTAGCATTTTTCTTTGTTTGCCAACATTGTACTTTCAACAACTGTACTATTTAAAATGATTCATGTTTATTTCGTCATCCTTAATTAAAACTTTTCTATCAATTATCTTGTTTATATTATTTAGGTTATGTTATAGCTTCTGCTGTATAAGATTATGGATAGTCACGTATCAGAGATTGTTTAATATATATTGATAATTGAACTGGAATGCAACTGTTTTAATGAAAATGAAACTGAATCAACAAAGCCTTCTTGACTGGTAATCGTCCGTAGATTTCAATGAAGATTGTATAGTTGGCACAATTGGTAATAAGACAATAGCTCATCATAACACACTACTGCCATCCAGCAGAATATTTGTAATGATGAGATAGTACAAGATAGTTTAGTACATTTTTTAGTAAGACAATTAATATTTTCTTGTATTAGAGAACTTTATTTCTTATGCGGATGACGTGAATATGTTAGGATAAAATCCACAAACGATTAGGGAAAACACGGAAAGAGATAGGTTTGGAAGTAAAGCCCGAAAAGACAAAGTATATGATTATGTCTTGTTACGAGAATATTGTACGAAATGGAAATATAAAAATTCAAAATTTATCCTTCGAATAGGTGGAAAAATTCAAATATCTTGGAGCAACAGTAACAAATATAAATGACACTCGGAAGGAAATTAAACGCGGAATAAATATGGGAAATGCCTGTTATTATTCGGTTGAGAAGCTTTTGTCATCCAGTCTGCTGTCAAAAAATCTGAAAGTTAGAATTTATAAAACAGTTATATTACCGGTTGTTCTGTATGGTTGCGAAATTTGGACTCTCACTTTCAGAGAGGAACAGAGACTAAGGGTGTTCGAGAATAAGGTTCTCAGGAAAATATTTGGGGCTAAGAGGGATGAAGTTACAGGAGAATGAAGGAAGTTACACAACGCAGAAGTGCACGTAATGTATTCTTCACCTGACGTAATTACGAACATTAAATCGAGACGTTTGAGATGGACAGGGCATGTAGCACGTATGGGCGAATGTAGAAATGCATATAGATTGTTAGTTGGGAGGCCGGAGGAAAAAGACCTTTGGGGAGGCCGAAACGTAGATGGGAGGATAATATTAAAATGGATTTGAGGGAGGTGGGATGATGGTGGTGGTGGTGGTGGTGGTGGTGGTGGTGGTGGTGGTGGTGGTGGTGGTGGTGGACAGTAACAATGATTGAATAAATTGTGTTTTATATCAAGCTTTTATATCACATGGGAAATTAATTTTATCCAGCGTTGTTCCTCGTAACTTCAGCTCCCATCAACTCTCCAAGCGTCACTGCATTTTACTAGATTATCCCACGTACTCAGGATATGAATTTCATTTCCGTTACTAAGCGACTGATCTCCATATATTTACAAAGCATTGGAAATCAGTTTATTTCAAACGAAGACAGAACACTACAAGGCGTCCAACAGGAATTTACTATTAGATTCAAGGTTAAGAATTAAATTCTATGGCGCTGAAAAATTTATTTCGAGCATTTCACAGAAATACACGTTCCCAGAATTCACAGTACAGAAACAACGGTTTTCGGCATGGCATGTTACACCAATTTCTTCTAAGATACAGGAAGGATTTTATTCACACTTTTTTATTTATAATGGGTGAATTTATCCCTAAATGATACACATAATATACTTACTTACAAATGGCTTTTAAGGAATCCGGAGGTTCATTGCCGCCCTCACATAAGCCCGCCATTGGTCTCTATCCTGAGCAAGATTAATCCAGTCTCTATCATTATATCCCACCTCCCACAAATCCATTTTAATATTATCCTCCCATCTGCGTCTCGGCCTCTCCAAAGGTCTTAATCCCTCCAGCCTCCCAACTAACACTCTATAAGCATTACTAGATTCGCCCATACGTGCTACATGCCCTGTCCATCTCAAACGTCTGGATTTAATGTTCCTAATTATGTCAGGTGAAGAATACAATGCGTGCAGTTCTGTGTTGTGTAACTTTCTCCATTCTCCTGTAACTTCATCCCTCTTAGCCCCAAATATTTTCCTAAGCACCTTATTCTCAAACACCCTTAACCTATGTTCCTCTCTCAAAGTGAGAATCCAAGTTTCACAACCATACAGAACAACCGGTAATATAACTGTTTTATAAATTCTAACTTTCAGATTTTTTGACAGCAGACTAGATGACAAAAGCTTCTCAACCGAATAATAACAGGCATTTCCCATATTTATTGTTATTATTAACAGTGGGAAATATAATTTTATATATATTGGCAGTACATGTAGCAATCTCCTTATTAGTCCCATTGCAGTGGAGGTCAAGGACTGGGACTGTCCTCGCACACAGGCCGCTCGGATGGACCCTTTGTACTACAAGAAGGGAATGCTATGCATGCCCTAAGGCCCCAATCGCTACAGATCCTCTGAAGTCCAACCTGTGGAGCAAGGGTTAATGCAAGTTATCTGGTTGAGGTGTTTTCCTATGTTTTCCCTCAACCCAATATGAGCAAATGCCGGGTAACTTTCGGTGCTCGACCCCGGACTCATTTCACAAACATTATCACCTTCATTTCATTCAGACGCTAAATAACCTGAGATGTTGATACAGCGTCGTAAAATAACCCACTAAAAGAGAAAAGATCCCTTGATTGCCGCATTCGTTATCCCCTACAGCCTACGAGTTACTGTGAGCCCACGGTGCATAGCACTACCACCAACAACGAATGACCACATCTACAGGGTCCAAGTTCAACGGTGGCGCTCTACATCGGAGCAAGCCCGAAACCTAAGGAAAGAAACGGAGATGATGAGAGAGGGAAAGTATAATTTTTGTTTAGTCAACTGTTCGAAGACAGGTCTGAACCTCACAAGTGATACCAAGAAGGCACCACTTATGAGGCAACTAGGCCAGAAGATAATGAGGTAGGGTGTCCAGTTTCTTTACCCTCCATTGCATACATCGCCTACTAGCTACATATTACACTAGTCAGACTTCAGATGCATACAAACAATTGTTCTTCCTCTGACACATTTCGTCAAGTGAGATGCACTGCCTGATAATAGATGTACATATCAGCTAGAACCTCTATCAGAGGACTGAAATGTAAGTATGATGCCGAAAAGTGTCCCAGGTCCAACGACGAAAGTTACCCAGCAATTCTGCTTCAAATGTTTGAAAGACAACGTGGGAAAAAACCTCAACCAGGTAAGTTGTCCCACCAGGATGTGAACCTTGGCACACTGATTTCACGGTCAGACATAGTAACCGTTACTCCACAACGGTGGACAGTGTAATATTGTACCGTACAAGTGGGTAAAGTCAATCAGTTGGTGTAAAATCCAGCATTTGCAATTTTTATTGAAAATTATATACCGGTATTTTCTCAATTACTTGTTAAAATTTTGTTATGCTGACTTCATTGCCTGACATTCTAAATGTAAGCGAGAGGGACAACAAAAAGCCTGCGAATGCCAACAATGGGAACACAGTGTAATTACGTTGAAGTGAAAATTGTTATTCTCAACTTTTTCTCTTAAATGAAAACAAAGTCTTACAAACTCTAAATTATAGTCAGCAGTGAAAGGAGACAGGAAGTATACGTAAGTACTTTTCGTTGAGATTGTATCCTGAAATAACAGTTTTGCAGTTCGTAAATGTTAGTATTGAAACTTATTTTGTAGGGTTAAGTCGATCATGCCATCGACCTACTCGAAACAGATAGGACCAGCAGGAAGAATAAATTGTTCACCGAAATACCTCCAACTAACACTTATCAACAGAGAAGTGTCGTAGTATAGCTTATATTGATGGGATAGTGGGGAAAGAGGAAGACGAAATTATGGTGAATTTCTTACGTAAGAGAAGCAGTACCAAAGGAACGTATTTTGTACACCCCTCTGTACCTGACTATGGAATCAACGTAGTTTCTAAAGTGACATGAGGAGGGGAAGATTTCAAATAACATCTGATATAAACCTAAGCAATGTTGAATTGCATTTTAGTTATAATTGAAGTGTGGTATTTCAATGTAAATTTTGAATTATTAAATCTTTGTTTGTTGATATGTGAAGTATTAAAATGTGTTTTTATGTTTTATAAGTTGGCAATCATAGTCGCGATTGTACAGTGGAGAGCTATAGGCCTAATTGTATCAAATAGTATGATCACAGTAACAAAAGATACACTATATAATGCTATAGGCATATATTGAAGATTATTATTGTTTTTACACCCCTTACAACAAATAACATATATGTAATACACTTAATTTGTTTTTTAAAAACATAAACAGTGATCGACTTTACTCCGAAATATTTTAAAACCGATCTGAAACTAAAAATTCAATGGTGACCGACTTTACCCTATGTAAGCAGGTAACTTCGATCACAAGTCAAATAAAAAAAAAACAGTTTTTATAGATTGTAATTCAATTCTTGTAACGTGCCTTCATAAGTGAAGGATATGACGACAAAATGCTATTTTCTGAGGAACTTCGCTCCAGTGCATAACCTCAATATTATTAAAAAATTGCAAAATTTTGATCGACTTTACCCTCTTTTACGGTAGCTAACATTTCGGAGGTGTGTTTTCTTATCGATGTAAGTCAGCGGTGGGAAATAAGAAATATTTAACCTTACTTCTGTTTCAGTTTTTGAGATGTCTTTCTCTCAGCAACAGAAGCGACTTCCCAGGCTGAGGTCACCTGATTTCCATTTCCTGCATAATTGCACGGTTAATCGTGTCTTCATTTGTGCGATTGTTCTTGTTGTACCGTTACCTTCGTCACGTTCATCGCAACCTCCCTGACATCACGCTCTCTGCTTAATTGCGCGGGTCTCGGGTCGAAACCTTCAGTTCTGGCTGGTGAGTCATCTTCCAATGGTTTTAATTGCGCACAATTCAACCTTAGCAGTGCTTCAAAATGGCGACTGGCACCACAAATTGAAACTTTTAAAGTTTATTGAATATATTCAAAAGTTCACTATTATTCTCAAATAGAATGCCACATTAGAGATTACAGTTTGTAACATTAATAAAATACAGGGTGGGTTAAAATTCGCTTTCTCCAAAACACTTCCTTTTTTTATTTACATTCAATTTAGATTTGACTACACATTCCTTTACAGATTTTGTTCAAAATCAGAGGTTTCTTTTTCTTAATATAAAGAAATCCTGAAGGCCTATTACTTTACTGGAAAGAAGAATATGAATGAGAAAATATTAATTCAAAGGAATGACAAGATATGTTAAACTATCACACCAATTTTCATGAAAGACGTACGAAAAAAATCCCCAAAACTCTCTCACACTAAGATGTTTCAAAATTATATAAAATATTCAAGTGATTTCAGCTTTTATAAAAGGAAATCATTTATTACTTTTTATTGGGTTATTTTACGACGCCGTATCAACATCTCTGGTTATTCAGCGTCTGAATGAAATTAAGGTAATAATGCCGGTGAAATGAGTCCGGGGTCCAGCACCGAAAGTTACCCAGCATTTGCTCATATTGGGTTGAGGGAAAACCCCGGAAAAACCTCAACCAGGTAACTTGCCCCGACCGGGATTCGAACCCGGGCCTCCTGGTTTCGCGGGCAGACTCGCTAACGTTACTTCACAGGTGTGGACGAAATCACTTACCATATGACAAAAAAAAGTGACGGTGGATTCATCGAATCCCTATAATTGCATGGAATTCTAAGGATGTTTGGGATTTGAAATAAAAGTTTGATATTTCTCTTCATTTCTGTCTTCATACTCCCCGCATTTAAATTTAACAAGGCGGAGCCTTCTCGTTAACTACTTCATAAACGCTTCCTCATTCCAGGAGGCCTAGTCTGCAGACAACAATGCAATTGATAGTCGAAACGATTCACACATCAATATGACGCCAGTGAGTTGTTTGAAATTGTAATGAATAATGTCATTAGAGAATTGGATTAATTTGGAATTTAATACCACAGTTAAGTATTTTAGCATTAGACTATGTTCAACTAACTGTTTTGTCTTTAAACTCCCCGCATTTATTAATCACCTCCATTTATGTACGACAAATAATGAATTCATTATATCACATTCGTTTGTTTCCATAGTTAGCTCAATTTGAAACTACTTTGTTTTTAAACGTAGCATAATTTCAGTTATCCAAGGCCTACTGTAGTTAATGACGTCACCGTATTAACAGATATTGTGACCAGATCTCTCGAAAGTTAAGCACAAGAACGTTTCACGTTAAACGTATGTTTCTGATGCGTTAATTCATAAAAACACAAAAATCCTGTTGCTAAACAATTTTTTAATTAATTTATATTTTATCATTCCCATTTCCGCCCTGCTCAACTTTTAAACAATATGGAGTGTTTCTTGTATTGTACAAGACGGAATTTAAAAAATGACGGATCCTGTCCCACCAACAAAGTCAAGCAACATTGGTGTGGCCAATATTTGGATGGGTGGTCGATATCAGCAAAATTGTATACAATAAATATTTGATGTACGAAATCTTAGGAATTTCATCACAGAATATAATTAAACACATTTTAAACTCACCATTTCTCATA
Organism: Periplaneta americana; assembly: GCA_025594305.2. Classification (NCBI taxonomy): domain Eukaryota; kingdom Metazoa; phylum Arthropoda; class Insecta; order Blattodea; family Blattidae; genus Periplaneta; species Periplaneta americana. The sequence goes on along the minus strand of JAJSOF020000031.1, from coordinate 108,861,627 downwards.
TCTAGTAGACTTCAAGACTAGGAAAATATTCCGGCTTACCTGAAAAGACAAAGACAACAAAATTAGCCAAAGAATACATTTTGACATTAACAGATAACAATTACAATTTGTAACAGAAGGGGAATGGGAATAAATAAATACAAAAGAGACCATGAAAGAGAGAAAGATACAAAGGGAAAACAAAAAATGAAAGAGAAAGATTAGAAAATAGGTAGTAAGCAAATATGAGAACAAAAGTTGGAAAAAGTAAGAGAAAAGTGGAAGAAATAGAGGGGAAAAGCATTAAATGTCTTTGCTGATGTATCCAGAATTTATAGCCACCCTGTATTTTATTTACTAAATAGCATGAGCACGATTCGAACATCTATTTGAACATTAATATAAAAAAGCTTTAATTCATATATGAAATATTATTTCATTCTCACCGTTGCTATGACGACTCCGACAAAATCGACCTCGCTTATTCGGTGCTCTTGAACTCTGCAGTGAAAATAAAAGAGATCTGTGACGTCAAAGAGAATTCAATATGAAAAACCCAATATACATAACTAAGCGTCCACTGTTGCGTAAATTAATATGAAATTCCGCACCTACGCATAGCTTCATATCAAAGACGCACATGCCGGTTTCTGAACCGCAATCGCATTTTTCTCGTAGGTATTTGCTGTCACATCCGGCCGGTATTCAATACTTCAACGAACTTCCATTCCCGTCCGCATGGCCGAGTTCTGAAATGTTCTCAACCGAAATGACAGCACCTTATTTTCGTAAGGCGAAAAATATTGACAAAATCTATGGAAGTCATTTCATTTCTCACGAAAGAAGCTTCACAAAATCCATTACACACACGGGTAAAAAGAAGAAATCAGGTCTTTGGAGGTGATGTAAGCTTATTTCGAAGCCAAGTCATTAGTTTCCAATTTATGACATTTCCGTCAAAAGTATAAAAGTATTTTCCAGAATAATTTTTCAAGAACTGATTGCATAGTTAAAAAAATACTGTAACTATGTTTCTGTGTAACTAATTTGTTTTTGACATATGAATGACGATTTTCGCAAAATAGTTTCCATAGTAACTATAGCGACATTGCTTCCGTATGAAACACATGAAATATTGCATAAAAAAGACGCCTGAGCCTTTTGACTAAAACCCCTTTATTCAATTTTAATTGCAATTATGGTCTAATCTTGAAAAAAAAAAAAGTAACTTGTAAATACTTTTACTCGCGAATTTGTCAAAAGATCAAATAAAAGATTATCTCCATTTTGTTCTTAAAATTTATTACTGTTTTGGTATTATTATTATCGTAATTATTGTTATTACATTTGTAATTATTATTATTATTATTATTATTATTATTATTAATATATTTCTAATCATTACTATTGTAATTATTATTATTATTATTGTTATTATTATTATTATTGTTATTATTATTGTAATTATTGTTATTATTATTGCAATTATTATTATTGTCATTATTATTATGGTAATTATTGGCATTATTATTATTATTATTATTATTATTATTATTATTATAAGTATCATTATTATTATTATTATTGTAATTATTGGCATTATTATTATTATAATTATTACAATTATTGGTATTATTATTGTTATTATTATTGTAATTATTATTATTGTCACTATTATTATGGTAATTATTGGCATTATTATTATTATTATTATTATTATTATTATTATTATTATTATAAGTATCATTATTATTATTAATGTAATTATTGGCATTATTATTATTATAATTATTACAATTATTGGTATTATTATTGTTATTATTATTGTAATTATTGTTATTATTATTGCAATTATTATTATTATTGTCATTATTATTATTATTATTATTATTATTATTATTAGTATCATTATTGTTATTATTATTATAATTATTGGCATTATTATTATTATTATTATTATTAGTATCATTATTGTTATTATTATTATAATTATTGGCATTATTATTATTATAATTATTACAATTATTGGTATTATTATTGTTATTATTATTGTAATTATTGTTATTATTATTGCAATTATTATTATTATTGTCATTATTATTATTGTAATTATTGGCATTATTATTATTATTATTATTATTATTATTATTATTATTATTATTATTATTATTATTATTATTATTATAGTATCATTATTGTTATTATTATTGTAATTATTGTTATTATTATTATTATTATTATTATTATTATCATTTATATGATTTCATTAATTCATTTGTAATTCATTTTATTTAATTGCCATTATTTTAATTATCTCACTGAACTAATTTTAATAATTATTTGTGCTATTTATTTTGTTGCATTTGGTCAATGATTAATGTAGACTATTATATTGATTGTATTTCATCTCATTGCCATTTTCTATCATTCATTCTCATCATCATTTGTTGTTTTGTTTTGTTTTGTATCTTGTGCTAAATTGTAATTGACCTTGTGCTGTTGTTTTGCACGTTAATATTCTAAATAAATAAATAAAATATAAAAAATGAATATTATTACTATTATTATTATTATTACTACTTCCTATACAGCATTGTAACTTTACCTGTTTTAGTGGTATCTGAAAAGGGTTGGCAACACTGAAAAGACTGCCGTGAACCCCACTATAGTCCCCTTCCGCGCTGTACGTTGGCGCCCCACTTAAGATAACAGAAATATGAATAACTATGACAAAGGAATAAACAATTATATTGTAGGCGAGACTCGAACCCACACACCGATGAAGCAGCATCTTATTCTTTGTGCCCAACACTGCAGCCGTTAAATGAAATAAATTGAGGAAGTGGCAGTCCCTGCAAGGCTTACAAACGGAAGGGCACTTCCTCGGTAATGTGGAGACCATGTCAGATTAGCGAGAACATGGCAACAGCTGCAACCTGCGCTGCGTGTGGAATACACTGCCCCTGCCATTTCACTCGTAATTGCCATGTAGCTGTCTCAGTCCCAAGGGAATCAAGCTGAAAGTGCAAATTTATTTGGTCTCTCGCTGAGGAATTTAGTTAGTCTTTTGTCACATACTGCAGCGGTAACCTTGGAGACCACGGCTGTGACGTTTTTGTCAGACATTTCCCACGAGACACCGATCCTTGAAGGAAGATGTTCTTGACTGTGTTCAAGGTACCTAATTTATAAAACAGCTCGGCGATAAGGGGATTTTAAGAGGGGGAAAAAAATCTGCGTTGTCTCAGGGATTCGTTCGTTCATTTGTTTAATCGTTTGTGTTTATTTTTTATTTTTTTCGTTTGCTTACTTATTTATGTTTTTTTTCCTTTCTCTGGTTTGTTGTTTATTTTTGTTTGTTTTTATTTATATTTTACATACAGGGTGAATCAAAAGTCTGAAACCATATAAATATCTTCCATATGATTGATTTGCGGTTAGTATAGGTGTTACCAGTATTTGTAAGACCAAATGCTCTACCAGGGACACATTCGAGTCTAGCCCTCAGTTATCTCAAAAGCCGTCATTTTGGATGCAACTTTGAAATTTTAAATGGAAAGGGGGTCATGTAGGTACTCAGAATCATGTGAAATTTTCTGAAAAAATCAATGATGCAACCCGTTTTGAGATATCTCTAATCGTTTTCAAGTTATTTAAAGATAACTGTCATAATGACACAAACATTAGTTCCTGCATCTACAGATGTTTTGTAACATGGTACACTACTAAGAAGGCTTTGAAAAAGGTATTTTTATACAATTCTGGTAATTAACTTTTCCTGCTTTACTGTTTTATTAACCCGTGACAGTTTCAATGCATTGTTGTGATTATTTGAAGCTTTCCTGTAACAAATTTCTTGATTTTCGTCATGGCATTATCGAAATATGAAAGAATTGATATCATTCTTCATTCTGGTGGGTTGTCACAGAAATGTTGCAGCAGACTGGACGAACAGTTCCCTGGTCATTGGATTGGTCGGTGTGGACTAGTAGAATGGCCTGCCAGGTCTCCAGATCTCATTGATTTTTTCTTTTGGTGTTACATAAAGAGCTTGATATATGAAGAAAAAATTGAGAATGTGGAACATATCAAGAACCGTAGCATTGAATCCTGTGCTAAAGTCACCCCGGAAAAGCTACAAAATGTTCTATCCACATTCTCAATTTTCTCTTTATATATGAAGCTCTTTATGTAACCCCAAAAGAAAAAAATCAAGGGGTGTGAGACCTGGCAGGCCATTCTACTGGTTCACACCGACCAATCCATTGTCCAGGGAACTGTTCGTCCAGTCTGCTGCAACATTTCTGTGGCTTAACCTACCAGAATGAAGAATGATATCAATTCTTTCCTCTTTCGATAATGCCATCACGAAAATCAAGAAATTTGTTATAGCAAAGCTTCAAATAATCACAACAATGCATTGAAACTGTCACAGGTTAAGCAAACAGTAAAGCAGGAAAAGTTAATTACCAGAATTGCATAAAAAAATACCTTTTCCAAAGCCTCCTTAGTACTGCACCAAGTTACAAAATATCTGTAGATGCAGTAACTAATGTTTGTGTCATTACTTATTTATTATTTAAATATGAATATACAGAAAATAGAATAAAATTGCAACAAATAGAAATAGAAATAACATAATACAAGCAATATAAAAAAGAAGGTACAATAACATTAACAAAATTTGAGGGCCGAATGAGCAGCGCTCGTGTTCGGTCGCAGTTCAGATATATTATTAATATAAGAGGAATATAGAAAATAAAATAAGTAGTAAATTAAAATTACAGCTACAATGAAATTATATAATATAATATTAACATAGAGAAGAATGATATCATACGTGAATAAAAAAGGACAATTTATGAAAAAATATATATTCCGAAATTATAGAATACAAATATAAACTAGACTGATTAATTCATACACATAGACTATAAATTATAGAGTGTCAGTTGGGACGCCGGAGGAAAATAAGACCTTTGGGGAGGCCGAGACGTAGGTGGGAGGATAGTATTAAAATGGATTTGAAAGAAGTGGAATATGACGCTAGGGACTGGATTAATCTTGCTCAGGATAGGGATCGATGGCGGGCTTATGTGAGGGCGGCAATGAACCTCCGGGTTCCTTAAAAGCCATAAGTAAGATTATAAATTTATTTAATCAGTTATCTTTAAGTATCTTGAAAACGATTAGAGATATCTCAAAACAGATTGCATCATTGATTTTTTTTTTTTTTTTCAGAAAACTTCACATGATCTTGAGTGCCTACATGACTCCCTTTCCATTTAAAATTACGAAGTTGCATCCAGAATGACAGTTTTTGAGATGAGAGCTAGAATCGAATGTGTCACTGGTAGAGCATTTGGTCTTACAAATACTGGTAACACCTATAGTAACCGAAAATCAAGCATATGGTAGATATTTATATGGTTCCAGACTTTTGAATCACCCTGTATAATGAATAAATTAGTGTTATTGGACCTGCTGTCGGGCAGTGCGTCTTCTGTGTAGCGTTGTGATGTTATACAGTCCAAACCAGTGAGTGAAATCACAATTATTAGTAACTTTTCGTTAGAAAATATGACGAAATTAAGGACTCAATGATAGAAACTATAAACTTCCCTTTGCTATGGGTTTGTCGCCTTTGATGATAATTCACCTATTTTCTTGCAAACTAATCAAATTCAAATATTACTCTATTCTTCCAGATACGACTGTAGTAGCCAGGTTAACAAAGAGTGGGAGGTGCCCTAACCGGGTACCGTACACGAGGCAGCCTCCATAAACCTCCATCCTAACTAGATTTCATTCTAACACAGAGCCTGTTTCTGATTAGTAACGGTCAGACTGTTTGGAAAGCACTGACTCATATCACACGTGAAGTATATGAGGATTCCTACATGGCCTTAGGACTCCATTCGTTGTAGCAGAAACATGATTTAAACAATTGCAACACGCACATATACCCATTTGTTATGGGAACTTTGATAAATGGTACAGTGCGTTGTGCAGAACTGTCCAACAATCTGATCAGAATGATGAACATTTTATGAATTCTACAATACTGTGGGGGAAGGGGGGTTAATGTGCGTACTGAATATGCTTTCTGGTAGGGATTTACGTCAGATTAGATTAGACTAAGTTTAACTACAGGGTTATTCAAAACTCACGAAAGATTTCAAATAATAATAATAATAATAATAATAATAATAATAATAATAATAATAATAATAATAATAATAATGTTTTACTGCCTGAGCAAAGATACATATTGATTTATACAGGGTTAGTTAAAAGTCCCGCACCACCTAAATAACTTTTGAAGCATACGGTTCAGTGACATGAAACTTGGTATTTGGGGATAACCATATACTAAGAGCTCAATACTGGTATTACCGAGTTTTTTCTACTTCCGGTTTAGCCGGAAGTAACTCCAACTCTCTTATTTTAAATGGAACACCCAATATATTTTTTCATTTTTGAATAGTGCTCATTAAGAGCTTTTCAAAAAGTACCCAAACTCAATACTTCTGTACAAATTCAGTGTTGCTAAGTCAAGAAAACAGAAAAGTGTATCGAATATTAAAATAATAAAATACTCCTTCCTTAAGAAAAACAAAACAAAGCTAGCTCACCTTCTAAATTATGTGTTCAAATTGGTAGCCCTCAGCTGGTTTACAATGTGTCACTCGATCATAGAAACCATTTAAGGAATGATTTAATCAGGCTTTGGGAATATCTTGCACCACTTCCATTTTCATTTATTTATTCTGAAAGACAATGATTATCTGAAGGGGTTAGGTACAGCTTACAGCAGCAAAATTTTGGAAATATTCAAATTTTTTCCCCTCCATTACTGTATCCTGTACAATAATGAGAATTAGTATGTGTAAAACATTTTCCTTCTGCTATATGAAAAAAATATTTTTACGATTTAAAAAAATTATTTACTTTTTTTTTTTTTTTTTTTTTTTTTTTTTTTTTTTTTTCAAAATTCAGTTCACATGCAGCGATGAAGCGTTTCCCACATAACTCAAAAACTATCCAACATTATGTGATGAAATGTTTTGTGTATTTATGCATGTCATATCTACAATATGATGCAAGATCACTTCTCTATCTTTGATAGATTGTCCGATGAAAAATAAATTAATTTTAAAAATGGTCAAATATCACTATTTTCTTGTAACACAAAATAAAAAAATATATTATTTATTAAGGAATGTAGTTGAAAGAGCATGATATTGTAAACATGAGTTTCAGCAATAATATAAAAGAGAGAGAACATGAAAAAGTTATGAGTTATGAGGGAAACGCTTCATCACTGCACAGTGAACTACCATTATGAATTTTGAAAAAAAAATATATATATGTTTTTTTAAATCGTAAAAATATATATTTTTTTCATATAGCAGAAGGACAGTGTTTTACACATACCAATTTTCATTATTGTACAAGATACAGTATTGGAGGAAAAGAAATTTGAATATTTCCAAAAATTTTACTGCTGTGAGCTGTAACTAACCCCATTTGTTTTTCTAATGAGACAATCTTTCATTTGCAAATCAAGCTTTCAGGTATAACTCCTGTAAAGTTGATTTCAATAATTTCGAGGAAAATTGTTCCGAGGCCGGGCATCGAACCCGGGATCCTTGCTTAAACGTACCAACGCTCTACCAACTGAGCTACCCGGGAACTCTACCAGAGACCGATCCAATTTTTCCCTCTATATTCACAGACCTCAAAGTGGGCTCACAACCGTCAAGCAACCAACATTGAGTGCACACTAAATCTATGTGACTTAAATTGTGGTTTTTGTTAACGAACAGTGACGTGTATTATGCAAATCAAGGTTTCAGGTATAACTCCCTGTAAAGTTGACTCGAATAATTTCGAGGAAAATTTGTTCCGGTGCCGGGCAACGAACCCGGACCTTTGGTTAAACGTACCAACGCTCTACCAACTGAGCTACCCGGGAACTCTACCAGACACCGATCGTTTAACCAAAGTTCCCGGGTTCGATGCCCGACCCCGGAAGAATTTTTTCCCTAGAGATTATTCAATCTTTCATTTCTCCACAAGAGACAACATACATAATATTCAGATTTTTGGGGTCGGAAAATTGAGATGCTGGAGAAAACATGACATGAAATCGGGTTTCGATCAGACGTTCTCCGGATAAACGGAGCACATGGTGAGGTGTATCCATGAAAACTTTGAACGTTGAGGTAACATTTGCTGAAAACCACGTCTCTGTATCTAGCGCAGTTTTTCAGTAATAAATGTTTGTAATCAGGGAAAGACTTTAATTTTCAGCCTATATATAAAAATAATTGCCTAGTTCTCCCCTAAACATTAAACTACACAATTCGGGTTGTTTCGCAATTAGCTGTAATTGTCCGACATTAAATGTATCTTCCGAAGTTAAATATTTAGGGATCGTAATTAATAAAAATCTGAAATGGGACAAACATATCAAATATCTTCTATAATACGAGTGCTCATAGTTTTCCGGAAATTTAATTGAGCTCAGCGAATATTTATCACGGTAATTATTTCGATACCGGAGCTCGAGAAATAATTATCTAATTACAACAAACATGAGTATAAAAAGCGAGATTAAAATTAGTGTCAAGTGGGGCTAATATGATATAGAAAAAGTGCGGCTAATTTGATGCAGCTAGGAATGAAAGGCTCTTTGGAATAAAAAAAACTGAAAATATGATATTATAATAATACTAGTGGCTTGTGCAGCAAATGCTGCAAACTAAGTTCATTAGACGTTCAAATAAACATTTTTCAGATTTATTTTCAATGAAGAATACCAGACATTCTGAAAGTTATTTGCTTCCATAACAATGAAAGATACTCTCTCTCGAGCCAATACTGAAGAGAACCACGCATATAAATATCTACACCACACCGCCATTAAACATATGAAAAAGACCCAACCCCACTTGATTAATAACTATAAAAATATTTGATTTTTAATAATATTATTATCTTACGTAAGTTTTACAGCTTTCAGTAACATATACTATATATAATATATAGCCGCCACTCAGTAAAGTATAGAAATCAAAATCTAATTTAAGTTATTCTCTACATCTACTTATATAACCCCAAAACGTTTCACTTTCATATCATCAATATAGCATTAATATGTATAATTAACGAAAAATAGTCACATCATGGCATTAACTACAATTATATTTCATTTCTAATGGTAATAATGTCATCAAACCACCTCAAGTGCTGTACCCAGAAAATTACACACCACAGAATCGAACCTGTAAATTATTTTTAGTAAGTTAAGTTTTTGATAACCAATTTAATTTGAGCTCTAAATATGTCAGCATTCTTGCAGATCATGGCCTTCGTGTAATATTGTTTACTGTAGTGTGTGTTTTGTTTTATTCTGAAATGCAATTAGCTAGTTCTCAAAACTGACGACAGATGGATTTTGGAAAATAGGAAAATTATGTTGAAAAATTGACATTTCACTGAAAACTAATATTTTTCTGAAAAACTTTGAGTTCCAAGCTTCAAGATGAGGGGTCATTTATTAAAATCCGTTCAGCCGTTTTCCATGTAATTTCCATTACCAGTTCAAATTATATATATATATACTCGTATATATATATATATACACGAGTAGATATCCAGATAATCAGCCGAATCGAAGCAGAGATGATAGAAATAAAAGCCTCATTGGAATAAAAGCAACTCAACATTTGAGGTTATAACAACACTTCCTTTTGAACTCTATCTCTGTTTATCCATTTCGTGTTGCCTTTCTGAGCGACATCGACATTTTCAAATTCTGCCGCCAAATTTCACTTTACACGCGCACCATTCGCTTGTTTTAAATGTCACTGTACAGAAGTCTTCTATGCCTTAAAGAACTCTCCATTCCCTTCCAAATAACACCTCGATCATCAAAATACTTCCACTCAGACTGGAGTTATAGCCGATACTAAAACAAAACGGTACTGCAATCGACGCTTTTTTATTTTCTCTCGCTGGGTGTGATGACGTCATAAGTGGATATGATTGTTGTGCTACCTCGTGCATGATTATGTATTCCACCGATGGTGTAATCCAGCTCTAAAAAATTGTGGCATCCACTCAGAAAACTATTTCAGTCTTCCTTAGAGACAATCCTACATTTTAGGGTAGAACGGGGGAGTATGGGTTCTTACTGTATGAAGTTGGTTGTCATGCTGTGACGTTGTTTTCGAGCAGTGTTACTACCCAATCGCAAAATATTAGTTACTTAGGGCCCTATTCATAGACATTCTTAGCGCGGATTTTCGGTGGATGATCAGCGAACTAACGTTTTTCGTATTCATAAACCAGTGTTAGGGATATGATGTGATATGAATCCTATTTAGCACGCTCGTAGCGCGGGCTAGCGAAATGTCTATGAATAGCACCCTTAGCTTTTAGTATTACTGTATTATAATACTAGTCTGGTGATTATCAATTATTGCTCTTTTATTATTTATTTAATTTCATTAATGCGTGAAGCAAGATAAAAAAATACTTCATTTATGAATTCCGCGCTTTAAGTAGGGGTATAGAGCAAATTATCTTGGTAGCAGTATGCGTCACTTTGTCTTCTAATCAATTTAAAATCAATCGACATTTTCTGCCTCACCCTGTATAAAATCAACTACCCGAGTATGAGCAATGTTCATAGCGAAAGAACGGGAGGGATTCTGGATTTGCGACGTGTATTTATAACCGGAGTGCATACTAATATTCATTTCTCACCACCGCATTTCAAAGCCACCAGTTCGTAATTAATCGGGGCACATTTCCATGGGAAATAGAGAGCTGAACCCAAGTACCGACTGCGATGCAATATCGGATGGGTTTTAACAGTTCGTATAACCCGTGCCCTCAATTAAACCCGACTCTACAAATTGGAGTTTTCCATAATGGTAGGGGGAAAAGCAATTATGGTTTCATACAAAAACAGTTGATAATCAAAGCTCAGCAGTACTGAGGATTTGAGCAAAAAACACACAACACTATACTGGAATCAGGTTTCCAATGAGAGGTAATTCTCCTAGATGAGGCAAATTCCCTTACACGGAATAAATTTAAAAGTATGAAGTGACAGAGAAAAAAAATCATGCGTTTTAAAAACAATTATAAAGAAGGTAAACAAAAACTCACTTTACTATGTAGTCTGAAATAATCCCCTCCACAAACAATAGGTTTTTCAGACAGACTAGTACTAAAATTATTATATTTCATGTGCATCATTCCCTGATAAATTGACTCGTAGATACTGAATATGAACAAAATCCGTCCAATAGTTTAGTAGAAATCGCTGTACACAGACAGACTAGTACTAAAATTATTATATTTCATGTACATCATTCCCTGATAAATTGACTCGTAGATACTGAATATGAACAAAATCCGTCCAATAGTTTAGTAGAAATCGCTGTACACAGACAGACTAGTAAGTTACTAAAATTATTATATTTCATGTACATCATTCCCTGATGAACATACAGAATTTCAGCAAATTCAGAAAACGTAGGCATACATCGTTATTTTATACTTAAACCCTTTTGGACCATCTGAATTAGGAGAGATTAGAAATACCAAGTTGGCTAGGTGGAAACGAACTAAAACAAGCGAATGTGCAATTTCTGCACAGGCCAACTCGTGGCGAGGGGTCATTCCAGCGACAAAAGCAGACCTGAATGGAAAACATTGAACCCTGAATTAGACCGCGGTATTGCGGTTGGGCAGAACCTCTGCAGTCGTGCAGGCTTGGGCCCGGTTATTACAGTAATGCGAATTCACCATCAAGAGCGAATAACATATTTCAATTGTTTTCTTTTATTCCAAATACAACTTTAAATTTTTATAATCTTTTTGATCACCAAAACCATGCACAAATAAACTAGAATCGTACGTACGTATTTGTTTTTTCTGCTCCACAAAATAACACACTGAACTGGTGTAATATCATTAATGAAAGTAATCTTCTCTCTTTTTTTTTTTCGCACGTTACCATAGATACAAGAATCACCCAACGTTTCGAAGTTACATAGGATGTCTGGAAAATATAGTTATCGTAGAGGCGAATAGATAGCTACAGTTCTTAGTTAACAGTCTTTTATTTTTTATATTTGACGATACTTTATCAACTGGTATGGTTTATCTTGCGTCTGAATGAGATGAAGGTGATAATGCTAGCGAAATGGGTCCAGAGTCCAACGCCGAAAAATTACCCAGCATTTACTCTTAATGGGTTGAAGGAAAACCCCGGAAAAAAACCTTCACCAGGTAACTTGTCCCAACGAGAATTTGAGCCCAGGCCCGCTCGTTTCACGGTCTGGCGTGCTAACCGTTACTCCACAGGGGTGAAGAGTTTTAATAGAGTTTCAATGAAAATATCTCTCTAAATACCTGAAGTCCAGTACGAAGCAGTGGTCAGTATATCTAAGAACGATATTAGAAGGCTCCTATTTGAGAGTTTTTCGGGTTTCTTGCTCAGTTCCAAGCAAATGGTAGCCAATTTCCGGTGTTGTACTTTCGGGCTCATTTCGCCATCATTGATTTCACTTAATGTATAATCATTCAATAGTTTCAGGTCAGCAAAGAACACAGCAGGACGTAGCACTGTGGACTTGTACACATTTGCCGTCTAAGGCAATTAGTTTCCGAGATACTTTTTTTGTTTTGTGAAGAGTGTTTTTTTTTCTTAACCATGAATACACTAGTATTTTAAAAAATATATATTTAAAATGTGAAAAGTGCTTTTTTTTCTCTAAAACATGAATACACTAGTATTTTAAAAATATATATTTAAAATGTGAAAAGTGCTTTTTTTTCTCTAAAACATGAATACACTAGTATTTTAAAAATATATATTTAAAATGTGAAAAGTGTTTTTTTCCTTAAACATGAATACACTAGTATTTTAAAAAATATATATTTAAAAAGTGAAAAGTGCTTTTTTTTTTTAAACATGAATATACTAGTATTTTAAAAATATATATTTAAAATGTGAAAAGTGCTTTTTTTTCTTAAACATGAATACACTAGTATTTTAAAAATATATATTTAAAATGTAAAAAGTGCTTTTTTTTTTAAACATGAATACACTAGTATTTTAAAAATATATATTTAAAATGTGAAAAGTGTTTTTTTTTCTTAAACATGAATACACTAGTATTTTAAAAAATATATATTTAAAATGTGAAAAGTGTTTTTTTTTCTTAAACATGAATACGCTAGTATTTTAAAAATATATATTTAAAATGTGAAAAGTGTTTTTTTTTCTTAAACATGAATACACTAGTATTTTAAAAATATATATTTAAAATGTAAAAGTGCTTTTTTTTTTCTTAAACATGAATACACTAGTATTTTAAAAATATATATTTAAAATGTATAAAGTGCTTTTTTTTCTTAAACATGAATACACTAGTATTTTAAAAAATATATATTTAAAATGTGAAAAGTGTTTTTTTTTCTTAAACATGAATACACTAGTATTTTAAAAATATATATTTAAAATGTGAAAAGTGTTTTTTTCTTAAACATGAATACACTAGTATTTTAAAAAATATATATTTAAAATGTGAAAAGTGTTTTTTTTTCTCTAAACATGAATACACTAGTATTTTAAAAAATATATATTTAAAATGTAAAAAGTGCTTTTTTTTTTTTCTTAAACATGAATACACTAGTATTTTAAAAATATATATTTAAAATGTGAAAAGTGTTTTTTTCTTAAACATGAATACACTAGTATTTTAAAAATATATATTTAAAATGTGAAAAGTGTTTTTTTCTTAAACATGAATACACTAGTATTTTAAAAAATATATATTTAAAATGTGAAAAGTGTTTTTTTTTCTTAAACATGAATACACTAGTATTTTAAAAATATATATTTAAAATGTAAAAGTGCTTTTTTTTTTCTTAAACATGAATACACTAGTATTTTAAAAATATATATTTAAAATGTGAAAAGTGTTTTTTTTTCTTAAACATGAATACACTAGTATTTTAAAAAATATATATTTAAAATGTGAAAAGTGTTTTTTTTTCTTAAACATGAATACACTAGTATTTTAAAAATATATATTTAAAATGTGAAAAGTGTTTTTTTCTTAAACATGAATACGCTAGTATTTTAAAAAATATATATTTAAAATGTGAAAAGTGTTTTTTTCTCTAAAACATAAATACACTAGTATTTTAAAATATATATATTTAAAATGTGAAAAGTGTTTTTTTCTTAAACATGAATACACTAGTATTTTAAAAATATATATTTAAAATGTGAAAAGTGTTTTTTTCTTAAACATGAATACACTAGTATTTTAAAAATATATATTTAAAATGTGAAAAGTGTTTTTTTTTCTTAAACATGAATACACTAGTATTTTAAAAATATATATTTAAAATGTGAAAAGTGCTTTTTTTCTTAAACATGAATACACTAGTATTTTAAAAAATATATATTTAAAATGTGAAAAGTGTTTTTGTTTCTTAAACATGAATACGCTAGTATTTTAAAAATATATATTTAAAATGTGAAAAGTGCTTTTTTTCTGTAAAACATAAATACATTGTATTTTTTTAATATTTTTTTTTAATGTGAAAAGTGTTTTTCTCTAAAACATGAATACACTAGTATTTTTAAAAATATATTTAAATTAAAAATATATCTAAAACATAAATACACTAGTTTTTTTTAAATATATTTAAAATAGTAAATATTCCAAAATTTTAATAAACCAAACACCAAATTAAGCACAACGAATCATACTTTCATAATGTGTAAAAAAATTTAAATGTCATTTTTCTTTCATTTTGGGTCTTGATGACACCCTTTATGTACTCTACAGTTTCGCAGTGGGGTTACATACAGAGGTAGCGCTGGCCTTCTATGCCCAAGGTTGCGGGTTCGATCCCGGGCCAGGTCGATGGCATTTAAGTGTGCTTAAATGCGACAGCCTCATGTCAGTAGATTTACTGGCATGTAAAAACTCCTGCGGGACAAAATTCCGGCACATCCGGCGACGCTGATATAACCTCTGCAGTTGCGAGCGTCGTTAAATAAAACATAACATTTAACATACAGAGGTCTCGCCCAAAAATGGGTCGCGCCTTCGAAAGGTTTGAGAACTACCGTCTTAGATCATGCAAAATTTTAGATTTCCCACAGCGTGTTTAAGAGAACAATTCTTTATATTTCGCCTAAATATGAGTAAATGTCATCACTCCTGTTTTTAGAGCTTTTATTGCAATTCAGTTGATATAAATATATTTCACAAAGTAACAGCACCAAGATATTACAGTACAACCTGGGTTCTGCTGTAACCCAGTTATACGAATTACAGTTTTGTACGTAATTATGCACGGATCCTGGACAAAACTACATTTAATTACACCTAAATTAATCCCTAATTGTAATTGATTTGTACGTAATTAGCTTTGTAAACGTTATTTTTTTTCTAAATCGAATTTAATCGTACCATTTTTGTTCGCTTTGAAACGTAATAAAGTTCCATTTTAACATTATATGATTTGTCTTATGAGTAGACATCGGATGTTTAGGAAAATGCCTATTTTATTTGAATGTCCATATTTAAAGGCTTATCGTAAATGTGCACGAATCATGAGAAATGAAGCATGCTGATGAAGTAATATAATTCGACTTATTTGACAGCTTATCAAAATTAATTCAAAATTCAAATTCTGATGAAGTTAGATTTTGCCTTTTTTTGCCGTTTACGCATTTTTTTTTTTTTTTTGCTTTTATATGTAGGCTATTCTTTTTACCCTTTTTGTATATATATGTACTTTTTCCCTTTTTGCTTATATATGTACTTTTTGCCCTCTTTTGCTTATATATGTACTTTTTGCCCTTTTGTTTATAAATGTACTTTTTGCCCTTTTTTGGCTTATATATGTACCTTTTTGCCCTTTTTTGATTATATATGTACTTTTTTGCCCATTTTTGCTGCTTATATATGTACTTTTTTGCCTTTTTTGCCCTTTTTGTTTATGGCCTATATATACTTTTTGCCCATTTTTGCTTATATATGTACTTTTTGCCCTTTTTTGCTTATATATGTACTTTTGCCCATTTTTGCTTATATATGTACTTTTTGCCCTTTTTTGCTTATATATGTACTTTTTTGCCCTTTTGTGCTTATATATGTACTTTTTGCCCTTTTTTGCTTATATATATACTTTTTGCCCTTTTGTTTATGTATGTACTTTTTGCCCTTTTTGTTTATGTATGTACTTTTTGCCCGTTTTTGCTCATATATGTACTTTTTTGCCCTTTTTTGCTTATATATGTACTTTTTTGCCCTTTTTGCTTATATATGTACTTTTTGCCCTTTTTGCTTATATATGTACTTTTTTGCCCTTTTTGCTTATATATGTACTTTTTGCCCTTTTTTGCCCTTTTGTTTATATATGTACTTTTTGCCCTTTTTGCTTATATATGTACTTTTTGCCTTTTTGCTTATATATGTACTTTTTTGCCCAATTTTTCTTATACATGTACTTTGCCCTCTTTTGCTTATATATATGTACTTCTTTGCTCTTTTTGCTTATATGTACTTTGCCATTTTGCTGCCCTTTTTTGTTATATATGTACTTTTTGCAATTTTTTGCTTATATATGCCTATGTACTTTTTTGCCCTTTTTGCTTATATATGTACTTTTTCCCTTTTTGCTTATATATGTACTTTTTGCCTTTTTGCTTATATATGTACTTTTTTGCCCTTTTTGCTTATATCTGTACTTTTTCGCCCGTTTTTGCTTATATATGTACCTTTTTGCCCTTTTTTGCTTATATATGCACTTTTCTTACTTTTTATACGACCAATCATTCAATAATACTGCATTTATTTCCGCGTTCGAAAATGAGGGAATTGCAGTTCTTATAATTGCAGTTTTTCATCGGAGTTTTCCCATTTCCCCATATTAGGAATCCACATTTTTTCGTCAGAATCTCTCCATTCTGTCATCATTTCACTGCATTCCCCGAACGCCGACTGACGACGTATGGAAGAGGTTGGTCTAGGGTTCGAAACCTGGGTACGTAGCGAATCTTAGTACAGTCAGCTGGTGAGAGTTTCGGAATGCGCTTGGCTTGAGGGTTGGCGCAATAGATCTTGAATGGTCGCAGTGCTGCGACATAGTGCCCCCTTCCCAAAATTCCATTCCATTCCAAGAAACATTCAAACAAAAACATGATATAATTTTCAGTATGGCACAAAACCACGAGTTAAAAAAACAACACAAATGATGTAGTTACACAAACCCAGACCGTATGGAAGAGAAAGAGAGACGTCTCCACTTTCTTTCCAAGAATCGAACCGTGTACGCTGCACTTTCAAGGCATCATATCAGCCACATCAGCTGCAGCGTAAAATCGTGTTTTATTTAAGTTTATTATCGACAGCAAAAAAGTGACACACGTTTGTAATACTCCAAACATAACATTGTCATGAAGCATGCATAATAAATTCGCTTGTCATATTTTTTACAAAACGTAACAGCAACATGCGATGAGCATTTTTTTTCTGCTGCCATAGCAACAAGTTTTTACTACATCGCAATTTGCTGAAGTATTTGCTTGCTCCAAATGGACATATTTCATGGTTGCTTAGTAGCAGGTTAATGGCCCAAAAACTCTGTAGCAATTTATTAAACTAAGCTTGAACAAGAACACATCTGGACGGTATAAATGTACAGTTATTTCCTTATTAAGCCTATAAAACAGAAGGCGGGGAATTTTTTTCTGGATAGATCACTAAAAACAGGCTAGCTTCAATACAACTGTGTTGGAAATTCTATGAAACTATGTAACATTAAAAGCGTCAAGTACAGGGAATATTATAATGCAAAATATGTTTTTTCTTCTTCTTTTTTTCTGCGTATAGAATAGCCTACATGGATTTAACATTACCAATTAGAATCTGTGTAAATGTTGGGATATATTTATTAATTTATTAATTTAGTAGGCTTACGAAAACAATACATCTCCCTCAATTGCAGCAAATCTTAAAACATTTTTAACGCTTATCATTTCAAAGATCAAGAAGTAATAGACTATTGTATTACAAATAAAGACCGTTTTCTTACTGTAACAACATTGGAATGTGTATAAGTGTACATTGGATATACATTACGTCACATGTCCTTCAGTAGACACCCTGCTCACATACATACATACATACATACATACATACATACATACATACATACACATACATACTTACATAGCCTACATACATAAGTGTTCTGCCCAAGGACAGGTCTTTCACTGCAAACACAGCATTCTTCAATATTTCCTATTTTCTGCCTTCCCCTTAGTCTCCGCATATGATCCATATATCTTAATGTCGTAGCGCTGGCCTTCTATGCCCAAGGTTGCAGGTTCGATCCCGGGCCAGGTCGATGACATTTAAGTGTGCTTAAATGCGACAACCTCATGTCAGTAGATTTACTGGCATGTAAAAGAACTCCTGCGGGACAAAATTCCGGCACATCCGGCGACGCTGATATAACATCTGCAGTTGCGAGCGTCGTTAAATAAAACATAACATAACATTTCTTAATGTCGTCTATCATCTGATATCTTCTTCTGCCCCGTACTCTTCTCCCGTTCACCATTCCTTCCAATGCATCCTTCAGTAGGCAGTTTCTTCTCAGCCAGTGACCCAGCCAATTCCTTTTCCTCTTCCTGATCAGTTTCAGCATCATTCTTTCTTCACCCACTCTTTTCTACACAGCTTCATTTCTAATTCTGTCTGTCCATTTCATACGCGCCATTCTTCCACATATCCACATTTCAAGTGCTTCTAGTCGCTTCTCTTCACTTCGTCGTAATGTCCATGTTTCTGCCCCATGCAATGCCACACTCCATACAAATGAATGACACCTATCAACAAATACGAATAATAACAAATGAATGACACCTATCGACAAATACGAATAATAACAAATGAATGACACCTATCGACAAATACGAATAATAACAAATGAATGACACCTATCGACAAATACGAATAATAACAAATGAATGACACCTATCGACAAATACGAATAATAACAAATGAATGACACCTATCGACAAATACGAATAATAACAAATGAATGACACCTATAGACAAATACGAATAATAACAAATGAATGACACCTATAGACAAATACGAATAATAATAACAAATGAATGACACTTATCGACAAATACGAATAATAACAAATGAATGACACCTATCGACAAATACGAATAATAACAAATGAATGACACCTATCGACAAATACGAATAATAACAAATGAATGACACCTATCGACAAATACGAATAATAACAAATGAATGACACCTATAGACAAATACGAATAATAACAAATGAATGACACCTATCGACAAATACGAATAATAACAAATGAATGACACCTATCGACAAATACGAATAATAACAAATGAATGACACCTATCGACAAATACGAATAATAACAAATGAATGACACCTATCGACAAATACGAATAATAACAAATGAATGACACCTATCGACAAATACGAATAATAACAAATGAATGACACCTATCGACAAATACGAATAATAACAAATGAATGACACCTATCGACAAATACGAATAATAACAAATGAATGACACCTATCGACAAATACGAATAATAACAAATGAATGACACCTATCGACAAATACGAATAATAACAAATGAATGACACCTATCGACAAATACGAATAATAACAAATGAATGACACCTATCGACAAATACGAATAATAACAAATGAATGACACCTATCAACAAATACGAATAATAACAAATGAATGACACTTATCGACAAATACGAATAATAACAAATGAATGACACTTATCGACAAATACGAATAATAACAAATGAATGACACCTATCGACAAATACGAATAATAACAAATGAATGACACTTATCGACAAATACGAATAATAACAAATGAATGACACCTATCGACAAATACGAATAATAACAAATGAATGACACCTATCGACAAATACGAATAATAACAAATGAATGACACCTATCGACAAATACGAATAATAACAAATGAATGACACCTATCAACAAATACGAATAATAACAAATGAATGACACCTATCGACAAATACGAATAATAACAAATGAATGACACCTATCGACAAATACGAATAATAACAAATGAATGACACCTATCGACAAATACGAATAATAACAAATGAATGACACCTATCGACAAATACGAATAATAACAAATGAATGACACCTATCGACAAATACGAATAATAACAAATGAATGACACCTATCGACAAATACGAATAATAACAAATGAATGACACCTATCGACAAATACGAATAATAACAAATGAATGACACCTATCGACAAATACGAATAATAACAAATGAATGACACCTATCGACAAATACGAATAATAACAAATGAATGACACCTATCGACAAATACGAATAATAACAAATGAATGACACCTATCGACAAATACGAATAATAACAAATGAATGACACCTATCGACAAATACGAATAATAACAAATGAATGACACCTATCGACAAATACGAATAATAACAAATGAATGACACCTATCGACAAATAACAAATGGCGAACACACATGAAAATGTTAGCGTCCAAAAACAAACTATTTATTTAAATTAAAATGATTAATAGTGATTTATTTTTTATTAAGATCGGCCACAAAATAGTATACAATACTTCATCTCGTCTTGTACAACTGTTCCTCGATTCTATTATACAGGGTGTTTCACAAATACTTTGACAAACCTTGAGGGCATGTTCCTCGCAACAAAACAAGAAAAAAAGTTCATATAAACATATGTCCGAAAATTCTTAGTTCTTTTTTAAGCTATTAATGAAAGAACATAATGAAACATCTGTTAGATATTGTCAGCTTGGTAGCAAGTGTTGCAACTTTAATCAATTCAGAAACTCATAACAATGAAAGTGGAAGCAAGAGAACATTTTGAACATTTGTTATGAGTTTCTGAATTGAGTAAAGTTGCAACACTTGCTACCAAGCTGACAATATCTAACAGATGTTTCACTATGTTCTTTCATTAATAACAAAAAATCTAAGGATTTTCGGACATATGTTTATATGAACTTTTTTTACTTGTTTTGGTGTGAGGAACATGCCAATGTTTGTCAAAGTATTTCTGAAACACCCTGTAATGCACTTATTACGCTTGTATCGCAATATACTATTTCGTTTCACAACTTTTTATAATATTTTTAACTTATCGAAGCACCTAAGGAAATAATTCCACGTGCAAGAAGTGGATCGCGGGCCGCAGATTCCCATGTATGTATATGAGTTTAATGTACATAGACTCAAACAGGAAGCATTCTGATAAAGAAATGAAAACGCTACGTTCCTACGTACATAAAGTTTTATAGCAGTTTAATGGCGTTTATAGCTGCAGATTGCGTTCCAGCAGGAACCGAAACCATAAACTCTCGCGTACCGGTTTATCCTTGACCGCCAATTTTTAACTGTAAGTTCGGAATGTGAAGTCTCAGGTTTCCAGATGCGATCAGGTTTCACATTATTTTTAGAAAATAAAACAAGTATATTTGAGACACGGGTGATGCAGAATTACGACTTATTTTATATTGGAATTTGATGCTTATGTTTTCTACGTCGCTTTCGAAAGCAATCTGGGAACTATTTAGCTACCAAGCTCGGAACTGGAGACACGGTGTTTCAAATATTTCTACACGAAAGATGTAGAACAGTTGTTCCTAGCCTTCTTTATTTTATTTTATTGGGTTATTTTACGACGCTGTATCAACATCTAGGTTATTTAGCGTCTCAATTAGATGAAGGTGATAATGCCGGTGAAATGAGTCCGGGGTCCAGCACCGAAAGTTACCCAGCATTTGCTCGTATTGGGTTGAGGGAAAACCCCAGAAAAAACCTTAACCAGGTAACTTGCCCCGACCGGGATTCGAACCCGGGCCACCTGGTTTCGCAGCCAGACGCGCTGACCGACCTAACCTTCTTAATATCACAGAGTTCTTGGAGGGCCCCAGAAACGTTTTGTATATTAGGTTGGTAATCATGTTCTAAACCTACTCGTTAAATATTTTCACAATGTAGTGAAATGATCCGGACGAAATTGAAATACAAACTGCTGAGCCATTTATACCCGAACACACACTTTCTGAAGTCGAAATTGCGATAGAAAATCTGAAAAATTATAAGTCTCTAGGTATCGATCAAATTCCAGCAGAATTAATACAAGAGGGTGAAAGCGCATTATCTAACGAAATTTATAAGCTTGTACTTGCTATTTGGGAAAGGAAATTGTACCAGAACAATGGAAGGAGTCCATAATCGTACCTATTTTTAAGAAGGGGGACAAGACTAACTGTAATAACTTTCAAGGAATATCACTTTTGTTGACGTCATACAAAATTTTGTCCAATATTCTTTTGAGAAGATTAACTCCATATGTAGATGAAATTATTGGGGATCATCAGTGTTGTTTTAGGCGTAATAGATCGACTATTGATCAGATATTTTTATTGCACAGATAATGGAGAAAAAATGGGACTATAAGGGTACAGTACATCAGTTATTCATAGATTTCCAAAAGGCATATGACTCTGTTAAGAGAGGAGTTTTATATAACATTCTTATTGAATTTGATATTCCCAAGAAACTAGTTCGATTAATTAAAATGTGTCTCAGTGAAACGTACAGCAGAGTTCGTATAGGTCAGTTTCTGTCAGATGCGTTTCCAATTCACTGCGAGCTAAAGCAAGGAGATGCACTATCACCTTTACTTTTTAACTTCGCTCTAGAATATGCCATTAGGAAAGTCCAGGATAACACAGAGGGTTTGGAATTGAACGGGTTACATCAGCTGCTTGTCTATGCAGATGACGTGAATATGTTAGGAGAAAATTCACAAACGATTAGGGAAAACACGGAAATTTTACTTGAAGCAAGTAAAGAGATAGGTTCGGAAGTAAATCCCGAAAGGACAAAAGGTATATGATGTCACGGGACCAGAATATTGTACGAAATGGAAATATAAAAATTGGAGATTTATCTTTTGAAGAGGTGGAAAAATTCAAATACCTTGGAGCAACAGTAACAAATATAAATGATACTGGGGAGGAAATTAAATACAGAATAAATATGGGAAATGCCTGTTATTCGGTTGAAAAGCTTTTATCATTCAGTCTGCTGTAAAAAAAATCTGAAAGTTAGAATTTATAAAACAGTTATATTACCGGTTGTTCTTTATGGTTGTGAAACTTGGACTCTCACTTTGACAGACTTTTGCAATACATCAACCATCCCACTGATGATCTTATGTTAAGTTTAAGAAAGTGGTTTCATTTTCCACAGCAAAGACATGATATAACGTAAAATAACTTCGTATTTGTGTATTTTCACTAAAACTAAAATTTAATTTCGCTGTCAATTTATTAAGGATGTTTAATTCTCTTACTTACTTACTTACTTACTTACTGGCTTTTAAGGAACCCGGAGGTTCATTGCCGCCCTCACATAAGCCCGCTATTGGTCCCTATCCTGAGCAAGATTAATCCATTCTCTATCATATCCCACCTCCCTCAAATCCATTTTATATTATCTTCCCATCTGCGTCTCGGCCTCTCTAAAGATCTTTTTCCCTCCGGCCTCCCAACTAACACTCTATATGCATTTCTGGATTCGCCCATACGTGCTACATGCCGTGCCCATCTCAAACGTCTGGATTTAATGTTCCTAATTATGTCAGATGAATACAATGCGTGCAGTTCTGTGTTGTGTAACTTTCTCTATTCTCCTGTAACTTCATCCTTCTTAGCCCCAAATATTTTCCTAAGCACTTTATTCTCAAACACCCTTAACCTATGTTCCTCTCTCAAAGTGAGAGTACAAGTTTCACATCCACACCCATTACCGCAAAAAAAATAATAAAAAAATGAATAAATAAAAAATATTACGTACCTTTTCATATCCAGCTTTGACACGATGGCTACATGCAAACGTGTGTCTTGTATTACATAAATAAGGATGCGTATATAAAGATCCACTACATTTTACATTTTATATGCACAAATACACGTATAATCGTCAAACAAGACACGATTTTCAAAAGAGTAACGCTTTTGTATGTTAAAATGTTGTATAACAGCAGTCTGCAGTCTTTTTTTCTACATGTGACAAATGAAGTACGATCAGATGCATGGCCTGCTGGATGCCGAACGCACGCTCCGTTTCCTAGAGACGCGAACACACCTCCGTTGCTTTCACGGCCACTTGAAGTCCGCGACCTTCAACTTCTTTCCTTCTTTCCGTACGTGGGCGTTTGTTATTTTTAGCGATCGCTCATGAATAGAAACGTACACTGCATTGCCTTGGTAACTGAAATAACCGGCATATTGCAGCATACGTTTAAGCAGAGTTTTATAACTCATTGTATTCGCAGGGTAGCTGAAATCTGAGTGGGGCTTCATTAACCAAGACGTAACTTGGGGTTTTATTGCAGTCTGAGAATTCAGAACTCGACCTTGGCTTACTCCAAAGTCTGGCGCTTGGCTAAATGCAATTTTTATATAGTTTTCTCATTATACGCTATATATCAACGCAAGCAATCCCATCTGCATTTTTTTAACTAATAGACCTACGTAATCAGTGGAATATGAACGTAATTTTGGATATAAATGAATATTAAATAGTGAACCGTAAGTAATGTCATTAATTTCAGGGGGTTATTCTTTGAGATACTTACTTACTGGCTTTTAAGGAACCAGGAGGTTCATTGCCGCCCTCACATAAGCCCGCCATCGGTCCCTATCCTGAGCAAGATCAATCCAGTCTTTATCTTCATATCCCACTCCCTCAAATCCGTTTTAATATTATCCTCCCACCTACGTCTCCGCCTCCCCAAAGGTCTTTTTCCCTCCGGCCTCCCAACTAACACTCTATATGCATTTATGCATTCGTCCACACGTGCTACATGCCCTGCCCATCTCAAACGTCTAGATTTAATGTTCCTGGACGATAGACGTGCAATGTTTCTTTCTGTTCATAAAAATGAAAAATAAAAATATAAAAATTAAAAAATTCTAAAAAATCAACAAACAAAATTGTTTTCGAAATATGACGAAGCTTTAAACCCAAAAACGTGTCTGACTATTTGAACTTCATCTTCAGATGTTGAAAAATGCTCTAGAAAAAATGTATAAATGAATTAACATAGTAATATATATATATATATATATATATATATTTTTTTAACCAATGCTACCAGGTTGTCATTTGTCATTTCTGGTCTCTGTTGGCAATGGTTTATTTATAACCCACTTATGAATTTGAGGCGCCGATGATATTATGATAGAATGATTATGAAGTGCCAGAAGAGATCTTAAACCTAAGCCTAACTTAATTTCCAGATCATGAACGAACACAGGAACATTCCCTTTAAGGAAAAATTCCTGTGTTCTAACCGGGAATCGAACCCAGGACCTCATGAAGTGTAGTCAGAAGCTCTGACCACTAGCCCACGAGGCTGGTCAATACAACATAATATACTTCCACAAATTAACAGATCGAGCAATACGCTAAAAAGTCCATATACAAAAAGTTGCCTGTCTAGTTACCATGGAGATGAAAAGCATGAAGTTACATTTTAGAACACGTCTGTAATCTCCACCAGGAAGGAATGTACCTAATTTATTTTATAATCTCAAAGAGGAGTTGCCGCATCATTTCGTACTGATTGTATGGATGCGTGATTTTTCATTATTCCCTTATGACAAATTCAATTTCGCACTTCTTGTTTCTGCAGCGATTCTCTGTTTCTTACTTCCATTCCATTTTCTAGACGAAATTAATCTTCCCATTTTAATTCAGGCCAACGCTTCAGTTTCCACTCTGCAATCCCTCAATTTTTTCAACCTTCATTTGTTCAAGAGAGTCATTTATCCATTCCTTTACTATCGTTTTTGTTCCATTACTCATGGCTTGGAATTGACATTACTACCTAATATCAGAGCTCCACATTTCATCTCTTAATGGTTTTCAGTAATTTTGCGCAGTACAGTTGTGAACAAAAGTATTCGACACACTACCACCGAGCCATTGAAGGTGTTATCATTAGCAATGTTGTACCTCAAGATCAAAATGTCAATGCAGCGTACTACCAACATTTTCTGGAACACAACCTACGTCCAGCTAATTATGTGGCGCAAACGTCCATATTTCCTGAGAGAGAATCCACCTTTCATCTTGCATGATAATGCTCGTTGTCAGTGGCTGAATTTCTACAGAGATGGGATTGGGAAGTACTGGAACATCCTCCATATTCCCCTGACTTGTCCTTCTGAGTAAGACTTGTTTCCACGGTTGAAAGAACCACTTAGAGCAGACCTGTAGAACTGTAACCCCTGAGAGCGACTGCTTACCTCCCTTTTCTTACCCCACCCACCTTTCTACCAGTGCGGTCATGACGTTCTATTTACTCTCGGCTGCATTAACATTCATTCTCGCGGCGGCAGGTATACAATACGCTATCAAGAATTACAAATGAACAGATAATAAAATCCTTAGGAACATACCTTTAGAAAATAAGAGAAAAATGAACGAGGGAAATAAATAAATTAAAAGACATGTAAAATAAATTTTAAAAAGCTCAGTTGGTAGAGCAGCTGGCTACGGACTGGAAGGTCCGGGGTTCGATCCTAGGTGGTGACAGGATTTTTTCTCGTTGCCAAACTTTCAGAACGGCCCCGAGGTTCACTCAGCCTCCTATAAAATTGAGTACCGGGTCTTTCTCGGGGGTAAAAGGCGGTCAGAGCGTGGTGCCGACCACACCACCTCATTCTAATGCTGAGGTCATGGAAAGCATGGGGCTCTACCTCCATGCCCCCCCAAGTGCCTTCAAGGCATGTTACAGGGATACCTTTACCTTTACCTTTTATGTGTGCATATAATGTAAGAAGGTCTACCTATGTATATATCGTCCTATTACTAGTAAAGCCGATTAAATCCACTTTTTGTGTAAAATAAGTTAAGTACAGTCCCTGACATGTCTTTCCCTGCTCTGTATTCTACTGAAATGAAATAAGTCCGAAATATTGCATGCAGGCAACAAACCAATTACTTGATTTGAAGAATTTATTATGATTTTTCGTGCATTAATAAAGTTTTAATTCCTGCTTTTACAAAACTTGTAATACTGATCTTAACTGATTTTACTAATAATATGACGATAAATAAATTGTACGTTGATAAGTGAGTGACAGCTATATGACCGGACGTCAATGCTGTCATTCAACATTGTAACGCACTCCAGGCAAATAAATATATATATATATATAAATAAGTAAGTAAATAAGTAGGCCTAAATAAGAAAATAAGTAAATAAACAAAAAAAATATGCGTAGGCGTACTGCAGTTTAAAGAGAATTGGAACATGGCAAAATCTAAACTCGTGAAGGAATATTACTTCCAAAGGAAATGGGAATATGATTATTTTGTTGTTGAAGACGAAAGAATTGCTTGCTTACTGTGTCCCATCAATTTATTTCTACTCGTCATTTCAATATTAAACCACATTTCAACAAAGTCCATATTAAGGATTATTTATGTAATGCACAAACTTGCGGATAAGTTCATTATTACGAACTGTATATTGATTATTTATTTACATACTGTAAAAATTAAGGACGTCACTCGTTGTGGTCATTTTGAATTGAAATTAATAGTGACTTCCAAGGTTCATTACTTAAATGCTATAATAGTAATATGCGTTACAAGAGCGGTATGTTGACGTTTTCATGGTCGAGGAAAAAATTGAAAAAGCGAAACGTAGTTGAGCTTTTTAATTTCCGAGAACATGAAAACAAGCATACCGCTTGTGTATCGTACATTATTTTGTGCGAAGATCGTTTATTACATACATGAAAGACCAATTTCTAATTAGTTGCAATGAAATCTCCATGTTGCTTTCTGTTTAATGACGCCAACTTCGGAACACCAAAATATCTTTCTTCAACATTGTTGCTGTAAAATATTTTCTGTGTTTACTATACTCCAGCAGGCCGTGATATACGTCTGTATTTTTTTTTTCTCCCCAGTCTATAAATGCGAACTTAAAACAAACGGTAAGGTTATGTAATGATTTATTTTTCATTTTAATATTTTAACAATATTATTTATATAACATATTGCAGTAATAACATCGGCATCTGGAATCTTGTTGATTTTTTCACGGCTTCCTTAATGTTACTTGTATCAGGAATGCAATAAGTTTCGTGGAGTACTAGACTTTACTTAATTTTTGCAAATATTTAAAAACAATAATTAACATTGCAATTTAGGTGAAATTGCAGTGGTAAGTTTCAATTTATAATTATTACTATGTTAAACGTCTCTAAAAATAATATGTTAAAAGCCTAAAGCAGTAAAATGAATGTCGCGCTTAAGCGGTAAGAAGAGGGAAATTGTTATGTGTGTTACGTTGGGAATACTGAATATGGTATTTCACACTTACCGCGTATTGGTTCTGTGCGGAAAACAAGCAAATATGCACGATCTCGCACAAATTTATGTTTCCGTAGGTGATGATAGGAGAAAAGTTTTCGAAAATCTAAAACAGGCTAGATGCAAAGAAAAATCAAAGAAACTACCGACAGGAAATCTAGCATAATTGTAAACCTTGAAACGAGATAACGCATAAAAACAATTAATTTATTACAATCCTTATTGAAAATTACATGCCGCCACTGATGGACCTTTGACGTACAGAGAATGAAAATAACTCTACGCGGAAGTTGATCATCCCCAATAGAAGTAGAGTGTGGCTGACGTCACATTTCCCCTACTTACGAGTTCTGCAGGCCTGGCTTAGAGGCGAGAGGTTTCCAGATATTCCATCACTGCTTCATGCAGAAGACAGTCCATCAAAAAGATTAACAGAAACAACCTCGCTAACGGTATTCAATGGTTACCACGGATTTTTCAAAAGACACAGGAATACGCTGGTTATTATATTGAAGGGATGTAAATGTACTTCCCATGCAAGTTCAATAAACCGTTCGTACTGTCTATGTTGCCACTACTTTATTTACAACCCTCGCATTTGCTTTTATATTTCCCTGTACCTGGCTCAAATATTTTCTCTTGTAATTTCGAAGAAAAGCTACTTTAAAAAATTTGGAGTCACTAGCGTAGCTCAATCGGCTGAGACGTTTGCCTGCCGATCCGACGTGGGTTCGATTCCCGCTTGGGCTGATTACCTGGTTGGGTTTTTCCGAGGTTTTCCCCAACATTAAGGCGAATGTCAGGTAATCTATGGCGAATCCACGGCCTCATCTCGCCAAACACCATCTATCATCAATACCATCGACGCTAAATAACCTCATAGTTGATATAGCGTCGTTATATCTTTGCTTTATTGTTTTTCTAAATTATTTGAAAAATGTATTAAAAATAAAACAATGGGACATTTAATTAAGCAGAATATAAGTGAAAAACAATTTGGATTTAGAAAAAACTGTAGTACAGAGAATGCTATTTTCAATGTTACTCAAAAAATTATTAAGGTACTTGATCAAGGTTTAAAGTGTGTTGGTATATTTTTTTATATAAGAAAAGCTTTTGATACTGTAAATTTTATTATTAGAGAAATTAAATTGTGTTGGAATTAAAAATAATGCTTGTAATTTATTAAAATCTTATTTAAATGATATAGTTCAAGCTACTAAAATTGATAATGTATTAAGTGAATTTATTAAAATTAAAATAGGTGTTCCGCAAGGAACAGTCCTTGGACCGATTTTATTTTTAATATTAATGACCTTTTAATGATAGACCTTAAAGAATATGAAGGTGATTTATATTCGTATGCTGATGGCACTGTTTTACTTTTTAGTGGAAAAACTTGGACTGATGTTTATTATAATGCAAATTGAGGCTTAAAATTAATAAAAAATAGTTCGATTTAAATTCACTGGTAATTAATAAAGATAAAACAATAGCTATCCCATTTTCTTTAAATAATAAAGGTAATAAACCAATTTCATCTATACTACAAATTAAAATGCATAATTCTGATTGTTCCGATATAAATTGCAATTGTTCAGTTATTAATGAGTCCACACCTGTGGAGTAACGGTCAGCGCGTCTGACCGCGAAACCAGGTGGCCCGGGTTCGAATCCCGGTCGGGGCAAGTTACCTGGTTGAGGTTTTTTCCGGGGTTTTCCCTCAACCCAATACGAGCAAATGCTGGGTAACTTTCGGTGCTGGACCCCGGACTCACTTCACCGGCATTATCACCTTCATATCATTCAGACGCTAAATAACCTAGATGTTGATACAGCGTCGTAAAATAACCCAATAAAATAAAAAAATAAAAAAGTTATTAATGAAGTTAATGAGGTTAAATATTTAGGTATAATTATTGATAATCATTTTAAATGGAATAATCATGTTCATTATATTTGTAATAAATTACGTAAAACATTATGTTACTTCGTTGTTCTAAGAAATATTTTGTCAATTAACTGTTTACGTGTAATTTATCTAGCATTATTTCAATCTATATTTATGTATGGTATTATAGGTTGGGGTGAAACTTATACATCCAACCTTTATCCGTTAATTTTACTACAGAAAAAAGTATTAAAAATTTGTTTAAAAAGCAGAAAGATTACCCAATGAATTGTTTTTTAAACATTTCAAAGTTTTCAACATTAAACAAATTAATGTATTATTTTATTTTATTAAAATATTTTCATAGACATTTTAATAGCTTTGAAAGGTATGAGCATAAATATAGAATTAAAAATATGAATTCTCTGCGTTTGTCTGAACCAAAATGTAAAACCAATGCAGCTTTTTATCATAGCATGAGTCAAGGTCCCAGATTATTAAACAAATTTTATTGCAATATTATTTTAACCACGAATACCCTCCAAATTAATAAATAGTACATTATGCAACGAGCCTATAATGAAGGTAATTAAGAAGCGAGTATGGATATTTATGAAACGAGCGCAAGCGAGTTTCATACGACTTTTTATGCTCGACCATATTTCTAACTTGATATTATTAATTTTCTTTGTATCTGACCTTGATCAATGACCCGTATGTTGTGAGATGTTGGCAGACGCGAAAGTATTGATTTTTTCCGAGGAACAGATGTTCACATTGACCTTGCTAGGCCATAAGAACCTACAGAGATAACATTGAAATTAAATTAGACATTGAAAAACGAGATGACAAATTGAATTTATTTGAATATTATTTACAATTAACGCTAATTATTATAGTAACAGAACATAACCTTCTGCGACAGTATTGGATTTCCAGCCTCCATGACTTTTCGCTAATTCTCTTTCGATTGCATATCCGAGAATAATCGATACTTGCGGTTTTATAACGGTAGAAAGCTGACCTGTCATTGGCTGAACAGTTGTAACCTGAGTCGTCATTGGCTGAAAGACCTGACCTTTAATGAGTAGGTGTACTTTAATGACATGCATTAAAGGTCTGCTACCAGGTGTATAATTACTACATTTCGGCATGGTCGAGCATAAATATATAAAAAAAAATTGTATTGGATTTATAGTTTGGGTTTAAACATATTAAACACTATTTAATCTGTATTCACTTTCAATTTTCAATTTAATTTTTGTCTGTATTGGAATCCCTTCCTGAGCACGAGTCTTACTCATTCAGGAGTGGCTAGTTTATCTTTCATTGCATTTATTAACTTGTATTCATTTCAAACTTACTAGCAATAAAATAAATAAATAAATAAAAACCAAATAAAACAAAAAAAATTGTAATGTGAACCTACATACGCCAGAGTGAAACTCTATTTTATTGTCCTACTATAATACTTTCAATTTCATTGGTGTAATTACATCCATTTTCCTTGTAGATACCTTTATGATTATGCCTGACGTTTCTATCGTCTGAATCCTTTAATATTTAATTATGAATTCCAATTCGTACACATGAACCTCAAGAAATCTTATTCAATTACATCCCTTGAATGTAAAGTAAGAACCAAACAATAAGTCAAGTATTTTCCGTTCCGTATACTTCCTGTAAGGTTGAAGAGCTGGTATTAATTAAAGGACAGATTTCAAAGCTCAGCTTGACGTTAAAATCCTGTAATTCAGATATTCAAAGAGGGTGAATAAATCCGCACACACGGGGTTTCATTGCAATGGAAATTGCTGATTAAATCAAGAGACTCGTCAGGCCTTGATTAAACCCTGATACTCCAGACAGACATGACAGCTGACTGTCGGGCTTACAATAACCGTCCCACGGCTGTTGCTACACGTGCAAGGCAAGGCTGTGCCTTAACTGCTGTGTACACAACGACAGACTTAGTAATGGAAGAAAAAAGGAATATGTACAGTGACATCAAAACTTTTTCCTTGCATTTTTATTGTATCTTGTTTTTTGACTATACCATGCAGGCTTTGCTTTTAGTTGCCATGGTAATATTTTTTACTCTGCATTTTGTACAATCAGGACATAGTTAAAACTGCAAGGAAAACGTTTTTGATGTCACTTTAGAAAGGAAGCAATGAGTTGTATGAAATAAAGACAAGAGACGAATAGTAGTGGTAGCAATAGCAGTATTAGTAGTAGCAAAGTAGTATCAGTACTGGTAGCAATAGCAGCATTAGTAAGTTAGTGTTTATTTTGGCATTTTATATTACATTTATTATTATGTCATAGAATCCAAAAGACTATCGAAAACGCCAACAGTAGCAGATAAAATATAAGGAAAACAATAACAATTTAAAACGCTATAGCAGTAACAATAGAAGTATCGGTACTGATACCAATAGCATTATCAGCAGTGGTAGCAATAGCAGTATCAGCAGTGCTAGGAATAGCAGTATCAGTATGGATACCAATAGCATTATCAGTAGTGGTAGCAATAGCAGTATTAGTATTAGCAATAATAGTATGACTAGTTGTAGAAATAGTATTATCAGCAGTGGCCGTAATATCGGTACCAGCTGTGGTCGCAATAGTAGTATCAGTAGTGGTAGCAATAGCATTATTAGTAAAGGTAGCAATAGCAGTATTAGTAATGGTAGCAACAGCAGTATCAGTAGTTGTAGCAATAGCAGTATCAGTAGTGGTCGCAATAGTAGTATCAGTAGTGGTAGCAATAGCATTATTAGTAAAGGTAGCAATAGCAGTATTAGTAATGGTAGCAACAGCAGTATCAGTAGTTGTAGCAATAGCAGTATCAGTAGTGGTCGCAATAGTAGTATCAGTAGTGGTAGCAATAGCATTATTAGTAAAGGCAGCAATAGCAGTATTAGTAATGGTAGCAATAGCAGTATTAGTGAAAGGTAGCAGTAGCAGTATTAGTAATGGTAGCAATAGCAGTATCAGTAATGGTAGCAATAGCAGTATTAGTAGTGGTAGCAATAGCAGTATTAGTAATGATAGCAATAGCAGTATTAGTAGTGGTAGCAATTAGTAATGGTAGCAACAGCAGTATCAGTAGTTGTAGCAATACCAGTATCAGTAGTGGTCGCAACAGTAGTATCAGTAGTGGTAGCAATAGCATTATTAGTAAAGGTAGCAATAGCAGTATTAGTAATGGTAGCAACAGCAGTATCAGTAGTTGTAGCAACAGCAGTATCAGTAGTTGTAGCAATAGCAGTATCAGTAGTGGTCGCAATAGTAGTATCAGTAGTGGTAGCAATAGCATTATTAGTAAAGGTAGCAATAGCAGTATTAGTAATGGTAGCAACAGCAGTATCAGTAGTTGTAGCAACAGCAGTATCAGTAGTTGTAGCAATAGCAGTATCAGTAGTGGTCGCAATAGTAGTATCAGTAGTGGTAGCAATAGCATTATTAGTAAAGGTAGCAATAGCAGTATTAGTAATGGTAGCAATAGCAGTATTAGTAAAGGTAGCAATAGCAGTATTAGTAATGGTAGCAATAGCAGTATCAGTAATGGTAGCAATAGCAGTATTAGTAGTGGTAGCAATAGCAGTATTAGTAATGATAGCAATAGCAGTATTAGTAATGGTAGCAATAGCAGTATTAGTAGTGGTAGCAATAGCAGTATCAGTAATGGTAGCAATAGCAGTATCAGCAGTGGTAGCAATAGCAGTATCAGTAGTTGTAGCAATAGCAGTATTAGTAATGGTAGCAATAGCAGTATCAGTAGTTGTAGCAATAGCAGTATCAGTAGTGGTCGCAACAGTAGTATCAGTAGTGGTAGCAATAGCATTATTAGTAAAGGTAGCAATAGCAGTATTAGTAATGGTAGCAATAGTAGTATTAGTATTAGCAATAATAGTATCAGTAGTTGTAGGAATAGTATTATCAGCAGTGGTCGTAATATCGGTATCAGCAGTGGTCGCAATAGTAATATCAGTAGTGGTAGCATTAGCAGTATTAGTAATGTTAGCAATAACAGTATTAGTAATGGTAGCAATAGCAGTATCAGAGATGAGAGCAATAGCAGTATCAGAGATGATAGCAATAGCAGTATCAGAGGCGATAGCTATAGCAGTATTAGTAGTAGCAATATCAGTATCAGTAGTGATAGTAATATCAGTATAAGCAGTAATAGTAATAGTAGCGATAGTGAGCCTAGTATTAACAGTGGCAACAGCAGTAGGCCCTATCAGTAGTTGTAGCAATAGCAGTATCAGAGGTGGTAGCAATAGCTAGCAGTATTAGTAGTGACAGCAATATCAGTATCAGCAGTGGTAGCAATAGCAGTATTAGTGGTGGTAGAAATAGCAGTATCAGCACTGGTAGCAATAGCAGAATCAGAGATGATAGTAATAGAAGTATCAGTAGTGGTAGCAATAGCAGTATTAGTAGCGGTAGCAATACAAGTATTAGAAGTGGTGGCAATGGCAGTATCAGTATTGATAGCAATAGCAACATTAATAATTGTAGCAATAGCAGTGTCAGTAGTGGCAACATTAACAATATCAGTAATAGTAGCAATAGCGGTATCAGTAACAGGAACAATTGTAGTATCAGTAGTGGTAGCAATAGCAGTATCAGTAGCAGACTCAACAGTAGTAGTGGTAGTAGCAATAGCAGAATCAGAAGTGGTAGCAATAGCAGTATTAGTAGCGGACTCAGTAGTAGTAGTAGTAGTAGTAGTAGTAGTAGTAGTAGTAGTAGTAGTAATAGTAACAGCAATAGTAGTAATTTAATAACGCTACCATACATAGCCATTATTCATAATTCGGATTCAACATGGAAGCCTTCTACCAGGAATATAGTCCCTTTACATTCCGTAAATCTATTAAATTAGACCCACAGCTTTCCTTCTCTACCAGTAAAGTCGAAGTAGAGAGCTCTATCGTCTTTTAAAATCTAATGCCCTCGGTCAGATCTGAACCCGGCAAAATCGGTTCGTAACAGCTGCAACACCGAGGTGAAATGTAAGAAATTAAAGAAAAATAATAAGATAAGAAAGAGAATTAATAAAGGAAGAAGATGAAATAAAAATGGTGTTAAAGCTAAACAATGAAGAAAAATTAAATATAGAATGGAGAGAAGAAAGCGTCTCATCTGGTAACGAACTCCGAAGTCTTTATCGCACAGTCTTGGTGCTGATTATGATGTCACATGGAACCCCGCACCGCTGCCACAAATTGCTTGCTGGCAAATATGAACTGGGCGCCTTTGATCGTTAACCACACCACAACATGGCAGCCCTGTTGGTTCTGAGCCCCGGCTAGAGGGTGGCTGCCACCTCCAAGTTTGCATAGTGCTAATCTGTTAATCATGTTAGATAACCACCCAACTTACAACTCCTGGATTTCAATTAACGGAACTAATACATTATGTAGGAAAACTTTCAGCATCTACCTTCAGAGGTCTTTGCAGATGTAAAGAAAGGTTGCAATATAAGAAACAAATGCTTATACACATTTACTCTTTTCCTCTTATTTCCTTAGCCTATTATTCTTCTTCTTACTTTTATTCTCTCGTCTTTCACATTTACATTTTATTCTCTTTTTTCCGTTCTTTTCTTCATTTTCTTCAGTATTCATTTTTAACTTATCACCCAGTCACAAATTTACAAACATACATTTTGATGTGGGCAGATAAAAAAGTTATATTTTTTCTTCCACCATGTTAATAATGTCAAAAGAAGCACTTATACCAATTTTGGCCACTCGACCGCTGATTTTTTTTTACTATTATTTTATTATTTTATTTATTACTACTACTATTAGTATTATTATTATTATTATTATTATTAGCTATTACTATTAGCTATTATTATTATTATTATTATTATTATTATTATTATTATTATTATTATTATTATTGGCGGCCGGGTAGCTCAGTTGGTTGGCAGCTGGCTACGGACTGGAAGGTCCGGGTTCGATCCCAGGTGGTGACAGGATTTTTTCTCGTTGCCAAACTTTCAGAACGGCCCCGAGGTTCACTCAGCCTCCTATAAAATTGAGAACCGGGTCTTTCCCAGGGGTAAAAGGCGGTCAGAGCGTGGTGCCGACCACACCACCTCATTCTAGTCCTGAGGTCATGGAAAGCATGGGGCTCTACCTCCATGCCCCCAAGTGCCTTCATGGCATGTTACCTTTTTATTATTATTATTATTATTATTATTATTATTATCATCATCATCATCATCATCAATAAATCATCCAGTCTGTTGTCAAAAAATCTGAAAGTTAGAATTTATAAAACAGTTATATTACCGGTTGTTCTGTATGGTTGTGAAACTTGGACTCTCACTTTGAGAGAGGAACATAGGTTAAGGGTGTTTGAAAATAAGGTTCTTAGGAAAATATTTGGGGCTAAGAGGGATGAAGTTACAGGAGAATGGAGAAAGTTACACAACACAGAACTGCACGCATTGTATTCTTCACCTGACATAATTAGGAACATTAAATCCAAACGTTTGAGATGGGCAGGGCATGTAGCACGTATGGGCGTATCCAGAAATGCATATAGAGTGTTAGTTGGGAGGTCGGAGGGAAAAAGACCTTTAGGGAGGCCGAGACGTAGATGGGAAGATAATATTAAAATGGATTT
This sequence comes from Periplaneta americana, assembly GCA_025594305.2. Classification (NCBI taxonomy): domain Eukaryota; kingdom Metazoa; phylum Arthropoda; class Insecta; order Blattodea; family Blattidae; genus Periplaneta; species Periplaneta americana. The sequence continues at coordinate 108,824,511 of JAJSOF020000031.1, read as the reverse complement.
GAGGGAGGTGGGATATGATGATAGAGACTGGATTAATCTTGCTCAGGATAGGGACCAATGGCGGGCTTATGTGAGGGCGGCAATGAACCTCCGGGTTCCTTAAAAGCCAGTAAGTAAGTAAGTAAGTAAGTAAGTAATAATAATGATGATGAAGATGATAAACATAAATAGCTTCACATTTGAAGCTTACTTATAGGCATTATCAAGAATTTTGCTGATGTAACTATTTTTATAAAAACAGGGATGGAACGACCAGTGGAGGTAGCTCTGCTCACCCACCCAGTTGGGCGCTTCCGCTTAATTGGCGCATAAATCGGATCGTTAATGCACGCAGCCACGTAGCAAATTAGCAAGACTGCAATAATTGCGCGCTGGCTTGTTTTAAACGGACACAAGTCGTTAAATATAGATAACCAATACAGAAGTGCAACCTGCGTTGTTCACATGGTTTATTGATAACGGGCCTAACCACATCACAGCCAGTAAATACAGATTTCGGCACTTTTATAAAGCCTTTGTGTTCTATTGGTTTCCCCAATGAAAAAAGCTCTGTTGTAAATCCTGCCTCCGCTGGCTGACGCACCTCTGTTGACATCCAGGTGGATATCCTCTTCCTGCTACAGCCAGAAGACAGTCCGGATCCCTTTATTCATCCGTTATGCGTGCGTCACTGATATATTTATTCATGTATTAGTTCATCCGTCCATTAATAATGTCACCTCTTTCCCAGTGTTGTCATATTCTTACCGGTTCCGTCACTTGTTTCAGCGATTCCATCTGTTTTCCAGATCTCAGTATTGTTACCTCTTCTATGGTCAGGATCAACTTACTAAATTCCGTAAGGGTGAAACCTAACCATTTTTCCCCTATTAGTACATATGCTAGTGAATTATAGTGATTTTCTAGCTCCTAGGTTGAATTTTCTTTTACCAACTTCGTTTCGAATTTCGGGTACTGACAAATACTACAACTGATAGTTGTTTTCTAACTGTTATGTTGGCAGCAATAGTTTCGATTTCCAGTATGGAAACTGATGTAAATGCAAGGCAATATATTTTTAGGTTAGGTCTCATGAATCGTTAACTCTTTAGTCAAAACAATAAATTTAATGCCAGACAAAATACATTTTAATATTAGATCATACTAGTCCTAATCACTAACATAATATGCGGGAAGTTCAGGAGGAAAATATATCATTTCATAAGTTATTTACTTACTGGCTTTTAAGGAACCCGGAGGTTCATTGCCGCCCTCACATAAGCCCGCCATCGGTCCCTATCCTGAGCAAGATCAATCCAGTCTCTATCATCATATCCCACCTCCCTCAAATCCATTTTAATATTATCTTCCCATCTACGTCTCGGCCTCCCAACGTCTCTTTTTCCCTCCGGCCTCCCAACTAACACTCTATATGTATTTCTGGATTCGCCCATACGTGCTACATGCCCTGCCCATCTCAAACGTCTGGATTTAATGTTCCTAATTATGTTAGGTGAAGAATACAATGCGTGCAGTTCTGCGTTGTGTAACTTTCTCCATTCTCCTGTAACTTCATCCCTCTTAGCCCCAAATATTTTCCTAAGCACCTTATTCTCAAACACCCTTAACCTATGTTCCTCTCAAAGTGAGAGTCCAAGTTTCACAACCATACAGAACAACCGATCATTTCATAAGTTATTGAACCATTTAGGAAATACCTCGCCACATAAAGATGAGAATGTGGAAAATATAAGCAAGACATTGTTATTATTATTATTATTATTATTATTATTATTATTATTATTATTATTACTATTATTAGGAACATTAAATCCAGACGTTTGAGATGGGCAGGGCATGTAGCACGTATGGGCGAATCCAGAAATGCATATAGAGTGTTAGTTGGGAGACCGGAGGGAAAAAGAAGACCTTTAGGGAGGCCGAGACGTAGATGGGAGGATAATATTAAAATGGATTTGAGGGAGGTGGGATATGATGATAGAGACTGGATTAATCTTGCACAGGATAGGGACCAATGGCGGGCTTATGTGAGGGCGGCAATGAACCTTAGGGTTCCTTAAAAGCCATTTGTAAGTATTATTATTATTATTATTATTATTATTATTATTATTATTATTGTTGTTGTTGTTTCAGTACCTACATAGCATTTTGATTTTACCCTCTTTGGTGATATCTGGTACTAGTTGGCAACACTGAACAGACGGCCAAATTAGACTTTTAGGAACTAAACTTACGTGATTCTCACTATACAGTGCTGCCATATCTTCCACATTAATGCAACATCTTACGCAGTGCAGCCACATCTTTCCCAATGCTGCCACATTTTAATCCAGTGTTATCCCTATCAGTGATGTCATGGCTTTTATAATCATGGCATCTCTTTCCCAATGCTGCTATCTCTTTCACAATGCTGCCACACCTTTCACAGTGCTGCCACATATTTTACAATGCTGCCACATCTGTCACAATGCTGCCACATTTTTGTTTCTAGTGTTATCCCTATCAGTGTTGTCATGCGTTTTGCAAACCTGGCATCTCGTTCACAATGCTGCTATCTCTTTCGCAATGCTACCAAATCTTTCACAGTACAGTCACATCTTTCACAATGCTGCCACGTCATTTACAGTGCTCCCATTTTTCACAGTTTATCTCTTGCGCCATGCCGCCACCTCTTTCACAGTGCTGCCACCCATTACATATTGCTGCCACATTTTTCAGTGTTATCAATTCCTTCATAGAGCTGCCACAATATTTCACAAAGTTGTTACGTTTTTCACGGTACTTTCACCGCTTTTATGGTTCTGCCGCATTTTAATATGCTGCCACCTCTTTCATAGTCCTATGACCTTTTTCACAGTGCTACCACTTCTTCCACACTGCTGATACCGCGTATCTAAAAGCTGTCATCCTAACCTCAATGTCGCTACATTTTTCACAGTGTTATCACCTTTGTCGTAGTGTTGCAGTTTCTTTCAGAGTAATATCACGTCTTTGATCGTGTCGCCTCTTTTCTAGATTTGTCACCTCATTCCCTCATCTATACTTACTTACTTACAAATGGCTTTTAAGGAACCCGAAGGTTCATTGCCGCCCTCACATAAGCTCGCCAGCGGTCCCTATCCTGTGCAAGATTAATCCAGTCTCTATCATCATACCCCACCTCCCTCAAATCCATTTTAATATTATCCTCCCATCTACGTCTCGGCCTCCCTAAAGGTCTTTTTCCCTCCGGTCTCCCAACTAACACTCTATATGCATTTCTGGATTCGCCCATACGTGCTACATGCCCTGCCCATCTCAAACGTCTGGATTTAATGTTCCTAATTATGTCAGGTGAAGAATACAATGCGTGCAGTTCTATGTTGTGTAACTTTCTCCATTCTCCTGTAACTTCATTCCGCTTAGCCCCAAATATTTTCCTTAGCACCTTATTCTCAAACACCCTGAACCTATGTTCCTCTCTCAGAGTGAGAGTCCAAGTTTCACAACCATACAGAAGAACCGGTAATATAACTGTTTTATAAATTCTAACTTTCAGATTTTTCGACAGCAGACTGGATGATAAGAGCTTCTCAACCGAATAATAACAGGCATTTCCATATTTATTCTGTGTTTAATTTCCTCCCGAGTGTCATTTATATTTGTTACTGTTGCTCCAAGATATTTGAATTTTTCCACCTCTTCGAAGGATAAATCTCCAATTTTTATATTTCCATTTCGTACAATATTCTGGTCACGAGACATAATCATATACTTTGTCTTTTCGGGATTTACTTCCAAACCGATCGCTTTACTTGCTTCAAGTAAAATTTCCGTGTTTCCCTAATCGTTTGTGGATTTTCTCCAAACATATTCACGTCATCCGCATAGACAAGAAGCTGATGTAACCCGTTCAATTCCAAACCCTGCCTGTTATCCTGAACTTTCCTAATGGCATATTCTAGCGCGAAGTTAAAAAGTAAAGGTGATAGTGCATCTCCCTGCTTTAGCCCGCAGTGAATTGGAAAAGCATCAGATAGAAACTGACCTATACGGACTCTGCTGTATGTTTCACTGAGACACATTTTAATCAATCGAACTAGTTTCTTGGGAATACCAAATTCAATAAGAATATCATATAATACTTCCCTCTTAACCGAGTCATAAGCCTTTTTGAAATCTATGAATAACTGATGTACTGTACCCTTATACTCCCATTTTTTCTCCATTATCTGTCGAATACAAAAAATCTGATCAATAGTCGATCTATTACGCCTAAAACCACACTGATGATCCCCAATAATTTCATCTACGTACGTTCCCTCATCTATACTAATAATAAATCTGTAGCCGAAATTTTTCTGGTAATTTTCGATTTTCCAAAAATAATTGGTCCTAAGATATATAATTAACCACCCTGAAACCGAAAATCGCTTTTTTGAATTTTTTTTATTTGTATGTCTGTCTATATGTTTGTTACCTTTTCACGCGATAATGAATGAACGGATTTCGATGAAAATTGGAATATAAATTAAGTTCGTTGTAACTTAGATTATAGGCTATATGGCATTCAAAATACATTATTTAAAAGAGGGGCCTGAATTAAATAAATCGAAATATCTCGCTTATTATTGATTTTTGTGAGAAATGTTACATAACAAAAGTTTCTTTAAAAATGACTTCCGATAAGTTTTATTTTATGCAAAATTTTGATAGGACTGATATTTAATGAGATAAATGAGTTTCAAAATTACAATAACAACGCCATCTAAGGCGGTGTAATGAAATAAAAAACAAATGACTTCGTCTATAAGGGGCCTTGGACAACAACAATCGAAAGCTATGAAACATAGCCTAGAGAATGTTTCTGTGTTTGTATGAAGTAATATCGGAAGCTAAATTAACCGATTTGTATAATTAATTATTAATTCACCATTGGAAAGTGTAGTTTCTCTAGATGGACATAATGCTATAATGTTATTACAGTAACTTCTGAGTGAATCGAGGACAGGTAAGATTAAAATAGATTCTTATGCACAGAAAACTTGATAGGCTATTCTGTACATTCGTTTCCTGTATTTCCTAAAATAATTTTATGACCAAATGAGTGGTCTCTGGATCAAAAAAATTGCATTTTAATTTTTTAAATACAATTTAAATTAAGTAATATAATAAACGATTTATCCTTCTATCAAACACGAATGCTCCCTGGATCAAATGTCCTATTTTAATTATGTAATTACTTTATATTTATTTCTAACGGGTGCAGCGGAGCGCACGGGTACGGCTAGTTCTCAATAAATTAATTTCTTGCACAGTACTCTCAACTTTGTTTGAGTATTGTATTTTAGGTACTACAATGTTGTCCTTTAAGGATATAATTTATCTTAAACTTTGTAACAGAGGTTATTTTATTACAGACAACACATTTTTCTATGTATGATGAATGGCCTGAATAATTTAAACTCCTTTACCTCAGCAAATAGACTACTATAAGAACCCTGTAGTCTTATTTCATGTAAACAAATACGAACAAATTTGTGTAGTTTAAAAGGAGACAACTGCCATTAAAAGCGAGTTGGTAAAAATAAAATGAGGGGTCTGATGGCAAGGGAGAGGGAAGAGTTCACAAAAATAACCAACAGTAAATGCCATAAATTGTTCCTCCTTTCTCCCGCACCTGAATATGCTCTCCAACAACTGGCTGATCTTGTTGGTTCGTTCTTGTTTTATTGTTTTGCTTTCACGAAGGAATGACATGCTAGCAATGCAATGTTTCTGGTTTCTTCGGGACACAATATATCAACTCATTGTGCTTATCTTCCTTATTGTGTCCCGAGGGGTTTCACCTGTATGGTCCGCATGCCAATAGATCCGAGCACGTTCTCTCACCTTGCATTCTCCTAACCTCTGCACCCTAACACATTTACTTTGTGTTGAAAGCCTCAGCTCGAAACCGGATCATTAAATTCTTGCTGCAGTTTGCATCGTGTACTTAATTTAAATCATTTTATGGAATCTAGCTTCATATTTTACGATTAAAAAAACAGTTCATTTACTATGTTCCATTTACAAGAGATGGAGGTTGTACTGGTAATGAAAAAGTCACAATGTTTCTAAATTTGCTAGATTTATAGATTGATTGAAAAAGTCACGACGCTTATACATTTGATTTATATATTATACTGAAAAAGTCCCAACGTTTCGCTCTATTTCTAGATTGTACTTTGAAAAAGTCTGTTTCTAAATTTTCTCGATTTCTATTGTACTGATAATGAAAAAGTCTTATATATTTGCTCTATTTATAGATTTTACTGGTAAAGGAAAGTCACAACGTTTCTAAATTTGCTCTATTTTTGGATTGTACTTGTAGATTGTTTCTAAATTTGCTGATTTCTATATTGTAATAATGAAAAAAGTCACAATTTGTTTTTATAGATTTTACTAAATTTTCTAAATTTGCTCTATTTTTGATTTCTAGATTGTTTCTACTGATAATGAAAAAGTCACGACGCTTATATTTTGCTCTGGTAATGATTTTTCGATAGATTTTACTGGTAAGAAAAAGAAAGTCACAACGTTTCTAAATTTGCTCTATTTTTGGATTGTTTCTAAATTTGCTCTATTTTTGTAATGAAAAAGTCAGAATGTTTCTAAATTTGCTCGATTTCTAAATTTGCTCGATTTCTAGATTGTACTGATAATGAAAAAGTCACTCTATTTATAGGCACAACGTTTCTTATATATTTGCTCTATTTATAGATTTTACTGGTAAGGAAAGTCACAACGTTTCTAAATTTGCTCTATTTTTGGATTGTACTTGTAATGAAAAAGTCAGAATGTTTCTAAATTTGCTCGATTTCTAGATTGTACTGATAATGAAAAAGTCACGGCGCTTATATATTTGCTCTATTTATAGATTTTACTGGTAATGAAAGTCACAACGTTTCTAAATTTGCTCTATTTTTATTGATGGTAATGAAAAAGTCACAATGTTTCTGGCTATTTCTAGATGAAAAAAAAGTCATATATTTGCTCTATTTATAGATTTTACTGTTTTTCTAAATTTGCTCTATTTTTGATTTCTAGATTGTTTCTACTGATAATTGAAAAAAAAAGTCACGGCGCTTATATATTTGCTCTATTTCTATATTGTACTGGTAATGAAAGTCACAACGTTTCTAAATTTGCTCTATTTTTTGGATTGTACTGATATATGAAAAAGTCACAATGTTTCTAAATTTGCTCGATTTCTGAGATTGTTTTCTAGATTGTACTGATGCAAAAAGTCACGGCGCTTATATTTTGCTGATAATAAAAAAGTCACGGCGCTTATATATTTGCTCTATTTCTATATTGTACTGGTAATGAAAGTCACAACGTTTCTAAATTTGCTCTATTTTTGGATTGTACTGATATATGAAAAAGTCACAATGTTTCTAAATTTGCTCGATTTCTAGATTGTACTGATAATGAAAAAGTAACGGCGCTTATATATTTGCTCTATTTATAGATTTTACTAGTAATGAAAGTCACAACGTTTCTAAATTTGTTCTATTTTTGGATTGTACTGGTAATGAAAAAGTCACAATGTTTCTAAATTTGCTCGATTTCTAGATTGTACTGATAATTTTACTGAAAAAGTCACGTTTCTAAATTTGCGCTTATAAAAAGTCACAATTTTCTAAATTTGCTCTTTCTATTTATAGATTTTACTCTATTTATAGTAAATGAAAGTCACAACGTTTCTAAATTTGCTCTATTGTTGGATTGTACTGGTAATGAAAAAGTCAGAATGTTTCTAAATTTGCTCGATTTCTAGATTGTACTGATAATGAAAAAGTCACGGCTTATATTTGCTATTCACAACGTTTCTAAATTTGCTCTATTTTTGGATGCTCTATTTATAGATTTTACTGGTAATGAAAGTCACAACGTTTCTAAATTTGCTCTATTTTTAGATTGTACTGATAATGAAAAAGTCACGGCGCTTATATATTTGCTCTATTTATAGATTTTACTGGTAATGAAAGTCACAACGTTTCTAAATTTGCTCTATTTTTGGATTGTACTGGTAATGAAAAAGTCAGAATGTTTCTAAATTTGCTCGATTTCTAGATTGTACTGATAATGAAAAAGTCACGGCGCTTATATATTTGCTCTATTTATAGATTTTACTGGTAATGAAAAAGTCACAACGTTTCTAAATTTGCTCTTTCTAGATTTTGATAATGAAAAATTGTACTTTCTAAATTTGCTCTATTTTTTTGGATAATGAAAAAATGTTTCAAATTTGCTCGAATGTTTCTTGTACTGATAATGAAAAAGTCACAATGTTTCTAAATTTGCTCGATTTCTAGATTGTACTGATAATGAAAAAGTCACGACGCTTATATATTTGCTCTATTTATAGATTTTACTGGTAATGAAAGTCACAACGTTTCTAAATTTGCTCTATTTTTGGATTGTACTGGTAATGAAAAAGTCAGAATGTTTCTATGAAAAAGTCACAATGTTTCTAAATTTGCTCTATTTCTTGATTGTACTGGTAATGAAAAAGTCACGGCGTTTATATATTTGCTCTATTTATAGATTTTACTGATAATGAAAAAGTCACAATGTTTCTATTTGCTCGATTTTTAGATTGTACTGATAATGAAAAAGTCACGGCGCTTATATATTTGCTCTATTTCTATATTGTACTGGTAATGAAAGTCACAACGTTTCTAAATTTGCTCTATTTTTGGATTGTACTGGTAATGAAAAAGTCACAATGTTTCTAAATTTGCTCGATTTCTAGATTGTACTGATAATGAAAAAGTCACGGCGCTTATATATTTGCTCTATTTATAGATTTTACTGGTAATGAAAGTCACAACGTTTCTAAATTTGCTCTATTTTTGGATTGTACTGGTAATGAAAAAGTCACAATGTTTCTAAATTTGCTCGATTTCTAGATTGTACTGATAATGAAAAAGTCACGGCGCTTATATATTTGCTCTATTTATAGATTTTACTGGTAATGAAAGTCACAACGTTTCTAAATTTGCTCTTTCTATTTTTGGGATTGTACTGGTAATGAAAAAGTCACAATGTTTCTAAATTTGCTCGATTTCTAGATTGTACTGATAATGAAAAAGTCACGGCGCTTATATATTTGCTCTATTTATAGATTTTACTGGTAATGAAAGTCACAACGTTTCTAAATTTGCTCTATTTTTAGATTGTACTGATAATGAAAAAGTCACGGCGCTTATATATTTGCTCTATTTATAGATTTTACTGGTAATGAAAGTCACAACGTTTCTAAATTTGCTCTATTTTTGGATTGTACTGGTAATGAAAAAGTCACAATGTTTCTAAATTTGCTCGATTTCTAGATTGTACTGATAATGAAAAAGATTTTCACTGGTAATGAAAGTCACAACGTTTATATATTTGCTCTATTTTAGATTTTACTGGTAATGAAAGTCACAACGTTTCTAAATTTGCTCTATTTTTGGATTGTAATGAAAGTCTGGTAATAAATTTGCTCTAAAATTGTACTGTCAGAATGTTTCTAAATTTGCTCGATTTCTAGATTGTACTGATAATGAAAAAGTCACTATTTATAGATTTTACTGGTAATAAAGTCACATTTCTCTATTTGCTCTTTTTAGATTTGGATTGTACTTGTAATGAAAAAGTCAGAATGTTTCTAAATTTGCTCGATTTCTAGATTGTACTGATAATGAAAAAGTCACGGCGATGCTTATATATTTGCTCTATTTCTGTATTGTACTGGTAATGAAAGTCACAAATTTGCTCGATTTCGTTTACTATAATTTGCTCTATTTTTGGATTGTACTGGTAATGAAAAAGTCAATGAAAAAGTCAAATGTTTCTAAATTTGCTCAATTTCTATATTGTACTGATAATGAAAAAGTCACGACGTTTCTAAATTTGCTCTTTCTAGATTGTAGGCCTAAATTTGCTCTTTCTAGATGTAATGAAAAAGTCACAACGTTTCTAAATTTGCTCTATTTCTAGATTGCACTGGTAATGAAAAAGTCACAATGTTTCTAAATTTGCTCGATTTCTAGATTGTACTGGTAATGAAAAAGTCACAACGTTTCTAAATTTGCTGTTTCTAGATTGTACTGGTAATTAACGTTTCTAAATTTGCTCTATTTCTAGATTGTACTGGTAATGAAAAAGTCAAAACGTTTCTAAATGTGCTCTATTTTTAGATTGTACTAGTAATGAAAAGTCACAATGTTTCTAAATTCGTTCTATTTTTAGATTGTACTAGTAATGAAAAAGTCACAATATTTCTAAGTTTGCTCTATTTTTAGATTGTACTAGTAATGAAAAAGTCACAATATTTCTAAGTTTGCTCTATTTTTAGATTGTACTAGTAATGAAAAAGTCACAATGTTTCTAAATTTGCTCTATTTTTAGATTGTACTAGTAATGAAAAGTCACAATGTTTCTAAATTCGCTCTATTTTTAGATTGTACTAGTAATGAAAAAGTCAAAACGTTTCTAAATTTGCTCTATTTTTAGATTGTACTGGTAATGAAAAAGTCACAACGTTTCTAAATTTGCTCTATTTCTAGTTTGTACTGGTAAAGAAAAAGTCACAACGTTTCTAAATTTGATTATGATTTTATGAATGTGTGTTTATAAATTAACAGTATTTCATGTTAAATAATGAAGTATATTCTTCTAAGGGAAAACAGTATGTACTGTACTTGAATCATATTGCGTCACGAAGCATTGGAAGAAAGAAACAGATACTGGTACGTAAAACATATACAAATTGAAAAACAAAAAAAAGTGTAATTATTTTCTAAGCTTTCACTTTACTGCTCACCTATTAACAATTTCCGAAACCGAGCTTAGCATTCCAAAGTTAAAATGAAATTTTCCGTAATTCGAAAATTGAGGTTGAAAAGGTATGGTTTTAGCCGAGAAATAGAGGCCTACCTCCTTCTATATCGGTGTGAATTATAAGGAACAGAATCACTACAAATAAAGGATGAAATAAATAGCTCTTTTCACTTTTAAAATGTTCAATTCAAGTGACGTTGAACTGTCGTTTTGTTGAGGTCTTGCCAACTTCCGTAAGCCTGAATTGCTACCGCTGTTCAACATCAAATCTGATATAAACTAAGCCTATTGCTATTTCAATTTATGTCGTTTGTTTCCGCTAGGAACACACAATCGCCATTAGCTCTGACACTTGGACGTGCCTTCGACTTCCAAAACCCGGCCTTGTTGCCATATATGTGACATACGCTTTTTTCCTCTCGCTTGTTCGACAGGTTTTTTGGACCATGTATGGACACACTCAGGAAAGCACGCATGCCTTTCCGGGGGGAATTTTTATGTATTCAAATATATTCCGAAGTTGTTCCTCTTTTTTTAACTGAACCGGCTGGTAGAAATAAGTGTCAATTGATGCATTTTAGCATTTTATGGGTGTTTAGATTGAGGTAAATAACGACAGAGGGGAATGCAGATGTGTCCACTCAATAGAGCAATTCAGATATCAGATCTTTTGCCCCCCACGCAGAGGTCCGTCTGTGTGATTCCTGTGGTTCCACCCGCAGTAAAGTCAGGCGACGTCTTATCAATGGAGGGGATCAGAGTTCGAATCTAGGCACAAGGTGCCAGCTATGGAGTGTGCCGTCTCCGAAATGTTTGGCTTCATTGATTTATATTGAGGAAAAATCATGCTGAATTAACATTAGGTCATTTAAACGCATTCTTTTTCACACCTGTTGATTTAGCTAAGACACTGTATACTCAGGACATACAGGGTGTTAAAAAATAACGTTTACAACGTTTCAGGGGTGATAGAGGAGGTAAAAGCAAACATCTGTTTTAAGTGACAAAACTTTAGTAGATGCGCCGTTTTGCCGCTAGATGGCCTGAAGGATAGATGACTTGACTTCCGTCACGACACACACTGGTTAGTTCTGTTTGTGCACGACCATCTTGTAGGGCCTTGTCTGTTGCCTAACAGCCTCCGTGGTGGTAATTATTTTGTTTTTCTACGCGACGTCCTACCAGAACTTTTAGAAAATAACCCATTGAACATCAGAGAACGAATATGGTTTCAGCATGACGGTGCCCCTCCACACTTTGATCGTCGTATCAGGAACCACCTAAATGTTGCATTCCCTGATCGTTGGATAGGCAGGGGTGAGCCGGTACCGTGGCCACCTCGATCACCGGACCTAACCCCACTGGATTCCTTTTCTGGGGACACGTGAAACGTCTTGTGTATGAGATACCGATGGATACGGCAGAAGACTTAGTTGCTCTCGTTGTTGAAGCTGTACATGTTATTAGAGACAATGTTAGCCTTTTTGACCGTTGCAGACACTCCATAGTACGAAGGTACCAGTTGTGCAATGCCTTCAATGAACGGCAGTTTGAACACCACCTCTAAAACGACAATTGGTCTTGTTCTTTATGGATTATACTAACACTTACGTACACAATAAACGGCGCATGTCAAAGTTTTTGTCACCTACAAAATATATTTGTTTTTACCTCCTCTATTACCCCTGAAACGTTGTAAACGTTATTTTTAACACCCTGTATGTAGGCAAACCCACATGCACCAGGACCGCCACTACACTTCGTCAATCGGTTATACAAGAAATACTGATGAATGGATAATAAAATGTAGACATGTTGACAGAATGAAGTCGAGGACTGTACTGGGAAAACTGTAAAACCCTGAGAAAAACTAAAACTGCAAAGATGTCAAGCACAAGAGTCACTATGGATTTTGCAATGGAACTGAAAAACCCAAGCTCTGGCTGGGATTATACGATATTCTTAATGAATTTGGTATTCCCAAGAAACTAGTTCGATTAATTAAAAGTGTCTCAGTGAAACGTACAGCAGAGTCCGTATAGGTCAGTTTCTGCCAGATGCGTTTCCAATTCACTGTGGGCTAAAGCAAGGAGATGCACTATCACCTTTACTTTTTAACTTTGCTCTAGAGTATGCCATTAGGAAAGTCCAGGATAACAAAGAGAGTTTGGAATTGAACGGGTTACATCAGCTTCTTCTCTATGCAGATGACGTGAATATGTTAGGAGAAAATCCACAAACGATTAGGGAAAACACGGGAATTTTACTTGAAGCAAGTAAAGAGATAGGTTTGGAAGTAAACCCCGAAATACAAAGTATATGATTATGTCTCGTGACCAGAATATTGTACGAAATGGATATATAAAAATTGGAAATTTATCCTTTGAAGAGGTGGAAAAATTCAAATACCTAGGAGCAACAGTAACAAATATAAATGATACTCGGGAGGAAATTAAACACAGAATAAATATGGGAAATGCCTGTTATTATTTGGTTGAGAAGCTTTTGTCATCCAGTCTGCTTTAAAAAAATGACAGAATTTATAAAACAGTTATATTACCGGTTGTTCTTTATGGTTGTGAAACTTGGACTCTCACTTTGAGAGAGGAACATAGGTTAAGGGTGTTTGAGAATAAGGTGCTTAGGAAAATATTTGGGGCTAAGAGGGATGAAGTTACAGGAGAATGGAGAAAGTTACACAACACAGAACTGCACGCATTGTATTCTTCACCTGACATAATTAGGAACATTAAATCCAGACGTTTGAGATGGACAGGGCATATAGCACGTATGGGCGAATCCAGAAATGCATATAGAGTGTTAGTTGGGAGGCAGGAGGGAAGAAGACCTTTGGAAATGCCGAGACGTAGATGGGAGGATAATATTAAAATGGATTTGAGGGAGGTGGGATATGATGATAGAGACTGGATTAATCTTGCTCAGGATAGGGACCGATGGCGGGCTTATATGATGGCGGCAATGAACCTCCGGGTTCCTTAAAAGCCAGTAAGTCAGTCATTCCAGCAACCTCTTCGAATTTTAAGCTGTTTTGCTGGTGATATTTCACTCTTTCAATAGTAACAACACTATTGTGAACTTCCACGATGAGAGCACGTGAAATTTCTGATCCAAGATACATACAAACTATTACAAAAAGCGATAATAGATGTCAGATAATTCACGAAAAGTTCCATTCATTTAGTTATACAAAGCTGCAACAGATAGTGCTGTCACTTATGCTTAATGGTATCATTGTAAAAAGACATGATTTAGAGATATTAGCTCGTTTTGTAGGCGTGCGAGCTGGCACAATTACGCCTTAATGCTCGAGATCTTGGGAGGTCGCCTATCAAAAGACAGCGCTCTGTAGGAGTAACACATGCAGCACTGCAGTGAGAGAGGGAGCGAAGCTATGAACACACTGTAGTGATCGATGCTTAGTTTCGGAGAGGTATTCAGCAAGTGTGCGCCATTATAGAACGTAATACATAATCACCACAACCATTAGCTACAGAATTCGATATTGTCTCTGCTACATTCTGTCTATCTTTCAGTCTTTGCATCTATTCTTGTTTGACTCTCTTTTCTTCGCCTTTGCCTTTCTGTTTACTTTTGCCCGGTGGTCTAGCGGTTACTTGAAAACGAATCATTTCTACATATGAGGCAAAAAATTATGGTTTCATGCAAATGATGTCGTTTTAAATGAAAGTAAAACTAAATCATTAATTTTCACTTAAAATGTAACAATGACATACAGACGTGGACAAATTATTAACAAAATTGACGATTTTTATGATAATTCTGTTTACAAAATTTGACTTTTCAATTTAGACTACAGTTGACAGTTTTGCATATTTCTATCATTACAGTAGATAGAAATAGGCCTATGCAAAAATGTCAACTGTATTCTAAATTGAAGAGTCAAATTTTGAAAAAAAAAATATATAATGAAAATATTCAATGTTGCTAATAATTTGTAAATGTGCAAAAATGTCAACTGCAGTCAAAATTGAAGAATCAAATTTTGTAAAAATATATAATAAAAATCTTCAATTTTGCTAATAACTTGTAAATATGAAAAAAATGTCAGTGCAGTCTAAATTGAAGAGTCAAATTTAGTAAAAATATATTATAAAAATCTTCAGTTTCGCTAATAATTTGGAAATATCCGAAATATCAACTGCAGTCCAAATTGAAGAGTCAAATTTTGAAAATATACAATACAAATCTTCATTTTTTTTAATGTGTAAATACGCAAAAATGTCAACTGTATTCTGAATTGAAGAGTCATATTTTGTAAAATATATAATAAAAATCTTCAATTTTGCTAATAATTTGGAAATATCCGAAATATCAACTGCAGTCCAAATTGAAGAGTCAAATTTTGAAAATATACAATACAAATCTTCATTTTTTTAATGTGTAAATACGCAAAAATGTCAACTGTATTCTGAATTGAAGAATCATATTTTGTAAAAGAAATATAATAAAAATCTTCAGTTTCGCTAATAATTTGGAAATATCCGAAATATCAACTGTAGTCCAAGTTGAAGAGTCAAATTTTGAAAATATACAAAACAAATCTTCATTTTTTTAATGTGTAAATACGCAAAAATGTCAACTGTATTCTGAATTGAAGAATCATATTTTGTAAAAATATATAATAAAAATCTTCAGTTTCGCTAATAATTTGGAAATATCCGAAATATCAACTGTAGTCCAAGTTGAAGAGTCAAATTTTGAAAATATACAAAACAAATCTTCATTTTTTTAATGTGTAAATACGCAAAAATGTCAACTGTATTCTGAATTGAAGAATCATATTTTGTAAAAGAAATATAATAAAAATCTTCAGTTTCGCTAATAATTTGGAAATATCCGAAATATCAACTGTAGTCCAAATTGAAGAGTCAAATTTTGAAAATATACAAAACAAATCTTCATTTTTTTAATGTGTAAATACGCAAAAATGTCAACTGTATTCTGAATTGAAGAGTCATATTTTGTAAAAATATATAATAAAAATCTTCAATTTTGCTAATAATTTGGAAATATCCGAAATATCAACTGCAGTCCAAATTGAAGAGTCAAATTTTGAAAATATACAATACAAATCTTCATTTTTTTAATGTGTAAATACGCAAAAATGTCAACTGTATTCTGAATTGAAGAGTCATATTTTGTAAAAATATATAATAAAAATCTTCAATTTTGCTAATAATTTGTCCACGTCTGTAGATATTTTAATACTCGTATACAAGTCAACCGAAAGTAATGTCATTAATTCTGGTAGACGATTCGTTTTGTAAAGATCAACAAGCTCAACACGATCAAAGAGCGAAGAACTATTCACTCTCTCACTTTACTCTTCAATATTCTTCAAACCTCTAACCCTAGCTACTTAGCTTCTCGTTTTCAACATTTGTCCTCATATATTCTCGTCACGAGTCATAACCATATACTTTGTCTTTTCGGGATTTACTTCCAAACCTATCTCTTTACTTGCTTAATGTAGAATTTCCGTGTTTTCCCTAATAGTTTGTGGATTTTCTCCCATCATATTCACGTCATCCGCATAGACAAGAAGCTGATGTAACCCGTTCAATAATATAATGTAATGTAGACGAAGATAAAATCTATGAAGACAGATTAATCTAACAGATGAAGATAAAAATGTCATGAAGACAGATATAAATGTTATGTAGATACAGATGCAAAATATATGATAAAAATAACATCCGCAATTGATTATTTAACGATGCTGTATCGAGGTGAATTAAGATGGATGTACGTATAGTATTTGGTTATAGGGACAAAGTATTTGGCGAGATGAGGCTAAGTTTTCGGTATCTGATGCGATGGCATTCGCTTACGGGTGGGGAAAAACTGTGAACGAACTCTATCACGTGATCAGCTCAAGCGGGAATTGAACCCACACCCGAATCAAGATCCAAGCTAGCTGGGAAACTCACCAAAACTTAAGTTACATCTATAGCTAGATGAAGATAAATACCTTTTAGATTGGATGAATATGAAGACGAAGATAAATATATTATTACTAGTGGCTTGTGCAGCAAATGCGCTCGTTTCATAAACATCCATACTCGCTTCTTAATTACTATCATTATAGGCTCGTTGCATAATGCACTATTAAAATGGTGTATACCCTTCAAGAGAGAACACAAATCATCCTTATTGATTAAATTTAGGAAATTACACAAAATAAGCTGTGATTTCATCCTACAATCAACTGATAATAACAAGCCATTGAACGATGCGAGTAGAATGCAACGTTGTAGCCAGAGAATAGCTCACGTTGGGAGACAGGAGTTAATTCACCGCTTCTCGTCTTCAACATTTGTCCTCATATCACGAAATAGATACTCGCTCACAGCACCATATCACACTCTCCATTCCTAAACACAGAACATCCTTCTACTCTTCATCTTTCACCGTCTCTGCAGCTCATCTCTGGAACTCTCTACCACAACATGTCAGAGACTGTCGGACATTGTCTAGTTTCAAAAATAAATTAAAATTGCACTTTTTGAATTAGATTCCTTTCAGTTATAAGCCCTTTTCTCTGCTATATTTTGTAAAAATATAGGCTATATATTTCTTTTTCCTTCTTTTCCCCTTTTTGTTCTCTTTATCAGCCGATGAATTTATTATCATAGCCTTTTTATCGTGAATTTCATTTCTTTTCTTTTTTTATTATTATTTTATTACATTCTATTTTGATATATTCTTCCTTACGTTTTTCCATATTAACCATTTGTACTAAATGAGTTGCTTTTACTATATTCCAATGTATTTTACTTTCTTTTTTTATATTATGGTATTATTTTCATGTTGTTTAGTGTCGATTTTATTATGCTATTATTATTATTATTATTGCGTCTGAAGGCGGCGGAATTAGAAGAGCGGACATCGTGGCTCTAGACAAGACTAATAGTAAAGGCTTTATACTGGACCCAACTGTTAGATTTGAGATGAGCCAGACCCAACCATCCGAGGTCAACAAAGAAAAACAACAAATTTATGAGCCTACTATTCCGTATTTTCGAGAAAAATATCAGATGGAAGGCACCTGGGAAGTACATGGTTTAATGATCGGAGCGAGGGGCACCATCCCACGATCAACTGTAAACACTATCAAAACATTTGGAATCCATGACATCATTCCAAAAATAATTACTTCAACCATTAAAGGGTCTGTGGCAATTCTGAAAAATCATTTATACGGAATATCATAATACCCCCTTTTCTATTCGTTAGTGTGCGATTGTTACAAATATATGTACAAATTTATTATTTCTTAAACTTAAGCTCCTAGTTCACATTTAAATTTGGCTCATCTATCTTACTGTAATCATTACTATTCTTATATGTGTGTTATTCTGTGTTTTTGGCAACCCAGGATGCCTGGGCAGACTATTTCTTGAAATAAATTATATATTATTATTATTATTGCATATCTTTACAATACTACTTATATGATTCCTGTCTTCATTTATAAGATTTCATTAATTCATTTGTAATACATTTTATTTAATTGCCATCATTTTAATTATCTCACTGAACTAATTTTAATAATATTATTTGTGCTATTTATTTTGTTGCATTTTGGTCAATTCAGTAATGTAGACTATTATATTGTTTGTATTTCATCTCATTGCCATTTTCTATCATTCATTCTCATCATCATTTGTTGTTTTGTTTCGTTTTGTACCTATGCTGAACTGTAATTGGCCTTGTGCTGTTGTTTTGCACATTAATATTCTAAATAAATAAATAAATAAATTATTATTATTATTATTATTATTATTATTATTATTATTATTATTATTATTATTATTATTATTATTCTGTAATATGTTAGTATTCTGTTCTTTAACTTTTTGTTAAATTTTAACTGCTTGTATACTTTGTGACCTGGTAGAGTGTAAGAGAAGGCCCTATGGCCTTAACTCTGCCAGTATAAATAAAGAACTATTATTATTATAAATAAATAATAATTATTATAACAACGGAAAGTCAAATATCATAACATTCAATTTCTTTATTGTAGTAATCATTATTCATCTACTTCGACTTCACAATGTCTGAATAGGTTAAGTATTCATATTATTAACATTTTGGAGCGAATTTTAGGGATATATTATTTACGTTATTATTTGATTCATGAAATAGTCCTAATAAATCTGCAGTGCTCGGGAAAAGTGACACAAGTCAGTTTCCACAAACCTTTTTTGATAATTTATTGACAACTTACACTGGTTTATGTAGAATTGATTTTTTTCTGTCTCTTTTTCCAAGCGAGCAGATGTTCCTTAAGGTAAAAGGTAAAGGTATCCCCGTAACATGCACTTGGGGGGGCCTGGAGGTAGGAGTCTCATGCTTTCCATGACCTCGGCACTAGAATGAGGTGGTGTGGTCGGCACCACGCTCTGACCGCCTTTTACCCCCGGGAAAGACCCGGTACACAATTTTATAGGAGGCTGAGTGAACCTCGGGGCCGTTCTGAAAGTTTGGTAACGAGAAAAAATCTGTCACCACCTGGGATCGAACCCCGGACCTTCCAGTCCGTAGCCAGCTGCTCTACCAACTGAGCTACCCAGCCGCCGATGTAAGTAAGTTGTCAATAAATTATCAAAAAAGGTTTGTGGAAACTGACTTGTGTCACTTTTCGCAAGCACTGTAGAAATGTCACTCGAGGTCTGAGATTACAATAGATAATTCTTTAAGTAGACAAAGTTAACGTGCAATTGATTAAGGTACAGTCTTCGTACTTCACCCAGCACTGTCTTTAAACGCACAAATGAAGGCCTCCATGCCTTCTCCTGTCCAGCGGTTATTTTCAACGATCTAACCTCAGCACTACTACGGACGGGGCTGAACCATGAGTCATTCGCTCCGAATTCCTCCTGTCACGGCATTTCAAGATGTTATCGCACGCCATTTCAAGCCATGCGTATCTCCAGAGTCAAATAAAATAACATCATTATGTGGTTTTTCTGCTCCAAAGCAATTCATCCGTCTTTGGAAGTAGCTCCTTGTACTCCTGAATAAGATACAGCTTATGATTTAAGACCTTCACAGAATTAGCTGCGGCGGGACTTTTTTGGTATTTAATCCGTCTTAAAGATGTAGAAAATTTCAAAGTTACGGAATTACATGCATACTATTGCATGCCTAAAGCGATTAAAATTGGAACCTGTTTCTAAAGCTCGAAAAAATAAAATCTATTAAGTTTGGTAGGAAGCCAGTCTTTTTAAAGTACACTTGAAGGGGCGAGAGTGGTAATACTCCTAAGCAATAAAGACAAAACTAGTGGCTTGTGCAGCAAATGCTGCAAACTAAGTTCATTAGACGTTCAAATAAACATTTTTTCAGATTTACTTTCAATGAAGAATACCAGACATTCTGAAAGTTATTTGCTTCCATAATAATGAAAGATACTCTCTCGAGCCAATACTGAAGAGAACCACGCATATAAATATCTACACCACACCGCCATTAAATATATGAAAAAGACCCAACCCCACTTGATTAATAACTATAAAAATATTTGATTTTTAATAATATTATTATCTTACGTAAGTTTTATAGCTTTCAGTAACATATACTATATATACTATACAGCCGCCACTCAGTAAAATATAGAAATCAAAATCTAATTTAAGTTATTCTCTACATCTACTTATATAACCCCAAAACGTTTCACTTTCATATCATCAATATAGCATTAATATGTATAATTAATGAAAAATAGTCACATCATGGTATTAACTACAATAATATTTCATTTCTAATGATAATAATGTCATCAAAACACCTCAAGTTTTGTAGTTTTTAAATCCAATACACAGCTGTACCCAGAAAATTACACACCACAGAATCGAACCTGTAAATTATTTTTAGTAAGTTAAGTTTTTAATAACCAATTTAATTTGAGCTCTAAATATGTCAGCATTCTTGCAGATCATGGCCTTCGTGTAATATTGTTTATTGTAGTATGTGTTTTGTTTTATTCTGAAATGCAACAAGGCCGACTTGATGCTCGCTTCGCTTCTCCTTTACAAAAAAGCGAAGGTAATATCAAGTCGGCCTTGAATGCTATTAGCTAGTTCTCAAAACTGACGACAGATGGATTTTGGAAAATAGGAAAATTATGTTTCAAAATTGACATTTCACTGAAAACTACTATTTTTCCGAAAAACTTTGAGTTCCAAGCTTCAAAATGAGAGGTCATTTATTAAAATTCGTCCAGCCGTTTTCCCGTAATTTCCATTACCAGTTCAAATTATATATATATATATATATATATATATATATATATATATATATATATATATAGATTTTACAGTAGAGATGTTGAACGTTTAGAGTCCAACGCTATTATGTGCGGTATCATAATTTCTTTGACGTATACTTACGTCATTTGTTGAGCAACTTTTATAGGCTAATAATATCTGACTATTACTAACAGTAGCTTCCTCATATGTGTAGGAAATGAACTTGCACAAGAAACTATTTTATATCACATTACACCATAGCATGTCATATTACCATATATATCACATTAACCTATCATATCATATATGATATTATTCTATCATATCGTATATCACCACTTTGTGATGAGGGTGTTAAGAAAAAGATCTGATAAATCCAAAGAGATTGCATATAAATCACTAGTTCGTCCAGTAATGGAATATGGTGCTGCATGTTGGGATCCTTACAGATTAGAACATATTAAGACACTGGAAAAGATTCAAAAACGGGCTCTCAAGCTTCGTCGTAAATAATTCACCATTAAAATGGGACACACTCACGGACAGGAGAACGCGAATTCGATTATGCGCAATGTTCAAAACATACAGAGGTGAGCCTGCCTGGAGAGAAATAAAAAAATAGGTTGCAGCCGCCAAATTACTCTTCAAGCAACGACCACTCATATAAATTGAGGGAAAGAAGACAGAGGACGGACACTGGAAAGTTTTCTTTTCTCAATCGTACTATCAGGGACTGGAATGCTTTACCTGCAGACTTACTAAAGGCTTTACCAATAACCAAAAATGTATTTAAAAATAGGCTTAAGGACTTTACTAATAGACGGTAATTATACACAGTATTTAAAGGGTGTAATTGATGTCTTGTTATTTGAAGTGTTCTATCAGTGAGGAAGTGTGTTGTGTCAGTGAAGTGTGTTGTGTAAGTGAAGTGTGTTTCTGTCAGTGAAGTTTTATAGTTCATAGTGGCAGTGCAAAGTATTTGAACAGTGAAATGTTTTTGAAGTGTTAGTGAAATCAGGATAGAATCAGTGAAATGTGTCGTAGTTCCAGTGCAGTGAGTGAGTTGACAGCGAAATGAGTGTAATGTTGAAAGGTACTTGTGCAGATATGAACATATACTCGTGGGTTTTAGTTCGAACTTGGGTTAAGATACAAATTAGATTTACTTTAAATGTTATTTTAAGTGATCGTGCTTCCTTTAATTTAGGATCCTCATTATTATTATTATTATTATTATTATTATTATTATTATTATTATTATTATTATTAATTGTGCTTATTATTAATTGTAATTTATTAGTTACCACTGCCACCGGGTATATACCCATTTGCAGTGTGAATAAATACATACATACATATATACAAACATACACACATACATACACACACACACACACATACATACATTACATACATACATACATACATACATACATACATACATACATACATACATACATACATACATACATACATACATACATACATACATATTATGATATGAGTCATATTGTGATAGTTATTTTTGAGAATTTATTACAATTTCACTGAACGAGAGGAAGATCGGTTTTTTTGCGTCAACGTATTAAGGGAATGTTCGTGGACAAGTTTCTGCACAAAACAGGTCCTTCTCTCGATCACTAAAATTGTAATAGATTCTCAAATAGAACTACCACAATATTATTCGTATCACAGTATTAGCAACCTTTACCCTATATTAATAATGTATTAAAATTTTTAATGTCAATTTTGAATATGTCAGATCTCTTGTAGATGAAAAATAGTATGTTAATCATCCCGGTACGTAAAATATGACTAATGAAACACATAAAACTTAATTTATTGTTTATAAATTCATTTTCAAATATTTTATGAGCACTTTTCTTTGATTTAAAACCTTTAAATGCTGGACTATCATTTAATTCTGAATCCCTGACACCAGTTGGGCCAGGCATTGCATTTGTTGGTTGTTGGCGGTGTAGGAACATTCACTAAATCGTTGAAACTTTGTAACTGATCTGCAGAAGAGAGGTTAGAAAATGCCTTTTTCCGTACCTTGTATTCTCGCACTCGTTCCAGTCTAGTCTTTTTCGTTTTTGGCTCAATTTTGGGCCGTTAATTTGCACGTTCTCGTCGTTCAGACCCTGACTTCGACTCTAAGAAAAGAAACTTTTTCTCAGCTTCTAGGTAACTCCCTAACACCAAGATTGATGATTACAAATGACAATTATAAGCAATTATGAACTACAAATGGTTGTTGCGAACGATGACTGGTGATTATCACCGATGATATCGGTACATAAATCTTGAGCTAGTGTAGCCTTCTTGCAACATAGGTCTACATAGGCAATGATCTTTCGGAAACGTTGAAATGGTTTCGAAACAAGGACCCAGTTGTACAAACACTCTCTCACCCACCACAGCGGAAAGCGTAGACAATATATTTCATTTGCGGATTGTGTTACACACACGATCTGCCCTTTACACCGCCCTGCAAGTGAAAGTCCCCGGTGGATGATATGCATTTGTGTTGTATCTGCAGTTTCATCAGACGGGAAATATGTTTGTCGAACCAAGTAGATGAAAGAAAAGATACGAGAACACGTCCAGGGGTACAGAGAAAGCAAAGAACCCGCACTGTTACGTACTTGGAAATTATTCCACACAGATGTCGAATTTTATAACGGAACACTTTGAATTCAAGTGCTGTTACACATAAATCCAGTATTGCATAATTGATTAAAGGTTAATGAACATTGGTCAGGCAATAAGAGTCCAACTTCAGACCATGTAATGTCATGAAGAAAGCAGAGAAAAAATGAAGAAATAGAGAGTTGTGAAAAAATATCAACGACGAAAGGAACTGGAGGCGAATATCACGAAAAAGAGAAGGTTAAGGAGGGGAAGAAGTCAGTGAAAGAGGGAAGAAGATGGTGAAGAAGACAGAGAGATAGTGAAAGAAGATAGTAAAAGACGGAAGAAGATAAAGACGGAAGAACATAGTGAACGATAATGGAATGTAGTGAAAGAGAAAATAATATAGTGAGAGACGGAAGAAGATAGTGAGAGACGGAAGTAGATAGAGACGGAAGATGAGAGTGAGAGACGGAAGAAGAGAGTGAGAGACGGAAGAAGAGAGTGAGAGACGGAAGAAGAGAGTGAGAGACGGAAGAAGAGAGAGAGACGGAAGAAGAGAGTGAGAGACGGAAGAAGAGAGTGAGAGACGGAAGAAGAGAGTGAGAGACGGAAGAAGAGAGTGAGAGACGGAAGAAGAGAGAGAGACGGAAGAAGAGAGAGAGACGGAAGAAGATAGAGACGGAAGAAGAGAGAGACGGAAGATAAAGACGGGAAAATATTGTAAAGGCCAATAAAATATAGTGAGACGGAAGAAGAGAGTAAGAGACGGAAGAAGAGAGAGAGACGGAAGAAGAGAGAGACGGAAGAAGATAGAGACGGAAGAAGAGAGTGAGACGGAAGAAGAGAGTGAGACGGAAGAAGAGAGTGAGAGACGGAAGATAAAGACGGGAAAATATTGTAAACGCCAATAAAATATAGTGAGAGACGGAAGAAGATAGAGACGGAAGAAGAGAGTGAGAGACGGAAGATAAAGACGGGAAAATATTGTAAACGCCAATAAAATATAGTGAGTAACGGAAGAAGATAGTGAGAGACGGAAGAAAACAGTGAGAGACAGAAGAATATAGTAAGAGACGGAGCAATATAGTGAGAGACGGAAGAAGATAAAGACGGAAGAAGATAGTGAGAGACAAGAATAAAGTGAGACGGAAGAAAATAGTGAAAGACGGAACAAGATAGTGAAAGAGCGAAAAAGATAGTGCAAGAGCAAAAAAGATAGTGAAAAGGGGAAATAAGATAGTGAAAAACGGAAGAAGATTGTGAAAGACGGAAGAAGATGATGAAAGACGGAAGAAGATGGTGAAAGACGGAAGAAGGTAGTGAAATAAGGAAGACGGTAGACAAAGACGGAAGAAGTAAAAGAGGAAAAGATAGTGAAAAAGGGGAAGAAAATAGTGCAAGAGGGAAAGAAGCAAAAGAGAAGAAGATAGCGAAAGAGGGGAATACGAGAGGTGAAGAGGATTAAGGAAGGAGGAAAGGCTATTAAAATACGATGAAGACGAAAAAAGACGGGAACGTAACGATTAAAGATGGAGAGGTGACGCAATTGGTATGTAATGCAAAAGAAGAAAATGGGGTTAGGGATGCTAATGATGATGTAGATAAAAATGTGGTAAAACATTTCAAGCAAGTCTACCCTACACAGAAAGTCATCTGTCCTAAAACCACGCTGGACCTCTCCTAAATGTGACAATTTCAGTTGCACAGAACTCCACACACCTGACGTACAGTGTCTCCATCACAACCATTAGGCTAAAGAGACGAAATACAAATTTAATGATGAACTGTGAGCTCCGAATCTTATGTGATTCCCAGAATGCTTGTTCCTGGAAGGAGGCTAGATTTCCAAATTTGGAGTGTGCCCACCCGGGGCTGCAGTCCGCCCGTGCGCGGAGATTTGTACCCTGCAATCAGAGAGCGGACGAAGAAATTAAAAACGCCCAACAGGTAGCCGCTGGACGGGAGGGTTACCGATCGCAACTCAGCACGTTCGGTGAAGGGCAGGAGCGCACCAGGTGGTCCGACCACCTCAATGCGTCGACAGCTTTTAAAGACTCCATCCAGATGTCAAGGACATGTGACGATCTCCTTGAGAGTCACACAGAAACAGAAACCTTTACTTAGACATTTCGTAATTTTGAAGTATTCTATAAAATGTAATTTAAGCCTATGATTTCCTATATAACGAACGTATTTTATACTAGAGCCTGTTTGAGAAGATTGTGGACACACTTTGTTTTTCACAATAATTACTACGGCCAAGACGGTGATGAAGACGAGTACGGCCAAGATGAAGATGAAGATGACTACGGCAAAGACGATGATGAAAACGTACACCGCCAAGAAGATGACTACAGCCAGTATGGTGATGAAGATGAGTACGGCCAAGATGAAGATGAAGACGAGTTCGGCCAAGATGAAGATGAAGATGAGTACGGCCAAGATGAAGATGAAGACGAGTTCGGCCAAGATGAAGATGAAGATGACTACGGCCAAGATGAAGATGAAGACGACTACGGCCAAGATGAAGATGAAGACGACTACGGCCAAGACGCTGATGAAGACGACTACGGTCAAGATGATGATGAAGACGACTACGGCCAAGATGATGATGAAGACGACTACGGCCAAGATGATGATGAAGACGACTACGGCCAAGATGAAGATGAAGACGACTACGGCCAAGACGCTGATGAAGACGACTACGGTCAAGATGATGATGAAGACGACTACGGCCAAGATGAAGATGAAGACGACTACGGCCAAGACGCTGATGAAGACGACTACGGCCAAGATGAAGATGAAGACGACTACGGCCAAGACGATGATGAAGACGACTACGGCCAAGATGAAGATGAAGACGACTACGGCCAAGATGAAGATGAAGACGACTACGGCCAAGATGAAGATGATGAAGACGACTACGGCCAAGACGATGATGAAGACGACTACGGCCAAGACGAAGATGAAGACGACTACGGCCAAGACGCTGATGAAGACGACTACGGCCAAGACGCTGATGAAGACGACTACGGTCAAGATGATGATGAAGACGACTACGGCCAAGACGCTGATGAAGACGACTACGGCCAAGACGCTGATGAAGACGACTACGGCCAAGATGATGATGAAGACGACTACGGCCAAGACGAAGATGAAGACGACTGCGGCGAAGATGAAGATAATTACGGCCAAGAGGATGATAATGACTGCGGTAAAAATCATGACGATTTCTACGCTCAAGACTATGACGATTATTATTATTATTATTATTATTATTATTATTATTAATATTATTATTATTACGGCAAAGGCAATAATGACTAGAACCCAGATATTTGGCAATATGTGTTCTATTACTTCGTTGATATAATATCAAAGTTTTAATTGCCTTTTTTTTCCTTCCAATTGTGTCTTTTTTAAATCTACAGTACCATTTTCATGTTTTAATTGTCTCTCTTTAGCTGCCTATTTTAAGTATTATAAAAGCCTAACACCCGGGCTCTAACAATGACCAAGACTAAGATAATGATAACAGCAACTATGATTTAACTTATTTATGTATGAGTCGTGTTACAAGATTGAGAAGAGGTTTAGTTAGGTTTTCAACAGTGTCCTAAACGCCTGCAATTCGAAAATAGTCGCTCTTGCAGATTACAGTCGTTTCGTTTTAGAAGAGTCGTTGTCCATTATGCTTTTCTAACATAGTCCCTTGGCGATATGAATCTGATGAGGGTTTATAAATAGTTAGGAAATGTCCGAGAAATATACACAGTTTACAAAGCCAAAGGGTTAATACAAGAGTGTATTCAAACTGACATTGGCATTGAATTCTACATGGCTGTTATCTCGACGAGGGATTTGCAACCAATTTCTCTCTGAAGTAGACAGTTTCGTCCTCCAAACCTGCCCTAAAACCCAGAAACATGTATTTGTTGAAGTTTCTGTACATTATAGAACGAAAAACATGTATTCATGCAGTGTTCAGAGTTGTTTGATCTCGGCATTAGCTGTTGCTAGGTAACAGACGGGCAAACAGATTCCAGTTGTACGATTTTCATTAGTGCGTTCTCTTTTAGCTTATCCCACGGTACAGTAAGCAGCGCCACAGGTTCCTGATGGGATGGCCGTGACAGGAGATACATACATACTGTCACTCAAATGATAATGGAGCTAATAACACCAAATATGTTGGCAGAGACAAATTCTGTTGGTGCCACTAGCGGACATGAAATTTGTATCAAATAAAGTACTGGTGAAAAAAAGCAACTGGGGCAATGATTTCAATTCTTTGGAGCAGAAACACAACCAAAGAAAAGAGTGTAAATTACTTTCAGTCAGTTATTTTAATGACGCTGTATCAACCACTACGTTATTTAGCTTTTAATCGGGATTTCATTTTACGAAGAGGTAAGTTCTTTTTAGGTCATACACAAACTTACTTACTTACTGGCTTTTACGGAACCCGTACGTTCATTGCCGCCCTCACATAAGCCCGCCATTGGTCCCTATCCTGAGCAAGATTAATCCAGCCTCTATCAACATATCCTATCTCCCTCAAATCCATTTTAATATTATCCTCCCATCTATGTCTCGGTCTCCCTAAAGATCTTCCCCCCCCCGGTCTCCCAACTAACACTCTATATGCATTTTTGGATTCGCCCATACGTGCTACATGCCCTGCCCATCTCAAACGTCTGGATTTAATGTTCCTAATTATGTCAGGTGAAGAATACAATGCGTGCAGTTCTGCGTTCTGTAACTTTCTCCATTCTCCTGTAACTTCATCCCTCTTAGCCCCAAATATTTTCCTAAGAACCTTATTCTCAAACATCCTCAATATCTGTTCCTCTCTCAAAGTGAGATTCCAAGTTTCACAACCATACAGAACAACCGGTAATATAACTGTTTTATAAATTCTAACTTTCAGATTTTTTGACAGCAGACTGGATGATAAAAGCTTCTCAACCGAATAATAACAGGCATTTCCCATATTTATTCTGCGTTTAATTTCCTCCCGAGTGTCATTTATATTTGTTACTGTTGCTCCAAGATATTTGAATTTTTCCAGCTCTTCGAAGGATAAATTTCCAATTTTTATGTTTCCATTTCGTACAATATTCTAGTCACGAGACATAATCATATACACATATGTACTTTGTCTTTTCGGCATTTACTTCCAACTTACCACTTTACTTGCTTCAAGTAAAATTTCCGTCTTTTCCTAATCGTTTGTGGATTTTCTCCTAACATATTCACGTCATCCGCATAGACAAGCAGCTGATGTAACCCGTTCAATTCCAAACCCTCTCTGTTATCCTGAACTTTCCTAATGGGGAAGTTAAAAGTAAAAGTGATAGTGCATCTCCTTGCTTTAGCCCGCAGTGAATTGGAAAAGCATCAGATAGAAAATGGCCTATACGGACTCTGCTGTAAGTTTCACTAAGACACATTTTAATTAATCGAACTAGTTTCTTGGGAATACCAAATTCAATAAGAATATTATACAAAACTTCTCTCTTTAACCGAGTCATATGCCTTCTTGAAATCTATGAATAACTGATGCACTGTACCCTTATACTCCCATTTTTTCCTCCAATATCTATGGAATACAAAAAATCTTATCAATAGTCAATCTATTACGCCTAAAACCACACTGATGATCCCCAATTTAGGTATGTAAAAGTTATGGATGTTCAAGTAGTTAGTAGAATTCATGTATGTTTTAACAAGTTAAGTGAAGAATTTTCTCTAATCATGCAACTTTTCGTTCTGAAAAGAAAATTTAAAATGTTACACTTTTTTGTTCGGATCAAATTTCTCCACATTTAAAGGACGAAACTAAAATACTTTCAATAATTCATTATCATAATACACTGTTCTCTTAAATTGACTGAGCATATTGGGAATTAAATCAATGGCTTTCCCAAAACACGCTATATCTCGAAAAGGAAGCAAAAACGAGGAAAATTGTATTGTATTTTTTGTTTGAAATATCTCAAAGAATAAACTCCTGAAATTAATAACGTTACTTATGGTTCAGCCTATACAGTAATTTTGTTACTTCTTCACTAACAATCTCTTTGCCTGCCGATCCGGAGTTGCGTTCGGGCGCGGGTTCGATTCCCGCTTGGGCTGATTACCTGGTTGGGTTTTTTCCGAGGTTTTCCCCAACCATAAGACAAATGCCAGGTAATCTATGGCGAATCCTCGGCCTCATCTCGCCAAATATCATCCCGCTATCACCAATTCCATCGACGCTAAATAACTTCGTAGTTGATACAGCGTCGTTAAAAAACCAAGTAAAAAAAAAAGCAATCTCTTTTCCCTCTATATTTACTTTTCTTCCTTTTTTCCTTTCATCCATTCTGAATTTCATCTTCCATTCTACCTCGTACTGTTCCATTCTTTCTCATTGGTTTATCCGACTTCATTTCTCCCCCTTTCAAACCCGGCTATTCAGTTTCCATTTCTTTCTGTTGTTCGGAAACGCAGAGTGTCGAACAGCTGTCTTCAATATTTCATAACCGATAACTACAAGAACAGATTGCAGTTGTCCACATCAGGCACAAAGAAAAAATGTAAATGGGGTTGTTTTCTTTCTATTATAATGATAAGAAGCCATTTTGAAAGGGGTGAAATCTGGTAAAACAACTTACTCTGGCAGCTGACGTCAATGAAAACCGAATTTCACCGCCTCACTTTTAATTCATTCCGTAGGACACAACAGAAGTGTTCCTGCAATGCCAGGCATTCGGCCCGGAAAGCAAAGGAATTCCTTTCTAGAAGACCCGAGTAACCTCGGCTGGGAAGAGGTTTCTTCTGACGGTTCATTTAAGGCGTGAAATTCCTTCCAGTGTTGCTATGGCGACTGCAGGAACAGTAGCACTTCGAATGGGCGTCTCCAGCACCTTAATAAGTTTAGTGTTGCTTTACTGTGACTTATAACTCATCATGACCTCAGTTTCTAACACTCATAGCCTACTGTTCTTCACAATATATAAAAATCTTGTCTTTACTGGTAATACCTACGTGTTTATGGATTAGATAGGTATGTCGAAACAATTATACAGGGTGTTCCTGTGAATTTGTTACAAATTCCGGGAAGTATTTTTTGGGGTTATTTTACGACGTTGTATCAACATCTAGGTTATTTAGCGTCTGAATGAAATGAAGGTCATAATGACGGTGAAATGAATCCGGGGTCCATCACCGAAAGTTACCCAGCATTTGCTCGTATTGGGTTGAGGGAAAACTCCGGAAAAAACCTCAATCAGGTAACTTGCCCCGACCGGGATTCGAACCCGGGCCACCTGGTTTCGCGGTCAGACGCGCTGACTGTTACTCCACAGGTGTGGACTCCGGGAAGTAACTTAGCAACCATAATTGATGTTCTCTTGTTTTTCAAATGGTCAAAGCCTGATAATTTGTAAACAAAGCCCAATGATTGAGTTATTTCTTGATTCTTTTTATACATACGTTTCTTATTGGAGTATTAAATCCCTATTTTCTATACTCAGAAAAATACACAATAAACAAACAGAATTTTAGAAAAACTGCTAATTTATGTATGAGGACTAATTATGAAACTAGTTTAGTTAGTTTTAGAATTTTAACAGAATTTTTAGAATTTTCATATAATTTATATTTATAGGCCTTCAAAGAATTCTTGTTTATTTTCACAATATGTGCTGAAACTGTGACGTCAGGTTGGATTTTCATTACTATTTTTTTTATTGGGTTATTTTACGACGCTGTATCAACATCTCAGGTTATTTAGCGTCTGAATGAGATGAAGGTGATAATGCCGGTGAAATGAGACCGGGGTCCAGCACCGAAAGTTACTCAGCATTTGCTCTTATTGGGTCGAGGGAAAACCCCGGGAAAAAACCTCAACCAGGTAATTTTCCCCGACCGGGAATCGAACCCGGGCCACCTGGTTTCGCGTCCAGACGCGCTGACCGTTACTCCACAGGTGTGGACTACAGTGTATATGAAACAATTATACAGGTTGTTTCTGTGAATTCGTTACAAACTCCGGAAAATGACTCAGCAACCGTAAATGATGTTCTATTGTTTTCAAAACAAACAGATTTTTAGAATAACAGCTAATTTATCTATGATGACTAATTACGAAACTAGTTTTGCTAGTTTTATAATTTCAACAGAATTTGTAGAATTTTCATATAATTTATATTTACAGGCCTAAAAGAATTCTTGTTTAAGTCCACAATATGTGCTGAAAATGTGACGTCATATCGATTTACATGACTATATGCAAACAAGATGAAGACTATGGTTATTGGAAGAAAAGTAAAGAAAGTAAACGTGCGAATTCTAAATGAGGCAGTAGAGCAAGTGGACAGCTTCAAATACTTGGGGTGTACTATAAGCAGTAACATGAGCTGCTGCCAGGAAGTCAAAAGGAGGATAGCGATGGCCAAGGAAGCTTTTAATAGAGAAAGGAGCATCTTCTGCGGACCTCTGGAAAAAGAACTAAGGAAGAGACTAGTGAAGTACCGTACTTTGTGCGGAGTGTGGCATTGTATGGGGGCAGAAACATGGACAGTACGAAGAAGTGAAGAGAAACGACTAGAAGCATTTGAAATGTGGATATGGAGAAGAATGGAGAGTGTGAAATGGACAGACAGAATAAGAAATGAAGCTGTGTTGGAAAGAGTGGGTGAAGAAAGAATGATGCTAAAACTGATCAGGAAGAGGAATTGACTGGGTCATTGGATGAAACTGCCTACTGAAGGATGCACTGGAAGGAATGGTGAACGGGAGAAGAGTTCGGGTTTCGTCCACCACAAAATATGGCTACAAACTAAGCTATCAAGAATGCATGAAACATATTTTTTGGGTAAGTTGGGTGACGTACTACTGAAGAGCTTGCTGCTTTCCCCTAGTCAGCGTGCTTTCATCTCGATGTGTTTACACTCCAGGCTTGCATTGTGCTGATATTTCGCGCTTTGCTGCACTTAGCTGAAGCAGCACCACTACACAAAGAGCACGCCTCCATTTGCATACGTCTGGAGTACACACTTCCCTTTGCATGGACTGACAAGACAGGCAGATGCTGAGAGAGGCCTTCTGAAGGTAGCGAGCTGCCTAGGAAACCATGGAGACGAGAGGACTAAACAAATGCTAGGAGAGAGAAACAAAAGAAGTAAGAAAATAATAAAAAATGAAATAAGGAAATATAGAAAGAAGCCAGCAAGGAAGTGAGAGAAAAAGAAAAGAACGAACGATGGAAATAGAGGGGAATAAGAGGAAGTGACAAAAATATGACAGGAATAACAGAGATTAAATACAGTGGTAAATAGGAGATATATAGAGGAATAAAGAAGATGAGGATACAATTCGGGTACAGGAAATAAATATAGGGATAAATAAGGGAAAAAAAGGAATTAAAAAAGAAAATGAAGATAGCGTAAAATAACAAAATAAAAGTGGAATAAATACGGAAATAAATAGAGGAAAATAAATAGAGCGATAAATAAGAAATCAGACTAATAAATCATGAAATAAAGAGAGGGATAAATAAGGAAATAAATAGAGGGGTAGATAAGGGAATAAAGAAAGGGATAAAAATGAAAATAAATAGAGGGTAGATAAGGAAATAAAGAGAGGGACAAAAATGAAAATAAATAGAGGGTATATAAGAAAATAAAGAGAGGGACAAAAAGAAAATAAATAGAGGGTAGATAAGGAAATAAAGAGAGGGGTAAAAAGAAAATAAATAGAGGGTAGATAAGGAAATAAAGAGAGGGGTAAAAAAGAAAATAAATAGAGGGATAGATAAGGAAATAAAGAAAGGGATAAAAATGAAAATAAATAGAGGGTATATAAGAAAATAAAGAGAGGGACAAAAAAGAAAATAAATAGAGGGTAGATAAGGAAATAAAGAGAGGGGTAAAAAGAAAATAAATAGAGGGATAGATAAGGAAATAAAGAAAGGGATAAAAATGAAAATAAATAGAGGGTATATAAGAAAATAAAGAGAGGGATAAAAAGAAAATAAATAGAGGGGTAGATAAGGAAATAAAGAGAGGGATAAAAAAGAAAATAAATAGAGGGTAGATAAGGAAATAAAGAGAGGGATAAAAAAGAAAATAAATAGAGGGTAGATAAGGAAATAAAGAGAGGGATAAAAAAGAAAATAAATAGAGGGGTAGATAAGAAAATAAAAAGAAGGGTAGATAAGGAAATAAAGAGAGGAATAAAAAAGAAAATAAATAGAGGGTAGATAAGGAAATAAAGAGAGGGATAAAAAAGGAAATAAATAGAGGGTAGATAAGGAAATAAAGAGAGGGATAAAAAGAAAATAAATAGAGGGTAGATAAGGAAATAAAGAGAGGGATAAAAAAGGAAATAAATAGAGGGGTAGATAAGGAAATAAAGAGAGGGATAAAAAGAAAATAAATAGAGGGGTAGATAAGAAAATAAAAAGAAGGGTAGATAAGGAAATAGAGGGATAAAAAGAAAATAAATAGAGGGGTAGATAAGGAAATAAAGAGAGGGATAAAAAGGAAATAAATAGAGGGTAGATAAGGAAATAAAGAGAGGATAAAAAAGAAAATAAATAGAGGGTAGATAAGGAAATAAAGAGAGGGATAAAAAAGGAAATAAATAGAGGGGTAGATAAGGAAATAAAGAGAGGGATAAAAAAGAAAATAAATAGAGGGTAGATAAGGAAATAAAGAGAGAGATAAAAAAATAAATAGAGGGTAGATAAGAAAATAAAGAGAGGGATAAAAATGAAAATAAATTGAGGGGTAGATAAGAAAATAAAAAGAAGGGTAGATAAGGAAATAAAGAGAGGGATAAAAAAGAAAATAAATAGAGGGTAGATAAGGAAATAAAGTGAGGGATAAAAAAGGAAATAAATAGAGGGTAGATAAGGAAATAAAGTGAGGGATAAAAAGGAAATAAATAGAGGGTAGATAAGGAAATAAAGAGAGGGATAAAAAGAAAATAAATAGAGGGTAGATAAGGAAATAAAGAGAGGGATAAAAAAGGAAATAAATAGAGGGTAGATAAGGAAATAAAGAGAGGGATAAAAAAGAAAATAAATAGAGGGGTAGATAAGGAAATAAAGAGAGGGATAAAAAAGGAAATAAATAGAGGGTAGATAAGGAAATAAAGAGACTAGCGCACAAACGATAAAGTTTTAATCTTTGCTGTATTTTCCCCATTTAATCCAAAAAATATTTCAGAAACAAACGAATGTAAGACAAAGCTCCGAGTGACAATTTACAATCTTCTTTGTTCCATTACACTAAGATCTCCTAGAGATTCGAACTGAAACCACTTTTGTGAAAACCAGTCAATTGTCTGACCTATGACGACTTATTTCAGAGACTATGTTTCGAAAGGAAATATAGTGTGTTATTTAAGGATATTCATTTGTTTTGATGTAGACAAATTCAGACTGTGATTTTATAATGTCCACATTGAAAATTATACATCTCTAAAGAAAGAAAAACACAAAAAGAACTCTTTAAGTTGGCAACAATCTTGTTTTAAATATAGCCTCCAACTTCCGGCTTGTATTACGTAATGCGTTGTCTAGGGAACAAAAGTCGTCAGTCTTTTATTTTACAACTCTTTTTTTTAATACATTAGCAAATTTTCCCGATCGTGAGAGAAGCGGCAAAGCCTTCTGTGAGTTGATTGAACCTGAAGGCCGTTTTCTCAGCCTGACCTCCAGCAAACCGCTGTAGGGTCTGCCCCAGGCCCCATACTTTCAATTTGCACGCTACCGCCTCCTCGGCAGAACCTTCTGTTTCGTAACACTGCAGCATTTCATAAAGTCGAACAGGTGCGCGGCACTCCATAGTGACAGATAATGTGGATTCTGCATTATTCACAGCCGTGAGGTTGCGTTTAATGGGGTGTAGAGTTCATTTCCCCTCTGGCTACTACACAACAGACAGCCAATAACATAACTTGACAGAGATGTTAGAGCTGGTATCAGGAATTCCGCATGCAAAATACAAGCTGCGCCAGAAATAGCTCAACGATTCAGATTTGGCAACACTGGGACATTTTATCAGATAGATTTCACCGTTACCTGAAAGAATAGAGTGTCGGCTTTCCTAGCTGGTAATACCCTTTCGAATCCCGGAAAGATCAAAGTGAAATTTGTTATAAACAAAAAAAATCTGAGCTGTATGAGGGATACACCAGCACGTGAAATACTTTTGTTCAGGTTTACTAATAACAGAGTATGAGTCTATGACATTCATAGCGTTTAAGGAACCCGGAGGTTCATTGCCGCTCTCACATAAGCCCGACATCAGTCCCTATCCTGTGCAAGATTAATCCAGTCCCTACTATCATATCCAACCTCCCTCAACTCCATTTCAATAGGCTATTATCCTCCTATCTACATCTCGGCCTCTCCCAAGACCTTTCTCCCTCCGGCCTCCCAACTAACATTCTACATGCATTTCTAGATTCGCCATTACTGCTACATGCCCTGCCCATCTCAAACGTCTGGATTTAATGTTCCTAATTATGTCAGGTGAAGAATACAATGCGTGCAGTTCTGCGTTGTGTAACTTTCTCCATTTTCCTGTAACTTCATCCCTCTTGGCCACAAATATTTTCCTAAGCACCTTATTCTCAAACACCCTTAACATCTGTTCCGCTCTCAAAGGGAGAGTCCAAGTTTCACAACCATACAGAACAACCGGTAATATAACTGTTTTATAAATTCTAACTTCCAGATTTTTTGACAGCAGACTGGATGATAAAAGCTTCTCAACCGAATAATAACAGGCATTTCCCATATTTATTCTGTGTTTAATTTCCTCCCGAGTGTCATTTATATTTGTTACTGTTGCTCCAAGATATTTGAATTTTTCCACCTCTTCAAAGGATATATTTCCAATTTTTATATTTCCATTTCGTCATTATGTTCTGGTCACGAGACATAATCATAGATCTATACTTTGTCTTTTCGGGATTTACTTCCAAACCTATCTCTTTACTTGCTTCAAGTAAAATTCCCGTTGTTGTAAATTACTACAAACTTCAAACACTTCGATGTGACAATGGGGCATAGCTATATTTTCTGACCTATAGCTTCATTACAGAGGGGCGTAAGGACGAGTCGGGTATTGATCTGCTCACCAGTGACCTAGAATTGTAACCCAGTGACACCGAGGTCGTTCAGACACGTGACCACCTGAAGACCACCACAGACGGTATTATTTTCAGTTATTTTCTGGCACCTGGTTTTACTATCCGTACGCCAAACGATTTTGTAAATCAGTGTCATTAAAATCCTTCTAAACAAATACGTGTTAACAATAGAAATGATTGCGCATTTTTAGCAGCATTTCAAGATTGTAATGGGTTATTTGACGACGCCGTATCACTACATGTTGTCGGTGGAATTGATGGTAACGAGATGGTATTTTGTCTAGACTATAAGAGTGTTCTATGATTCGCCATATACAGGGTGTTTCCGAGGTGGTGTTACAAACTTTCAGTATGGTGGCGAAGGGCACATGTATCAATTTGAGATAAGGAACCCTGGTCCGGAAATGACTGAGTCGAAAGTTACAAGCAAAAATAGTTGTGTGGAAATGAAATAATTTTATTCCTCTGTACACCCAATTTATGTGTATTTATCTGTACATCTTACACATACTGTATTCATCTGACGTTGTTTACGTTGTCTACTTACAGTATTCCATTCAGTGCGCTGTCTGAGGGCTGGGGACAGGAAACTACACTAAAGCAATGCAGATAGAGTAATGTGTAACGGACATGGTCGGTCCTGATATGCACGTCTGTAGACAGCAGTGTATGTGTACAAGTTGCAGTGTCCAGTCGATCAGTCCTAGTGAAATGGAGGAGTACACGAGAGCGGAATAAGCAGACCTGATTTTCGAATACGGGTGAGCCAATGGGAACAGTAGACAAGCTCACAGATTGTATCGGGACAAGTACCCACGTAGGAGACATCCGGCCCATACCATTTTTCCACTACTGTTCCAAAAGTTAAGGGAAGGAGGGCACGTGGTGCAACTATTTTTGCTTATAACTTTCGACTCAGTCATTTCCGGACCATGGTTCCTCATCTCAAATTGAGACATGTGCCCTTCGCCATCATCCCTGAAAGTTTGTAACACCACCTCGGAAACACTCTGTATAAATATTCCAAAACTAACGATAACGTAAAACATTTACTACTGAACTTTATTTGTTGAAACTTTGTGCATGCAACACTGAAAGATGGGAGATTCCTCAGAGCTCAACATGACCCCCATTGCGCACCCTGCACAACTCATAACGGTGATGCAATTCAGCCCATGTCCGTTGTAACATAAGAGGGTGATTTGTTGAAAAGCTTGAGTAATTTTTACTCTCAGATCATCAATGTTCCTGGGTTTCTGTGAATAGACAATGTCTTTAACAAAACCCCACACGAAGAAATCATGAGGGGTTAGATCTGGGGAGTTTGGGGGCCAAGCCAATAGATATAGCTGCTTCTCGTAGTGGGTTTCGCCAGCGACCTCCTGCATGCTTTTTTAATACAGAACCTGTTTCTACAAATGTTCGATACCGCAACATTATGGAATCGTATTTAGGTACATTACGCACACCATAGTCACGTCGAAATTCCCTTTGAACTCTTTTAACACTCTCAAATTTAACATACCAAAGAACACATTGTGCCCGCTGTTGATTTGTAGTAGCCATTTTAATCATCTATGATATTCATTTGTTCTTTCAGATTATGCAGTGTTTGTTGTCATGGAAACTCCCATCTTTTAATCATAATATAACCAGCAAGAAATTTTTCCTACTATAATTATAGCTTTATAATAACAAATTAATATTATTCATACCCAAACGGAAACACAAAATAAAAGTTCTGAAGAATGTGGACATGTGTAGTGAAGTGAACCAGCAAACGCTAAGAGTGTAAATTCAATTTTTACGAACCAGCCTGCAATCTTGTGCTAGAAATAGCTCACTGCCACCTGTAGCAATTGCTGTGTGTGGATAGGAACTCACCTGTAAGAAAAGAAATGTTTGCGTTAGCATAAGAAGCTCTGTTTAATGCAGAGATTAAGGAGAAATAGGAAAAAGGAGAGGAATTATGAGGTGAAGAAATAGAGGATAAAGGAATCAGATGACAAAGAAACGGAAAACAAAAAAGGACTAAAAATTGAAAGAGGAAAAGAGAATGGAGAAGAGAAATAGAGTAAAAAGAAATGAAGGAAGAGGATAAGAAAAAGACAGAGGAAAAGGAAAGAAAAAACGAGGAAGAGAAATTCATTTATTCATTTATTTATCTATTTATGCCCATAACAGTGCAAAGCCCCAATTACAATAGACAGTACAGATAAAAAAAAACATAGAATTGCATATAACATGGAAAAAGAAAACTGATACAAGTGCAATTACAAATTAAAAATGGAAAAGAAGAAAAAAAAAACAAATAGATACCACCTAAATAAAAGACACAGATACAGATATAAATGAAAAACACCAAATAAAAACAAATCAAAAAGAGCCAAAATGCAAAATGTAGGCCTATAGTCGTCCACAAGCATTTATGGTTGTCAAGGTCACACACTTTCCCTTGTTCTTACTACAAACTTACTCACCCTCCTGCCACCCTAATGGGCTGGGGACCGGTTCTACTGTAAAAATCTGAACTTCCTACACTGCAAAGACAAAGCCGAAATTCAGTATCCTGTCTA
This sequence comes from Periplaneta americana, assembly GCA_025594305.2. Lineage (NCBI taxonomy): Eukaryota > Metazoa > Arthropoda > Insecta > Blattodea > Blattidae > Periplaneta > Periplaneta americana. The sequence continues at coordinate 108,784,997 of JAJSOF020000031.1, read as the reverse complement.
AGCTTGTGCTGTGCTCTTCTGTGTTATATGTATAGCTGAGAGTTGTCTAAACTTAAGCTGTGTTATTCTGTTTTATATATGTAGACACTTTTTCAAGCATTCAATAACTTGTGGCCGAGTGATTAGTCTCTTTGCCTTGCACCGTGGTAACCCGAGTTCGATCCCCGTCTGGATAGTGAACAAAGTGGGCGCGAGGGTTTTTTTATCGGAATTCTCCCATTTCCCCTCATCATTGTCATTCCACCAATGTTCCATAATCACCGTCACTATGCGAGATCCTAAGCCAGGAGTCCAGGACAAATAAAAAGAAGTCTGAAAGTTGTATAACTTGTGCTTAATAAATACTATTATGCTTCAAGTATGCTTCACAGTCTAAATTTGAGTAGCCAGAAAAAAGAGATCATTTTCTATGTTTACAAATATTTTTAATATCTTTCTAGCAGTGAGTCATCCGCTATTTCTTCCATGTACAATAAAACTCAGAGTTATGGGAACAGCTTTTGGTGTTAGTTTAAACATTTTAAGAAATGTATTGACGCGATTGAGTCCCTACAAAATGATCAACGCCCACCTTTCCGTTCTCCTAACCGTCTCATGATTCATTTTCCGTTTCATAGTCTCGTCCAGCATCTAATTTTCCTCTTGATCGTCCCTCCAAACAGTTTACTAGGCCTATTATTAATCTCGTCAATCTTTTTTCTTCCCTTCATTTCACCTACACTTGTTTCTTCATTAATTTTTCTCTGATCAAATTATTTCAGTTCTGATTGTCCTTCCAGCTATTTCCCTATTAAAATGTTCTCAGCAATCTGTTATTTCACGCCGTCTCGTCTGCCATTCTACCCAATAGTCCCGGATATTATTTTCCTTCCCATTGCCTTAAATCTTTTTTTATCATCTCTTGTCACTTTCGTCCCAATCATTTAATCACTCCTGATCGTCTTCTCAGTTACTTTCTCCTGATTATCTCGAGTTACTACAACACTATTTCATAAGCCTTCTTTCACAAATGACGACACGCTCACTAGTAAATTATAAACAACCTATAGGCCTTAATGGAACTGAGACGATCAAGAAAGAATTGACGAGGTGAACACAAGGAGACTGACGAGATTATTTTTGCAGTGTAACTTGCAAAGGGAAAAGTCCGTGAGGAGGGTGGGTAAGCGGCCGAAACTACGTACGACCTTGAACACTTCAGAAGTCTGTGTTCCACTATAGCTATAATTGGCAAATTGCAGAGCAAATACAATACCACGTTAATAAATTCAATATACAGCACTACACAGGGGGCCCAATAGGCTTAATTCATTTATTCAAAAAACTCGCCAACACAGAACATGTGTTTCAAGTAATGCTTTACATAACTTTTTCTTGTACATATTGAACGATAACGAAAAATCTAAATCCTGTTTATTTGATAGATGATTGTAAGTTCGAAGCATTAATACTGTAAAAGTGGAGACATTTTATGAGATAGTGTTTTTGTTGTCTGTAAATAAAAGAGAGATCACAAAGACAGACAGACATGAGAGAAATATGGCGGAGCGTGTGGAGAAAGAAGTGGTGAAACATAAGTGCTAAAAGGCACTAGTATGAGAAAACGATTACCCTTTTGAATAATTTCGAGGGAAAAATTGTTCCGGGGCCGGGTATCGAACCCGGGACCTTTGGTTAAACGTACCAACGCTCTCCCACTGAGCTACCCGGGAACTCTACCCGACACCGATCCAATTTTTCCCTCTATATCCACAGACCTCAAAGTGGGCTGACAACCGTCAAGCAACCAACATTTGAGTGCACACTAACTCTGTGTGACTTTAAATTGTGGTTTTCTGTTACGTACAGTGACGTGTATTATGCAAATTAAGCTTTCAGGAAAAACTCCCTGTAAAGTTAATTTGAATAATTATTTTCTACCACATGACGGTAAAACTCTTCCTTCAAATAAATAAAGCTCTAGTTGTCATGACGACGATCTATAACCGATAACGCCAACAGTAGTGTGGTTTTAAACTCTTCTTCTAATGCAAACCACATTAAGCACTTTCCTCTCGAGAAAACCATTAAATCGAATATCGATACGGTTTTGGTACAAGGGACAATCAATAAGTTCCCGGACAACCCTGATTTTAGGCAACACACAGGACATAGGAACCGGAGAAGTTATCTACAACCAAGGAAACGCCTGGAATCTATACTAAATGCATCACTTGAAAGGCAAAGAAGAAGACTAGCTGTAAGGCATATATGGAGAGACTGCAGGAAAAATCGCAATAGGTCCTTGACATGTTTGCACAAAATCACGTGTAGAAGCTCAGCTCTTAAAGACAACCTGACGCTGTTTGATAGACTGACTCAACAGGCATGGAAGCAATGATCTTCAGTGACGCGCATATATGTTTAACGGTACAATAAATATAAATATTGCGCCTTGTATGTGGGTATTGTATCGATTACGGAAGTATGGGTAAATATCGATATTATATCGGTTTCCATATCGATAAGTAAACTTCAAATAATTTTACACAACGTTACAGATTTCTTTATTTTATAAGTAGCAATATAAAACCATAAGATTGTTGGTTCAGTATACAGTGTATTCATTAACCCTTAAATTGGCAAAGTATCCTATAGGATACAACAGGTTAATAGGCTATATACTATAATTTTAATAGAACAATAGAAAACATTTTTTATCCATGACCATAACGAAAAACATGCCTTTACTAAATACTTTTGCGTTTGTAAAGTAGGCTTTTATTCAACATTACTTTATTCCACTAGTGAGATAAAGACTTTACCTCACAGTTTGAACTTTATCTCACAGTTCATTAGTACTTTCCTAGTACCCGGGTACACACGTATACTTTTCCATTGAACTATTACTCAAGAAGTTAATATATTAGTTACTAGACGTCACTACCTCTACTTCTTTATTACCATTTTTTAAATATACATACACTCAATCTCCTTCTCTTTTCTCTATCTGCTACATCGTAATTTGTACATTACATCCATATCTAATATGCATCTTTTTAAAATTTTGTAATAATTTAACTTTTGGGATGCGAGGAGACTTGAACCTGCGAAGTTGGGTTTATAGGATTTTTAAAACAACACGCGTTAGCCAACTGAGCTAAACAGACACGATGATTAATTAAGTTTTAATATTCCTCTTAAGTTTACAGAAGTAAAATGTGAAATTATTTTAATCACATTAGTCCCGTGAACACTTCTAAATAATCCCTGAAACTTCAAAAAGACGAAAATACACCTTTAAAGTGAAAAAATATATATTAAAATTATATAATTAATTATAATGTGTTATTTATCCAACGCCTTAGATACCATTCTTTACTAATCATGGCCTCCTACATCATGACCTACCTAGTAACGTATTGATTCTAAAATCCATGCCATAGTATGTGATTACATGAGGACTTATTTTCAACATATTTTCTTTTATAAAACATAATTTTTCGTTATGGTCATGGATAAAATTACGTATGGTACTTGTGAGCGTGATCTTTATTGCACTTACCTCACAAGTACCATAAATAACTATTTTTTCACATCTGAACATATTGAAATATGTAGGAAAATTAAAATTTCACAATACTATAATATTGCGCAACATATAAAATATGTACATTGCGATAGTTGTTTTCTTTACAGTCCGACACGGTTTAATAAACTAGTGTGAGAAATGAAGCTTTGCCGATTTAAGGGTTAAGTATGGCATATCACTCGTAACTACTTAAAATTCAATTTTACAAAAAAAAAAAAAGTTTTATACAAAAGCTGTTGGTAATAAACTATACAATATGATACCAATGTTCGAAAAAAGTTACACACAATGTCCATAAATATATTTATAATTTTATAAACAGCTTTCCCAATGACGGGACTGTCTCACTGGACAAAGCATAATAAACATATTTAGTGAAAACAAAAAAAAAAAGGCCATAAAAGAGAAAGGAGGGGAAAGTAAGTACAGGAAAGATAATAGCATGCATAACAGGCCTAAACATAGTAAAGAAACAGATTAGATATTCGGGCAAAATTCTCCCTTTTTAAGAAACAAAGTACAGATGGTATTTTAAAATGGCAAGTGATCCTCTGATAGCGGCAAGGGAAACATCACGAATGAAGTCGTTGTTCAGCTGGAACTTCTTGCAGAAACTGGCATTGTGCCCCTAGCGCCAACCATTAGCCCAACTACTTCAATGGAGGTGAGGCGATATTTCTCCAAATAGAATGGAACTGTGGGCTCATAAATTCTGCATTTTTCTGCGTGGACTTCAGCGGGCTGTTGTTCCTGTGCCTCGAACCTGACTGTCGGGTCGATAATGTAGGCGGATGTAGAGTCTGGTGGAATGGCAAGCATGTCAATTCGCCGACAGGATCCCTCTTGAGAGATGCCATGGACTTCTTCGTGCACAGTGAGACCTTTCTCCCTCAAGGCTTCGGCAATCATGGACCTGATTCTGTGATGTCATACAGGTGTGACAGTAAAGTTTAATTTTAAATGGCACACTATGTTAAGATTTACATATTCCGAATCTCCATTAAATTTTAAATTTTACATATGAATTTCTTCCTTTGGGGTTACTTGAAGTCCAAAGTGTATCAGGATAAACCAAGAAATACTGAGGACCCAAAAGTAAGAATTAGGTATGAGATGGAAGAGATCAGTCATGTAACTGTGAGAAAGAAATGGACAGTTTTCGTGATAGACTGGGGCATTGTTTGGCAGTGTGAATGGTTCTAATTGTAAAGGTTAGTAAGTGATAGTGTTTTGTTTAGTTTTATGACCTACTCAACATGATTTTACATACTTAACTTATTTGTCTCAAGTTTGAAGTCCACGAAACAAATTTAATAATCAGTTAAAAGATATGAAACGAATGAATGGGTAAAATTTCTACGTATTACATAAAATTTAATGGAGATTAGGAATATGTAAATCTTAATATAGGGTGCCATTAAAAATTAGGTTCACTGTCACACCTTGTATGTCTGAATAACATTTTTTCGAACACTGGCATCGTATTATATGGTGTAACTGCAACAGCTTTTGTATGAAACTTTTTTTTTTCGTAAAATTAAAACTTAATAAGATAGAGTAATATTCCATAATTAATGAACACACTGTATAATTTTATTATTGCGAAGTAAAAAATGACTAACAAGATGGATTTTCGAAAAGGTCGAAGTTATTAGAGATATTTCATGTTAAAGATTTTGCTACAGAGAGAAGTTAATGTTGAACTCATTTCCCGTTTATTGATTTTACAAAAGCCTTTGATTCATTAAAGAGGAATATGCTGATTGAAATCCTAATAACGGATAGCATACCAGATCAAAATAATCTCTTTTATAAAGAAGGGAAAGACGAGGAGAAAGAAGGGAACTCGTTTGATATTTATTGGATTTACAGAAGCTTTTGATTCAGTAAACAGTTACTGACTGAAATTTTAGTATAGCTATAATATAATTGTTACCAGATGAATAAAAATATCTACTATTTGCATTTGTAATCTGAACAAAATAATAAAACTTAATTCTGTCAATTCTCAATGGGTTACAATACAGAGAGGCGAGAGATAGGACTGTGGTTTTTCTGCCCTCCAACTTACAATTTTATGTCAATGACATCTTAAAACACTAGAGGCAAGGTCACCAACCAGTGGTTTTCACAGAGGACAATACTACGTATATACAACAAACTGTAAGCAACTCTAAAATTTAGGCCTATTAAATAATAATATTACGATTCTTCCATATAGGGTGATTGAGTAAAACCGTGAAATATTTCAACAGGAATAAGGAAATGCTCTTCAGAATATTTGAGATAGGAAACTTGGGGTCTGCGGAGACAGATTATGAAGATATGAACTTAAACAAGTCTATCGACATTGCTTAACATTTTCCATATCATGATTATTATTATTATTATTACTATTATTATTATTGTTATTATTATTATTATTATCATCATTATCATTATTATTATTGTAGATCGACTATTGAGAAGATTTTCTGTATTCCAAAGATATTGGAGAAAAAATGGGAGTATGAGGGTAAAGTTCATCAGTTATTCATAGGTTTCGAAAAGGCATATGACTCGGTTAAGAAAGAAGTTTTATATAACATTTTTATTGAATCTGGTATTCCGAAGAAACTAGTTCGATTAATTAAAATGTGTCTTAGTAAAACTTACAGCAGAGTCCGTATAGGCCAGCTTCTGTCTGATGCGTTTCCAATTCACTGCGGGCTAAAGCAGGGAGATGCACTATCACCTTTACTTTTTAACTTCGCTCTAGAGTATGCCATTAGGAAAGTTCAGGATAACAGAGAGGGTTTGGAATTGAACGGGTTACATCAGCTGCTTATCTATGCCGATGACGTGAATATGTAGGAGAAAATCCACAAACGATTAGGGAAAGCACGGAAATTTTACTTGAAGCAAGCCAAGCGATAGATTTGGAAGTAAATCGCGAAAAGACCAAGTATATGATTATGTCTCGTGACCAGAATATTGTACGAAATGGAAACATATAAATTGCAGATTTATCCTTCGAAGAGGCGGAAAAATTCAAATATCTTGGAGCAACAGTAACAAATATAAATGACACTCGGGAGGAAATTAAACGCAGAATAAATATGGGAAATGCGTGTTATTATTCGGTTGAGAAGCTTTTATCATCCAGTCTGCTGTCAAAAAGTCTTAAAAGTTAGAATTTATAAAACAGTTATATTACCGGTTGTTCTGTATGGTTGTGAAACTTGGACTCTCACTTTGAGAAAGGAACAGAGGTTAAGGGTGTTTTGAGAATAAGGTTTTTAGGGAAAATATTTGGGGCTAAGAGGGATGAAGTTACAGGAGAATGGAGAAAGTTACACAACGCAAAACTGCAAGCATTGTAGTCTTCACCTGACATAATTAGGAACATTAAATCCAGACGTTTGAGATGGGCAGGACATGCAGCACATATGGGCGAATCCAGAAATGCATATAGAGTGTTAGTTGGGAGGCCGGAGGGAAGAAGACCTTTGGGGAGGCCGAGACGTAGATGGGAGGATAATATTAAATTGGATTTGAGGGAGGTGGAATATGATGCTAGAGACTGGATTAATCTTGCTCAGGATAGGGACCGATGGCGGGCTTATGTGAGGGCGGCAATGAACCCGCGGGTTCTTTAAAAGCCCTTTGTAAGTAAGTATTATTATTATTATTATTATTATTATTATTATTATTATTATTATTAAATAGAATAACTATTGCTGTACATTTGACTCTGTTCACTCTTAAGAATCACCCTGTAGAGCAGCAAGGCTATAGCACTGGCAATGTCATCGTGACGTAGGAACAAGACCGGTACAGCTGTTGAACCGGTATGAACCACATGTAGCAGCTAGACGGCCCAGCACGTAGCTTGCAAATAAATATGTCAAAGGAGAGGACAAACGCCGGCTATCACAGCCCACAAATATCACCGCCGACACAAAACACCTGAAGGCGAGCATTTCAAACATACTGTTCTTTATCACAGTTCTTACACATACAGTATTTGTGGTCCACGCTCGATTTATAGCAGTTTTTGAACAAACTTAATAACAGCGGCTACAAATCTATGGAAACTGGTTTGGATTGCCGTCAGGGTAAGTGCAGATTTATCTTGGCCCACAGGGAAGTAAATGTAAGCGTCTGGTATTTGTGCTATGTTACCTTAAGGAATAATCACATGATGAAAAGTCTTTAAGATTAAAATAGTACATTATGCAACGAGCCTATAATGATAGTAATTAAGAAGCGACTATGGATGTTTATGAAACGAGCGCAAGCGAGTTTCATAATTTTCATACGAGCTTCTTAATTACCACTATAGGCGAGTTTCATACGACTTTTTATGCTCGACCATATTTCTAACTTGAAATTATTCAGATGTAACTTTTTTAATAGGTTATTTCACGACGCTTTATCAACATCTTAGGTTATTTAGCGTCTGAATGAGATGAAGGTGATAATGCTGGTGAAATGAGTCCGGAGTCCAGCACCGAAAGTTACCCAGCATTTTCTCATATTGGGTTGAGGGAAAACCCCGGAAAAAACCTCAACCAGGTAACTTGCCCCGACCGGGAATCGAACCCGGCCCACCTGGTTTCGTGGCCAGACGCGCTGACCGTTACTCCACAGATGTGGACTTCACATGTAACTTATACATTTTATTTGTATCTGACAAGATCGGAAGTGACCTTGTTCTAGGTCGTGAATTGTGAGATGTGCGCAGACGCGAAAGTATTGATTTTTTCCGAGGAACAATAATGTCATTGATCTTGTGTAATCCCGTTAAACTTGGTATAACCTTGATTATTGAATTCGACATTGAAAAACGAGATGACAAATTGAATTTATTTGAATATTATTTACAATTAACGCTAATTATTATAGTAACAGAACATAACCTTCTGCGACAGTATTGGATTTCCAGCCTCCGTGACTTTTCGCTAATTCTCTTTCGATGGCATATCCGAGAATAATCGATACTTGCGGTTTTATAACGGTACAATGCTGACTTGTTATTGGCTGAACACCTGTAAGCTGAGTTGTCATTGGCTGAAAACACCTGTACTTTAATGACATGCATTAAAGGACTGCTACCAGGTGTATAATTACTACATTTCGGCATGGTCGAGCATAAAAATATATATACTTTTTTATGTTTCTGGAACGGGTAAAACTTTCAAGTATGTACAATCACTGAGCATTTAGGGGAAGGGAAGGCTTCTTGCCTCTTATTGATAAGGGAATTACAATTGCAGGGATGAGAACATTTCTTACTTCTTTGTGAACCTGTACTCGCTTTCCTTTCTACAATTATTCATTCACTAGCTGTACCCGTGCGCTCCGCTGCACCCGTTAGAAATAAATATAAAGTAATTACATAATTAAAATAGGACATTTGATCCAGGGAACATTCGTGTTTGATAGAAGGATAAATCGTTTATTATGTTACTTAATTTAAATTGTATTTGCATAATTAAAATGCGATCATTTTGATCCAGAGACCACTCATTTGGTCATAAAAATTTGTTTAGGAAATACAGGAAACGAATATACAGAATAGCCTATCAAGTTTTCTGTGCATAAGAAGCTATTTTAATCTTACCTGTCCTCGATTCACTCAGAAGTTACTGTAATAACATTATAGCATTATGTCCATCTAGAGAAACTACACTTTCCAATGGTGAATTAATAATTAATTATACAAATCGGTTAATTTAGCTTCCGATATTACTTCATAGAAACGCAGAAACATTATCTGTAGGCTATCTTTCATAGCTTTCGATTGTTCCTTTCAAGGCCCCTTATAGACGAAGTCATTTGTTTTTTAATTCATTACACGGCCTTAGATGGCAGTTATTTTAATTTTAAAACTAATTTATCTCATTAAATATCAGTCCTATCAAAATTTTTTAAGGAATAAAATTTATCGCAAATTATTTTTAGAGAAACTTTTGTTACGTAACATTTTTCACAAAAATCAATAATAAGCGAGATATTTGGATTTATTTAATTCAGGCCCCCTTATAACCCCCTTTTAAATAATGTATTTTGAATGCCATATAGCCTAAAATCTAAGTTACAACGAACTTAATTTATATTCCAATTTTCATGGAAATCCGTTCAGCCATTATCGCGTGAAAAGGTAACAAACATACAGACAGACATACAAACATAAATTTCAAAAAAAAAAAAAAAAAAGCGATTTTCGGTTTCAGGGTGGTTAATTATATATCTTAGGACCAATTATTTTTGGAAAATCGAAAATTACCAGAAAAATTTCGGCTACAGATTTATTATTATTATAGATTAACTTATCCATCACTTCAGTTCAGTTGGTTATTTAACGACGCTGTATCAACTACTAGGTTATTTAGCGTCGATGAGTTTGGTGATAGCGAGATGATATTTGGCGAGATGAGGCCGAGGATTCGCCATAGATTACCTTGCATTCACATTACGGTTGGGGAAAACCTCGGAAAAACCCAACCAGGTAATCAGCCCAAGCGGGGATCGAACCCGCGCCCGAACGCAACTTCAGACCGGCAGGCAAGCGCCTTAACCGACTGAGCCACGCCGCTGGCCACCATCCATCACTTCATATTTCACTGTTTCTATCAATTCATTTTGAATTTGAGCACTTCTGTAAGCATGGATTGTGGATCTCATAATATTATTAATTCGTTAACGTTCATTTTTGTTTCTGTAATTAAACCGTAGTATTTTTCCTTTAATAATTCACTCCCTTTCTCTCTACTTCATAAAAAATTAATGAATATATCCATCCATCCATCCCAACCAATCCAATCTATCCATACAATCCAATCCATCCACCTACTAATTTATGTATTTATTTATTTATTTATTTATTTATTTATTTATTTATTTATTCATTCATTTATTTATTTATTAATTTATCATTCACTTATTTACCAATCCAGTTATTTATTTACTTATTTATTATTCATTTATGTATATATTTATTTATTTATTTATTATTCACTTATCTATCAATTCAGTTATTTATTTATTTATCTACTTATTCATTTATTATTCATATATATACATAATTTAGCCTAATTATTAATTCATTTATCTATTTATTTATTTAGTTATTTATGCATTTTTCTGTAATTCATTCCTCGTTGTCCATTCTTAGTTACACTCTTTTAACACTTATTCTGGTATGTCACTGAAGAATTATTAAGTTATTTGAAGTAAATAGAAAACAAGTTCACTGTGAACATCTGTGTAGTTCGGAACATGATAGTAATGTATGTTCACTGTGCTAATATTTAAATTGGACGTCATTTCTTTATTTCAAATAACTTCACAGTTTTTCAGCGTTATTTTTCTGTAAGCCATTCATTACTATTTTATTTCTGTCATTCATTCATTCACTTTCCTGTAATTCAATCAATTTATTTTCCTGTAATTCATTCATTTTTCTTCCTGCATGTAGCACGTATGAATCCAGAAATGCATATAGAGTGTTAGTTGGGAGACCGGAGAGAAAAAGACCTTTAGGAAGGCCGAGACGTAGATGGGAGGATAATATTAAAATGGATTTGAGGGAGGTGAGGTATGATGATAGAGACTGGATTAATCTTGCACAGGATAGGGACCGCTGGCGGGCTTATGTGAGGGCGGCAATGAACCTTCGGGTTCCTTAAAAGCCATTTGTAAGTAAGTAAGTAAATTTATTCACTTAGTTTTTTATTTTGGAAGTCATGCATTCGTTTTTGTTTCTGTAATTCATGCTTTCACCCACTCATTCATTTATTCATTCACTCATAACCCTTCCCTCATTCTTTCTCTTACAGTACGTTTCGTTTTAATTTTCATCTTTTCTTTCCGTCTTTTTTCTTTTTCTGTGTTTTTCTTTCTTGTGTCTTATTCCTCTTATACCATTTCAATCATTCCCCTTCACTCACTTATTCATGCCCTTACTAATTCATTCATTCACTCCATTCATTCATGCCTCTTCATTCATTCATTCATTCATTAATGTCCCTACTAATTCACACAGTCATTCGTTCCCCTTCACTCATTCATTCATACCCTAATTCATTCATTTCCCTTCATTCATTCATGCCTCTTCATTCATTCATTCATTCATTCATTAATCCTTCTACTAATTCATTCATCCATTCATGTCTCTTCACTCATACATTCATTAACGTCTCTACTAATTCATTCAATCATTCATTCATTCGTCCACACCTGTGGAGTAACGGTCAGCGCGTCTGGCTGCGAAACCAGGTGGCCCGGGTTCGAATCCCGGTCGGGGCAAGTTACCTGGTTGAGGTTTTTCCCGTGGTTTTCCCTCAACCCTATAACAGCAAATGCTGGGTAACTTTCGGTGCTGGACCCCGAACTCATTTCACCGGCATTATTACCATCATTTCATTCAGACGCTAAATAACCTAGATGTTGATACAGCGTCGTAAAATAACCCAATAAAATAAAAATAAATTCATTCATTCACGCCTCTTCACTCATCTGTTCATTAATACCCCTACTAATCCATTTATTCATTCATTCATGTCACTTCACTCATTCATTTATTAATGCCCCTACTAATTCACTCATTCATTCATTAACGTCTCTACTAATTCATTCATTCACGTCTCTTCAATCATCTGTTCATTAATATCCCTACTAATTCATTTATTCATTCATTCATGTTTCTTCACTCATTCATCCATTAATGCCCCTACTAATTGACTCATTCATTCATTAACGTCTCTACTAATTCATTCAATCATCCATTCATTCACGCCTCTTCACTCACCTGTTCATTAACATCCCTACTAATTCATTTATTCATCCATTCATTCATATCTCTTCACTCATTCATTCATTAATGCCCCTACTAATTCACTCATTCATTCATTAACGTCTCTACTAATTCAATCATTCATTCATTCACGCCTCTTCACTCATCTGTTCATTAATATCCCTACTAATTCATTTATTCATCCATTCATTCATATCTCTTCACTCATTCATTCATTAACGTCTCTACTAATTCAATCATTCATTCATTAACGTCTCTACTAATTCATTCAATCATTCATTCATTCACGCCTCTTCAATCATCTGTTCATTAATATCCCTACTAAATTCATTTATTCATTCATTCATTCATATCTCTTCACTCATTCATTTATTAATGTCCCTACTAATTCATTAACGTCTCTACTAATTCATTCATTCATTCACGCCTCTTCACTCATCTGTTCATTAATATCCCTACTAATTCATTTATTCATCCATTCATTCATATCTCTTCACTCATTCATTCATTAACGTCTCTACTAATTCATTCAATCATTCATTCATTCACGCCTCTTCACTCATCTGTTCATTAATATCCCTACTAATTCATTTATTCATCCATTCATTCATATCTCTTCACTCATTCATTAATGCCCCTACTAATTCACTCATTCATTCATTAACGTCTCTACTAATTCATTCAATCATTCATTCATTCACGCCCCTTCAATCATCTGTTCATTAATATCCCTACTAATTCATTTATTCATTCATTCATGTCTCTTCACTCATTCATCCAATAATGCCCCTACTAATTCACTAATTCATTCATTAACGTCTCCACTAATTCATTCAATCATTCATTCATTCACGCCTCTTCACTCATCTGTTCATTAATATCCCTACTAATTCATTTATTCATCCATTCATTCATATCTCTTCACTCATTCATTAATGCCCCTACTAATTGACTCATTCATTCATTAACGTCTCTACTAATTCATTCAATCATTCATTCATTCATTCACGCCTCTTCACTCATCTGTTCATTAACACCCCTACTAATTCATTTATTCATTCATTCATATCTCTTCACTCATTCATTCATTAATGCCCCTACTAATTCACTCATTCATTCATTAACGTCTCTACTAATTCATTCAATCACTCATTCATTCACGCCTCTTCAATCATCTGTTCATTAATATCCCTACTAAATTCATTTATTCATTCATTCATATCTCTTCACTCATTCATTCATTAATGTCCCTACTAATTCATTAACGTCTCTACTAATTCATTCATTCATTCATGCCTCTTCACTCATTCATTCTCTCACACTGTTCCTTTCCTTAATTTCCATCTTTTGTTACCTTCTTTTTTCTCCTTTCTGTATCTTTCTCTCTTCTCTGTCATTCTTCTTATATCCTACGTAGTTAAGGAGCCCCTTTTTCACTCTTACTCTTTACCTAACGATGGAATGAAACACGCTGGACCTTCATAACATGGGCCAGTAAAATGCCGAGCCCTTACGTATCGCTAACACTGAACATCACAGTGACAATGAAGTAACTACTGGAATTCGAACCCATGACATACCGGTAGCACCCAAGCAGTGACACAGATCTGTTCCATCTTTCGCTATCCCCCAGCGTAAAGCTTAACAAATGAATGAAGCCCTCTATACGGCACGTAAATGAAAACTAACGGCTGTCATTGAATAAGGAGACAGACGGCAATAAATGGGCCGAGGTTCAAATATGGAACGTGTTGTGTGGGCCACGGAGTTATTAAAAAAGCCTCTGATTGCGGCAGCCCGTTCTTGCTACCCACGTGGGCGAAAATGGTGGAAACTATGCCGAAACACTGCCTATGTCATAACGCACGCTTTCTACACCGGCTGCTTGCATATCTAAGGAGGGAAATTAATTATTCAAACGCCGCGCATTTTTCTTCTATGGATATCGTTTTCTGAGTGCTGCCCTGGTTCTCCTTAAACGTTGCCGGCAGTGGAATTTGCATATAAGATCTATATTCCACCTCCCACGCCCGCCTGTGTATGACCTACAAGAATATTAAAGGACCCAAACCCGTGACCTGCTTCACCGGCGGCTCCTCTCTTGTAGCAGAGCCACTTTCGTTTTCTGTCTTGCACAGTTATATTAGGAAAGCCGGCATTTTACTTTCTGATTAATTTTAATTGTCATGAAGGCGCTAAATTGCAATACGCCTTAGTAATTTGGGCTATCATCAGTAAATTACAAAGAAATCAATTTTTTTAACAAAAACGATTTACAAGATACCTTTATTTTAAAATTCTTGTACGAAATATTGTTACGTTTGGAATTGAACGGGTTACATCAGCTGTTTCTGTATGCGGGTGACGTGAATATGTTAGGAGAAAATCCACAAACTATTAGGGAAAACACGGAAATTTTACTTGAAGCAAGTAAGGATATAGGTTTGGAAGTAAATCCCGAAAAAAAAAAAAAAAAAAAAACAAGTATACGATTATATCTCGTGACCAAAACATAGTAAGAAATGGAAATATAAAAATTGCAAATTTATACTTTGAAGAGGTGCAAAAATTCAAATACCTTAAAGCAACAGTAACAAATATAAATGATACTCGGGAGCAAATTAAACGCAGAATAAATATGGAAATGCCTGTTATTATTCGGTTGAGAAGCTTTTATCATCCAGTCTACTGTCAAGAAAAAAAAACTGAGTCCACACCTATGGAGTAACGGTCAGCGCGTCTGGCCGCGAAACCAGGTGGCCCGGGTTCGAATCCCGGTCGGGGCAAGTTACCTTGTTGAGGTTTTTTCCGGGGTTTTCCCTCAACCCAATACGAGCAAATGCTGGGTAACTTTCGGTGCTGGACCCCGGACTCATTTCACCGGCATTATCACCTTCATTTCATTCAGACGCTAAATAACCTAGATGTTGATACAGCGTCGTAAAATAACCCAATAAAATAAAAACAAAAAAAATGAAAGAATAAAATTTATAAAGCAGTTATATTACCGGTTGTTCTGTATGGTCTTTGAGAGAGGAACAGAGATTAAGTGTGTTTGAGAATAAGGTTCTTAGGAAAATATTTGGGGTTAAGAGGGATGAAGTTACAGGAGGATTGAGAAAGTTACACAACACAGAACTGCACGCATTGTATTCTTCACCTGACATAATTAGGAACATTAAATCCAGACGTTTGAGATGGGCAGGGCATGTAGCACGTATGGGCGAATCCAGAAACGCATATAGAGTGTTAGTTGGGAGGCCGGAGGGAAGAAGATCTTTGGGGAGGCTGAAACGCAGCTGGGAGGGCAATATTAAAGTGGATTTGAGGGAGGTGGGATATGATGGTAGAGACTGGATTAATCTTGCACAGGATAGGGACCAATGGCGGGCTTATGTGAGGGCGGCAATGAACCTCTGGGTTCATTAAAAGCCGTAAATAAGTATTTACCACATGTGTATGTATCTCTCTTTTGAATTCTATTTTTCATTTATATTTGTATCTGCATTTATAACTTTTTCATGTTTTCATTTTTATGGCAAAAGTAGACCTAACTATAATTTTTGGAATATCTACTTCCGAACAAAGATTTCTTCAGAACTATTGGACCTATTACAAATACTACCTTGTTGTGTTATAATAAACTATAGGTCTAAACAGTTATAATATTCTGAACTCTTCGATATCCATCTTTAGTAACTTACAAAGTTACTGTTATCTACCAATATCTTGTTATGAAATAGTAATATACGTTACAAGAGCGGTATGTTGAAGTTTTCATGTTCGAGGAAAAGTTTGAAAAAGCGAAACGTAGTTTAGCTTTTTTAATTTCCGAGAATTGAAAGAAAACATACCGCTCGTGTATCGTACATTATTTTGTGCGAAGATCGTTTATTACATACCTGAAAGAGGAATTTCTAATTAGTTGCAATGAAATCTCCATCTTGGTTTCTGTTCAATGGCGACAAATTTGCAAAACAAAAATATCTATCTTCAACATTGTTGCTTTAAAATGTTTTCTGTGTTTACTATACTCCAGCAGGCCGAAATATACGTCTGTCTTTTTTTTCCCCAGTCTATGGAATCTTGTTGATTTTTTCACGGCTTCCTTAATGTTACTTGCATCACGAATGCAGTAACTTTAGTGGAGTTGTAGAGTTTACTTAATTTTTGCAAATATTTAAAAACAATAATTAACAGTGCAATTTAGGTGAAATTGCAGTGGTAAGTTTCCAATTTATAATTATTACTATATTGAACGTCTCTAAAAATAATATGTTAAAAGCCTAAAGCAGTAAAATCAATATGTCACTTAAGCGGTAAGAAGAGGGAAATTGTTATGTGTGTTAGGTTGGGAATACTGAATGTGGAATTTTAGACTTTCCGCGGATTGGTTTTGTGCGGAAACCAAGCAAATACGCACGATCTCGCACAAAACAATATTATATTTATACCGTGATTATTGTTGCAATGGTATAAATATATTTTAGAGCAGAGTTTGTAGATAAATAAATACAGTTTGAGAACTTATTAATGAACCTGTCCCTGAAAGCAACATTCTGTCGCACTTCGCATAGTATCTAGGATCGATCTTACCTTCTCGGTTAACTTTCTACAATAAAGTCACTTACTTCTTGAAGGTTTCATGCAAAGACTAAAACTCCTTGCATACCTAATTGTTTCTACCTTAGGAAAGTAGAACTCCACTACAAGCCATGAATATTAATGGCAGAGCCATGCCTCAGCGAAGACACAGAGAATTTGTTCCAGAGTCTGGACTTGGAAATCCATCTCGTGAAATGTGTGTTCTTTTCATTATAGATACTTCTTCCCTAAGTCAATTTGCTTCCATTTGGACAAGAAGCTCTCCAGTGGGAGATAAACGAAGGAGCTCAGTTTAATAATTCAAGCAGAAACCCCTTTTTCTTTCCTTGTCGTATTATTTATCTGCCTTGCCATCAGAAGGCGTGTCGCCACATCCTTACAAGGACAGCTGTACAACTTGCGTTCTAGTCTGCACTCTTAAATGGAGATGGTTTACATGGCTATCGCTATATTCAAAGAAATCACACGTTCAACTTTTTATATTAGTTCCCATAGCGACAATTAGGTCACTGATACTGTCGTAACAAAACACACTCGAATTCTTTAATAGATGTCTTTCTAATTATGTTTTTCATTAACCGCACAACTAGGAGCTTCAAGGTCTCTATAAAACAACATTCTTACTAAACACAGTACTCAGTTTGATTCCCGTGTAAGACATAAATGTATGTCAGTTGACAATTTTAATATATTTCATAGAATTATAATGTAAAAATGAATGTTAGTCCAAGATTTCATTGAGAGCAGAAGATAACAGAGATATATCAAATTCTTATTTTTTTTTTTTTTGCACGGAACGTTTTTCCTTCTACCACTCGAGAAAAATTCTAATAAAAATTAAAACACTGTCCCTTATGATTGTGACGATGCCACCCGCAATACATTATTTAAACAATTTCATTTGTTTATTTTCTGGCCCAGGTTATGCTTCTACTACAACACTGATCAAATGGAATGCGCAACCAATACTTATTAGGCTTAGGCTATGTTAGCGGATCCATTCTAATTTGTTGTTACATTTTAAGAGTCTATGTGCATTGCAGCATTTCCTGGAAGATACCACCCAATTATCCGGGACGTCGCACGTAGTCTCTTTAAATAATAATAATAATAATAATAATAATAATAATAATAATAATAATAATAATAATAATAATAATTTTATTTATTTTATTTATTTAGAATATTAACGTGCAAAAACAACAGCACAAGGCCAATTACAGTTTAGCACGATACAAAACAGAACAAAACAACAAATGATGATGAGAATGAATGATAGAAAATGGCAATGAGATGAAATACAAACAATATAATGGTCTACATCAATCATTGATCAAATAATAATTATAACATTATAAATTAGTACAATTAGGTAATTGAAATAATGGAATAGTCTACATTAATCAATTGACTAAATGCAAGAAATAATAATAATAATAATAATAATAATAATAATAATAATAATAATAATAATAATAATAATAATAATAATAATTTATTTCAGCTGACAGAGTTAAGGTCGTAAGGCCTTCTCTTCCACTCAACCAGCAAAAGTATACATACATATGTATCAACTTACAAGCTACAAAGAATACAACAATTTGATTTTCATAAAATTTACGTGTATACAAGAGTTACTTATAAATTAAACCGTAAAATACTATGAACTATTAATTAAACAACGAAATACAAATTGTGTAGCAAAATTAAAGTAAAATACATAGAATGTTAATAAGTATAATACAAATAATGTTACGTAATAGAAAGACATTATTATGAGACAATTTTGAAAATACAGCGCTATCAGGATGCATGTCTAAAGAAAGAAGTTACCATATAGTCAGTATAATTACAGTGAATTGCTAAGAAAGTTATCCTTAAGCTATTTTTAAAAATGTTTACTGTCTTGCAGCCCCTAAAACTTTGTGACAAGGAATTCCATTGTCGCGAGGTGGATACTGTAAAAGATGATGAATAACGATATGTTCTATGGAGAGGTATACTTAACGTGCCACAGATAAGACAATTCCAACAATAACAATGACGTATTAATTAATTAATGAATAATATAGTTTGGTGTTTCTCTATTTCAGTAATTTATATCTCTAAACAAGGGGTCGCTGTTAAAAACAGTTGCTGTAGGTCTGTGATTTCGGCATCAGATGAAATTGGGGAAAAAAACTAATGTATAACGTTTTTTAATCTGAAAACCTTAGCGAAGTATTGAAATTTTAATTTAAACAAACATTATTCGTAGACAAATTGGGATGACTAATAAATGTGGGGAGTATAAAGACAGAAATATTAATTTAACACACTCTAATTCTAAAGTACTTAACTGTAGTATTAATTTCCAAATGAATCCAATTCTCTGTAATGACACATTATTATTCATTACAATTTCAAACAACTCACTGGCGTCATATTGATGTGTGAATCGTTTCGACTATCAATTGCATTGTTGTCTGCAGACTAGGCCTCCTGGAATGAGGAAGCGATTATGAAGTAGTTAACGAGAAGGCTCCGCCTTGTTAAATTTAAATGCGGGGAGTATGAAGACAGAAATGAAAAGAAATATCAAACTTTTATTTCAAATCCCAAACATCCTTACAATCCCAACCATGCTCACAATAACAATCACAAACAGCATAAACGTTTCAAGGAATCATAGAGATTCAATGAATCCAGTGTCATTTTCTTTCGGGGTTTTTCGCAATTGTAAGGCGAATGTTAGGTAATCACATGGTGAGTCTTCGGCCTCATTTCGCTATTACCAATCCCACAGAAGCTACACAGCCTAGTAGTTGATATAATGTCATTATACAACCGACTGAAGTTTAAGATTGGTAGTAGTACATAAATTTAATGCCTATGTCTACACAACCAACAACAGACTTTTTTCTTCCAAGAAATAGGCATATTAAATAAGTTTCATGGGCTCTAGCAGAAGTATATACAGAGTGTAACAAAATTTTCTGGTACAGTGAAAATTTTAGTTTTTTTTTTTTTTTTTTTTTTTTTCAAATATTTGAAGGTAAATACAGTGAAACCTGTTCAAATCGGAACCTGAATAATCCGGAATCCTGTCTATTTCGGAACAATTTATTGGTCCCGGCGAAATTTGTATGTATTATGTGTAATTTTTCCTGAATAAAACGGAAACTGTCCAAAGCGGAAACTGTCTGCTACTGTTCAAAATGGAAATAATATTTTGGACACACTATATTTTGTAACTATATTTTGAAACAGCGTGTAATTTCAAGGAATATACGAAATATGTAGGTCACTAAGATAAAAACAAGTTTTATTTGCAAAATTCTAGAGGGTACGAGGGTGTGTTGGCCTGTCGGTCATAAATTTTATTACCCTGTTGACTAGGCAGACGAGTCCCTTCAAAGATTTTCAATGCTTCACACCCGTATACTGTCGTAGCTAAACAGAGCGCAAGTGTAGTGATTTCCAGGTAGAAAAAAAAGTTGCATAAAATGTGGCATTAACATTAAGTGATGAAGTAAAAATTATCGAGATAAAGGAAAATTAGAAACAAAGTCTATGTGAAATAATATTGAAGTATGTACAGTTGTGGAAAACTCAGGTGTGACACTTTAAAAAATAAAGATCATAATGAGTGAGTGGCTTGCGGCCAATATTGGTGACACATTTTCAGCCAAATTAATAATAAAGGATCGCATAACATCACAATCAAGTAGTACCAACTCCTACACCATAAAATTTGGTCTTGGTTCCTGAGAAAATGGAAATTAACAAGAGAATAATTTTAACATACTGTTACAGAAACTTTTGTTACACTCTGTAGATACGCTCTGAGAATATTTTGAAAAATAATCAAGGTTATAATTTTTATGTGTTTCGTAAAGTTAACAAATGAAGACCGGATCAAATTTTAACCGCATGTATAATTTAAAATCCATCTACTTCTAATACCTTCCATGCAAAAACAGTTAAATTAAAGAATTCAGACTCTGAATTCCAGGAACTCTAATATACAAATGACGGTGAATATCTCGAGGCGCGTTTCATGCAATTACACAGGTCGGTAATTGAAGCAAGAACATGTGAGTATGAAACTGGTATGCCTCTTAGGTGGATCCAGATTTACACGAAGGTCTGATCCTCTGGGGGGTGAAGTTTCCCGAGCGTGACTGGAACTCTACCTAGATGTCATGCCCCAAGACCATTCTAACACTTTACGCACCCCTCCGTCACCCTGAGTCACGAGGATGCATTAAGATGGCCGCGCTCCGAGTTTGTGCTAGCCAAAGTTAGTTCAGGCGTGCGTAACGAAGCTGGGGAAGCTATTTCATGGTATTTTCACTTCCCACCCCATCCTTCTAGCATTCCTACATCACCCTTAATCACAGGTTTAACACACAAAAACTGCACTATACCATCCTCCCTACGATACCAACTTTATATCATTCCATACAGCAAACGTTCTTCAGTGTAAGAAACTATAGTAATGTATAAACAAGCGAGACCATTGCAAAATAATGTCAGAATGAAATGTTCATTAAATTTTTAGGTCGTTTTTGTTTCAGTCCATGTCGCCCTGGAAACTGTGCAATAAAAAAAATGAATGTCGCTAAAGAGATAGCTACTGGGAAAAAGGATGATATAATGAACTGATCAAACAATGAGTGTAGAGTGGATACATAAATCAATAAGTGAGAGAGTGTATCAAATCAGTGCATGAATGAATGAATGAATAAATAAATAAATAAATGATTGAAAAATGAACGAGAGAATGAAGCAATGAATGAATAGAGAGACGAATGAGTGAGTAAAGAAATCAACTACTTAGTGAGTAAATAAATCAATCCATTGCATGAATGAATGGGCAAATGAATAAGTGTATCAAATTATGAAAAAAAAAAAAAAAAACAGATTATTTAGTGATCCGATCAAGCAATGAGTGTATAAAATAATGAGTGGATACAGAAATCAGTAAGTTAGCGAATGAATCCAATCAGTGCATGATTGAGTGGACCAATGAATAAGTGCATCAATTTATGAGTGGAGAAACGGATGATTTAGTGAACTGATCAAGCAATGAGTGTATAAAAGAATGGGTGAATACACAAATCAATAAGTTAGAGAATGAATCAATTCAGTGCATGATTGAGTAGACCAATGAATAAGTGTATCAATTTATGAGTGGAAAAACGGATGATTTAGTGAAATGATCAAGCAAAAAAATTAAAAACAATAAATTATGGCTTTTTAACGACGTTCGCAACTGCAGAGGTTATATCAGCGTCGCCGGTGTGCCAGAATTTTGTTCCGCAGGAGTTCTTTTACATGCCAGTAAATCTACTGCCATGAGCCTGTCGCATTTAAACACACTTAAATGCCATCGACCTGGGCCGGGATCGAACCCGCAACCTCGAGCATAGAAAGCCAAAGCTAATACAGACTACGCTACCTAGGCCTACTTGATCAAGCAATGAGTGTATAAAATAATGAGTGGATATACAAATCAATAAGTTAGCGAATGGATCAATTCAGTGCATGATTGAGTGAATCAATGAATAAGTATATCAATTTATGAGTGGAAAAACGGATGATTTAGTGAATTCATCAAGCAATGAGTGTATAAAAGAATGGGTGGATATAGAAATATATAAGTTAGTTAATGAATCAATTCAGTGCATGCGTGAGTGGACAATGAATATGTATAAATTTATGAGTGGAAAAAATGGATGATTTAGTGAATTGATCCAGCAATGAGTGTATAAAACATTTGGTGGATACATAAATCAGTAAGTTAGCGAATGAATCAATCCAATGCATGATTCAGTGAATCAATGAATAAGTGTATCAATTGTATTGTATAATTATTAATTTCAATTCAGGAATCCGACCCTGAGCACGAGTTCTACTCTTTCAGGGGCGAGCAAAAGTGTTTCTGTATATATTATATTTTATGTTACAATTATTAGCAAAATAATAAATAAATAAATTTATGAGTGGAAAAAGGGATGATTTAGTGAATTGATCAAGCAATGAGTGTATAAAAGATTTGGTGGATACATAAATCAGTAAGTTAGCGAATGAATCAATTCAATGCATGATTCAGTGACTCAATGAATAAGTGTATCAATTTATGAGTGGAAAAAGGGATGATTTAGTGAACTGATCAAGCAATGAGTGTATAAAAGATTTGGTGGATACATAAATCAGTAAGTTAGCGAATGAATTAATTCAATGCATGATTCAGTGACTCAATGAACAAGTGTATCAATTTATGAGTGGAAAAAGGGATGATTTAGTGAATTGATCAAGCAATGAGCGTATAAAAGATTGGATGGATACATAAATCACTAAGTTAGCGACTGAATCAATTCAGTACATGATTGAGTGAATCAGTGAGTAAGTATATCAATTTATGAGTAGAGAAACGGATGATTTAATGAATTGATCAAGCAATGTGTATAAAAGAATGGGTGGATATACAAATCAATAAGTGAGTGAATAAATCAAATCCCTGCATGACTGTATGAGTGTATGGATCAGTGAATGAAAGTAAATCAATAAAGCAGAGAATGAATTGGTGGATAAATAGATCGATTATTGATTAAGTTTGGTTTGAAAGACGAATCTGAACAAAGAAGTTCACAGATCAATGAAGGCTTAAATTAATGACGAATTACATAATAGATGACCGAGTGAATGAATTGTTGAGGGAATGAGTGACTGAATCAGTAGATATTGCAAAGTCTCTCTTGCAGGCTGGACCCTGGCGGTTGCTAGGTTACCGGCGGCATGGCTCATAGGTACAGCAAGATGTTGCAAACGCGACGATTAAATGACTGACCACATTTTCATATTTGTCGGCATCTGGCGTTGAGATTGTCTTCACTAGCGCACGGCTACAAATCTATTTGCCTGGGTTGTTCACCCTTATAATTAACATGAGAGTTCCATCAGTCACGGCAGAGCTGCAAGCCATTCTTCTGCTCAACATTATCCTCTGGGTGAAGGACCAGCAGAAGAGAGAGCTGGCAGACCGTGACAGGTACCAAACGGAACACGCGGTCATCATCGTCACATTATCATTATTATTATTATTATTATTATTATTATTATTATTATTATTATTATTATTATTATTATATTTACTTTATTTAAAAAGGACCTTTAATGTTCCACTAAAGTATCGAAAATTAGTTATTTTTATTTTTATACTGCACTGTCAAACTTTGAAACGTCGCAGGATTAAAAAAAATCAATAAAACAGATCAAAATACCAATTTTAGTGGTGCAGAAGGGGCAGGGAAGAGCTCACGGGGCTGAAGTCACCCCATTTTTTTTTCAAGAATTATTTTAACATAATATTACATCTAAACCATGAAGAAGAAATCAACCTTTGGAGTTGAGAGTACGATACTGAAAGGAAAATATTGTTTGACTGTTTCTACCGACAATGACCAATATTAATACTGAAGCAATAATCAACCATTCACGTTGCATGTACGATACTGAAAAAAAAACATTGCTTGACTGTTTCTATCGACAATGACCAATATTAACCATGAAGAAATAATCAACCATTTGAGTTGCGTGTTGGATACTGAAAGAAAAAGATTGCTTGATTGTTTCTATCGGCAATGATCAATATTAACCATGAAGAAAGAATCGGCCATTTGAGTTGCGAGAACGATACTGAAAGAAAAACATTGCTTGACTGTTTCTATCGACAATGACCAATATTAACTATAAAGAAAGAATCAACCTTTGGCATTGCGAATATGATATTGAAAGAAAAACATTGCTTGACTGTTTCTATCGACAATGACCAATATTAACCATAAAGAAAGAATCAACCTTTGGCATTGCGAATATGATATTGAAAGAAAAACATTACTTGACTGTTTCTATCGACAATGACCAATATTAACCATAAAGAAAGAATCAACCTTTGGCCTTGCGAATATGATATTGAAAGAAAAACATTACTTGACTGTTTCTATCGACAATGACCAATATTAACCATAAAGAAAGAATCAACCTTTGGCATTGCGAATATGATATTGAAAGAAAAACATTACTTGACTGTTTCTATCGACAATGACCAATATTAACTATAAAGAAAGAATCAACCTTTGGCATTGCGAATATGATATTGAAAGAAAAACATTGCTTGACTGTTTCTATCGACGATGACCAACATTAACCATGAAGAAAGAATCAACCTTTGGTATTGCGAATATGATATTGAAAGAAAAACATTGATGACTGTTTCTATCGACAATGACCAATATTAATCATGATGAAAGAATCAACCTTTGGTATTGCGAATATGATACTGAAAGAAAAACATTGCTTGACTGTTTCTATCGACAATGACCAATATTAATCATGATGAAAGAATCAACCTTTGGTATTGCGAATATGATACTGAAAGAAAACAATGCTTGACTGTTTCTACCGACGATGACCAATATTAATCATGATGAAAGAACCAACCTTTGGTATTGCGAATATGATACTGAAAGAAAAACATTAATTGACTGTTTCTATCGACAATGACCAATATTAACCATGAAGAAAGAATCAACCTTTGGCATTGCGAATATGATATTGAAAGAAAAACATTACTTGACTGTTTCTATCGACAATGACCAATATTAACCATGAAGAAAGAATCAACCTTTGGCATTGCGAGTATGATATTGAAAGAAAAACATTACTTGACTGTTTCTATCGACAATGACAATATTAAACATGAAGAAAGAATCAACCTTTGGCATTGCGAGTACGATACTGAAAGAAAAATATTGTTTGATTGTTTCTACTGACAACACATTACACTAATCAGACTTCAGATGCATACAAACAATTGTTCTTCCTCTGACACATTGTCAAGTGAGATGTACTGCCTGATAATAGATGTACATATCAGACAGAACCTCAATCAGACGAACAACCCAAAGAACAACATAACATTCGTGTCACTTTCGCTTTGAAAATACAAATCTTAGTCCGCATAATGTTTACAATGACTTTGCCTCGTTCAGTGCTACCATGGTGACCGCTAGGCTATTGTGGAAGACAATCAAAAGAAAGTCCAATGATGGGGAGGGGGAAAGAAAGGTATAAAACTTTAAACAGTGAAGTCAAGGAAGGGAGAAGTTCAGTGATCAGATTCATATCACCTCATTCTCCGAGCTTCATGCGTTTACGGGCGCTACCACCTGTGGCAAGGTACCGCACGGCTGTTATCTGACCAGGACTCGAAACCGCGACCAAGCGAGTCGGCTAGGCAGATAAGTAACTGGTTCTTCACTGTGAGATAGGAGAACGAACTGCCAGCTTTTCATTAAGGCTCCCGCTGATGCGAGACAGTGACGAATATATGTGCGTGTCACGGACCTCCCAGAAAACACCAGCTAATTACAATGAAGAAATGACACGACATACCACGGAATATTCTGCCATTTTACACTAGACATTATCTATCACAATATGGCATAGAATAAATCAAAATGAAAAGATGAACATTCTTCTTATGTATTTCAAAATAAAGGCCATTTTACACAATACTAACAACAAAAGTAAAGTAAGTTACTTCGTACGTACAGAATCCGTGCAATAGTTTAGTAAAAATCGCTGTACACAGACAGACTAGTACTAGAAATTTTATCTACGCTCAGCGGTATGTAAAACCGGGTCTCGAACATGGAAAATAGCCATTCACCCGTTGTGATAGCAATGTGTCTTGTAACCCAATACTTTGTGTACATTTTGGATCATAATTACCCCAAATAACTACTTGTTAATGCTCAGGAAATGTCTTTTTTTTTTCCCCGAGGCTTCATCATGCTCCAGTCAACATAAACGTCCGCCGGCTTTGATTTACAATGTCCGGCCCTTATCAGGGCCGCACTCCATAAATCACTTTGGATACTAATTAAGCCTCTTTGGGAGCTAATTGTAAAGGGGATCTAGTTTATGTTACTCAGAGCTCAGGAATGCTTGCCCCACTGGCCACACATTGCACCAGGCTTTGCAAGGTCTGATTTTAACCTGGAGTTGGCTCACGAAACAACAAGCTTCTAATAGGATATTAGAAATAATATTATATCCCTTTATCAAATGTCACTTTATACAGGGTGATTCAAAAGTCCGGCGACATAGACAAACTACGTTATTAGAGCAGATATGGAAAGATGGAAAGTTGTTAGAAGTATGTAGTTTTCAATCTAATGTGGTTGAACTTTCAACGTAGAATACATCGTTGACGCTGTAAACTGGTACGACACACGCGCCAGTTCCAATGCTGCCTAATTAGTGTTTTTTCCGCTAGTTCTATCGGATTTTAGTTACGTAGTGTACCGGGTAAATTACGAAATGAGGACTATAATTAGCAGTGTTGCCAATACAAGTTCAGCGAAAACCGCCAGGCAAGAATAAAATTCCCCTTCATTCTTATGCTATCAATGTAAAGAAATATTTCTTGGTACAGTGAGAAGATAATAACCGCTAAACTATGCATGTCGGTTATTTTTCTCTGTTAAACAATACGTATCTAAAATCTGGTAGAACTAGCTGGACACTGGAACTGTCGGATGTGACGTACTAGTGTACGGCCTCAACGGTGTATTTTGCGTTGAAAATTCAAGCATATTAGATTGAAAACTAGCCTACATATTACCAACAATTTTCCTCACTTTTCATTTTTCGCTATCTAGACTAATAAACTAGTTTTTCTATGTTGCTGGACTTTCGAATCATCCTGTATAGTGTCCCAAAATTTGCGCACATTCATTATATGGGTACACTATAAATCCTGGGTGAAAATGCATCTGAAAATATTAGTAACAAAATTTCGTTCGAAAAATTTTCGATTACATAAAATGGCTACATTGTATCTTGCAAATAAATGTTGCTCTTGCAATCGTGGCTCAAGCCACTAATTTGGCAGGGGTGGGACTGGTAAGTGTCTCGTATTGCTGTACAGCCTCAACGTTGGAAATTCAAGCACATTAGATTGAAAACTACATATTTTCAACAACTTTCTCCTCTTTTCATTTTTCGCTATCTGCACTAATAACAGTATGTCGCAGAATTTTTTAATCACCCTGTATAGTGTCCCAAAATTTGTGCACACTCACTACATAATATAAATCCTGGGTGAAAATGGACCGGAAAATACTAGCGACAAAATTTAGTTCGAAAAATATTCAATTACATGAAGTAGCTACATTATATCTTCTAAATAAATTTTGCTCTTGTACACCTAATCGTAGCTCAAGTTAATTCGTACGCTGGTTTGGAAATAAACGTCCATGGTTCAAACTACTTCCTTTTTTAATTCATTTTTTTATTTAAATTACCTTTCTGAAATATTTCTGTGTTATATTATGTTCTTCCATGATCTCGAAATAAATTATTATTGTTTGTCCATTTTTTGTCTTTTTTTTTTTTTTGCTTGTCAGTCACATTGATAAACACTGAAAACTTAAGATTACTATGACATTCTATGCTGTATTGTAAAATTGTATAGGCCTAATAAAAAACTTTTCTGACGAAATTCTGCCTCCATTTTAATCCACGATTAACTCGATGTAGCCTGCCTGTGTGAACGAATTTCGGGACACACTGTGTAATAACATATACAGTGTGTTACGTAAATATGGAATATTGCTAATAACTCTTCATATATTCATTTGATCAAAAAATAGCAAAAACAAAAGTTGTTGGAGATATCTAACTAAAATTTATGGCTGTGGTTTCACAAAGGTATTGATTCACGTACAAGGTGTGGCAAAAAATAACACTTCTTTAATGACACCCTATATTAAATTTTACACACAAATAGAAGTTTGACTCAGCATAAATGATGAATACTCTCTTGCAAATGTTATGGTTCTTTCAAATGCTTTGATAATGTAACACAAAATAAATACAATAAACACATAATTTGCGGTACGATAGACTTAATTTTTTTCGAAACGCATATAACTTTCAATGAGAAAATGTGTCTCAGCTTATAGATGCTCAGAGTTTTTACTTGTTTCAGTAAGGAAGAGCCATCTTCCATACAGCGCAAGCGCAATTTCCTCTGAATCAGTAATCCCTCTGTACTCTTTGGATCCCATTTTGCATAATCAGGCCACTCCATGCATTTCCTGGACTTTCTGCAGTATAATAATAATAATAATAATAATAATAATAATAATGATTTATTTTAGCTGGCAGAGTTAAGGCCGTAAGGCCTTCTCTTCCACTCAACCAGCAAAAAGTGTATATACATATGCATGAACTTACAAAGAATCCAACAATTTGATTTAGATGAGAGTTACATGTATACAAAAGTTATTTACAAATTAAACAACAAAATACTATGAACTATTAATTAAACACTGAAATAAACTGTGTAGCAGAATTAAACTAAAATACATAGAATGTTAATATATTTCAAATAATATTAGGTAATAGAAAGAGATTATTACGAGACAATTAAAATACAGCACAATCAGGATGATGTCTAAAGAAAAAAGTAACAATGCAGTCAGTGATAGTTTAAATCAGTATGATTGGAGTGAAATGCTAATAAGGTTATCTTTTAAGCTGTTCTTAAAGGTGTTTATTGTCTTGCAGCCCCTAATACTTTGTGACAAGGAATTCCATTGACGCGAGGTGGATATTGTAAAAGATGATGAATAACAAGATGTTCTATGAAGAGTTATACTTAGCGTGCCACAGATAAGTGATCTGGTATTTACGTCGTGGTTAGAGTATAGATAAGAGAAACGAGACGAAAGGTAATTTGGTGTTGAAGTGTGCAGAATTCGAAAGAGTAATGACAAAGAGTGTAAAGTTCTACGTTCTTTAAGTCGGAGCCACGAGAGACTTGCGAAGGATGGTGATATGTGATCATACCGTCGGATGTTGCACACGTATCTGACGCACATATTCTGAGCTCGCTGTAACTTAACTGACAATTCAGAACTTAGGTCACTTAACAAAACGTCACAATAATCGAAGTGCGGCGTTACTAGGGTTTGCACTAGGGTAAGTTTTAGTTGCTGGGGCAAGAAGTTTCTCAAGCGACTCAAACAGTGAATGGAGGAACAGATTTTTTTATCGTTTCTTTAACTTGAAAATTCCAACTTAGATTATTATCAAAAAAGAAGCCAAGATTTTTACGACAGATGAATAAGGGATTAGCGTGTTGTTAAGGGTAACAACTGAAAGATTACTGTTATTAAGGGAGTTAACTAAACGCTTATGTCCAATAATTATGGCTTGAGTCTTACTTGGATTAAGTGCGAGTCCGAAATTGGCCGCCCAAGTGGAGACAGTGGCTAGGTCACAATTTAACTTGTCAATCGATTCATTGATCGTATTGGGTCTGGAATGTATGTAAAGTTGTAGGTCGTCGGCATAGAGGAAGGAAGGTCTTACATCACAGTCACTCAGGATTTCCTGCTCTCCTGTTGCCACGACAACGAAATGTACGGCAGTGCTTGGTCACTACAATTACACGGGAAATATCAAGGAGGCCGTGCCCGTAATCTGATTGCAGTATCGCCCTCTTAACAACAAAGCCATATAGCGCTTTATGTTGACTTAATGTTTGTATGGGAGAATCGCTTCGCTAGAAGATATTCTTGATGTCTTGCCTGAATTCAGAGTTCAGGGTTTTCTATGTGGGGTTCACTTTCATATCAGTGCCTAAATACGACCAGTAAATATTACCTGGAGCTTTATTCAGTAAAAATTGACGTGGGATTTAAAGAAATTTCAATGAATGTGCGAAACATAAGCCACATCTATACAGAGTGTCCCATTTATCTTGTGCACCTATTATAACTTTTGTGTTTGGATAGGTATTGGAATTTTTGTTTTTGAGAGTTATGTTAGAATGAGGGGCTAACTTGACTGTAGAGATTTGGTGCATGTAACTACATTATGGTACAAGATACACGTGACGTCATCAATTTTTCAAATAGCATTACATACTTTAATTATGTTACATTGATTACACACATTAAGACGAGTTCAAAAATGTATCACAATGTCACCTTCCTAATCAATAACAACAAAAGGAACAAAAACGTACATCCAATGTGATAATGTT
The DNA here is from genome assembly GCA_025594305.2 of Periplaneta americana. Lineage (NCBI taxonomy): Eukaryota > Metazoa > Arthropoda > Insecta > Blattodea > Blattidae > Periplaneta > Periplaneta americana. The sequence continues at coordinate 108,753,914 of JAJSOF020000031.1, read as the reverse complement.
ATGCTTTGAGTCTCACAGAAGATGTTCCAAACGGTGACCATTCACATTAATGCACATTCGAAGGTGTTCCCCGAAAGACCGTACGACTGCCCGGCATGTTGCTGGCTGAATGGACACACAAGCCTGTCGAATGCGTTGCTGCATGTCGTCTGGTGTTGTCAGACTGTTCTCGTAAGCACTGTCCTTGACAGTTCCCCACAGGAAGAAGTCGAGTGGCAACAGGTCCGGAGAACGTGCAGGCCACTGTATGTGGATTATGGCGTCGACAGTTGTTGTGGTTTATTTACATGTTAGACAGCAAACACACGACGTGTACGGACGTCAGTCGTCTTTCGTTTTGTGTAAGTTAATGCACAAGATGAATGGGGCACCACAACAAACGGCACATTCTGATGGCATTCATTTTGATTGGGAAGGTGACATTGTGATACATTTTTTGAACTCGTCTTAAAGTGTGTAATCAATGTAACATGATTAAAGTATGTAGTGCCATTTGAAAAATTTATGACGTCACGTGTATCTTGTACCCTAATGTAGTTACGTGCACCAAATCTCTACAGTCATGTTAGTCCTTCGTTCTAACATAACTCTCAGAAACAAAAATTCCCATATCTACCCAAACAAAAAAGTTATAATAGGTGCACAAGATAAATGGGACACCCTGTATACTCGAATTAAAGTGAAAAAAAATACAATATGTACTTTTTTTAACACTGCACTGTATTTTACTTGATATTCATATATACAGGGTCTTTAAAAGTAACGCATGTGTTTTATAATTATATGAAAGGTTTTTAAGAAAAATACTGAGCCACATCTAATATTATTTTATAAAAGAATTGATCGTTTCTGTACTCATTGTTACATGAGCTATGACGTCATCGAATAATTTTTTTTAATTAGTACATGATTTTTTTTCACATTTTCTGAAAGAGCGTCTTTGATTTTATCCCTGTACACTTTCATTTGTTTTATACAGAAGTGTAGTGTTGCTATAACAACGTTTTAATTGTTGATAAGTTTTCGTCTGGAAACTAACGCACCGTGTCATTTTCCCCAGGAGACGGACTAATGGAATCCATACGGCTTACTTTACAGACAAGTAACTACGTAAATACCTGCAGTCAGCGCCACCACATGAGTCTTCGAATATGTTACCACACTATCAAATATACAGGGTGATTCAAAAGGAAATGTAAATATTTTACGAGGTGGTAGTGTTGACTTTCTGAGTAAAAATGTCCATATAGACATGTGCCCAATATTCAATGGGTGTGAAGATACAGCTCTTTAAATGTTACACATAACAAGCATTAAAAATAATATGAAGAAACGACAAATGACTACCTTATGTGTCGCTCTTCTGAGATCGTATGAGAGCATAATGGATGTATAGAAACAGCTGTTGTAGTGCCCTTTGCTACAAGTTTGGGCATGTTCTTCCAGTATGACTGAGCCCCTGTATATTTTAGCCGTCAGGTGACACATAATCTAATCTTACATTTCCTGAACGATGGATCGGCAGCAGTGGTTACATGCATTGGCCACCAAGGTCCCCAGACTTACGCCTGTCAATTTTTATTTGTGGAGGTGAATGAAAAAACAAAACGAATTGGTCTCTCGCATTATGAATAGTGATCTCCTCATAAAAAGGACAAAACGATCTCAGAAGAGCAACACTTCGATCTACTGTCAACAGAGCGGAAAATTGCTTTAAACTATTAAAATAGACTAATACAATGGTAACTTTTAAACAGCTGTATCTGCATATCCACTGAAAGCTGGACACATAATTATAGGAACTTTTTAAAATCAGAATAGTCCCTACTGCAATACTCTAAACTCTCTGTTATTCTAACAGAATCACCCTGTATGAACAGCTCAGTAACTCCTGGCTTCACTTCCCTTTCAAAGAAAGCCGTTAAAAAACCTGACATCCCCTCTTAGACTTAAAATCCAATCTTACTGCAAGCAAGAATGCAAAGAAGAGGATAAGAACATGAAACGAGCTGCCAATTTGTCAAAAGGTCAGTGCACAACCTTCAAAATCATCTGTTTTCCTTGATACGTCAATTATTACTAATTGAAGCGTACACGTCAGGGTATAAATATCATTCTAGGAGTCCTTAGCACACACGGAAAGAACCTTCCTTTCACCTCCGCATAGCTGCCAACTGTCTCGACTGCAGAGCCATCTGCTTATTGTCTCCCAGTCTCTCTTATCGGAAACTTCTTTCTTTGTCACCAACTGGAGCTTTCAGCACGTGATATATTATTCAAAGCAATCTTTGTATTATATAAGACGTGAAATTAATTTTGAAAGGAGACAGCTCAGTCATTTGTTTTCTTAATGCTCTTGTATCCATAGAAACCATTCGCTGGTAGTGAAAAAAGTTGACAAGCGTATGTAAAAAGAAAAATACCATCTGTCTAGGCCTCCATAAAAATTAGACGCAATGAAATAACAAAAGAATACGGAGTTGCGGTAAGTCTATATTAATTTCTTCGTACAATAACGCAGTTTGAAAACATACAAATTATTCATGCAACTTTACATTCTGCAAAGGAATTTTACAATTTTACATTTGTTCCGATCAAATTTATACACTTTTAAAGGACAAAACTAAAATTATTTCATTCATGTATTATCATAATACACTGCTCTCTTAAATTGACCGAGCATATTGGGAATTAAATCAATAGCTTTCCCAAAACACGCAAGGAAATGTTTCGTATAAAACAATTTTTAACACCAAAAAGAAGCAAAAACCTTTTTGTTTGAAATATCTCAAAGAATAACCCTCTGAAATTAATAACATCAGTTACGGTTCACTCTGTATAACATTAGTTCACTAAAATAAACGCACTTTTATAGAAAAATAAAATCCATGTGTTCTCCATTATGAAACTTACTAAGAACATTCTAAATCATCTCTGACTGAAGAGAAAAATCCCTAAAGAATGAAGCCAAGTACAATGTGGCGACTGAATTTTAATTTCAGGCGGCTTTGGAATCTCCAAGCAGACATTTCATGGCGCTCTTCGTGTGACAAATAATGTAGGCTCAAGGAAACAAAAGAAGACTTCCCTCCAAGAATCTTCTCCGGTTTATATTAGACGAAATGAGGTGGAGCCTTCCAATAAAACGCTCAGGGAGACAAACCTCCTCTCCGCATTGGAAGAAAGATAATGAAAATGACTCGAAGAATCCAAGTGCAGTAAAGTTTTCACACAGAAATTTAATACCAGCTGCCACTAGCAGAGAAGAGACGTCAAAGAAAAATGTGACATTCTTATAATGGAGGAATTGTATTAAGACGGAAGTTACGCAAGAGGGCGTCTTTCTTCGAATAAGTTCTCTCGAAATCCGTTTGTTGTGGAAAACAAAACACTGTCAGAAGCACTTTACCTTTCTAGGATATTTGCTGACGTATGCGGCTTTAACATTTTCTAATCTTTTTTTAGGAAACAAAAGCTACTCGTTTCCAAGGAGATTTTTTTATTTATTTTTCCATACAATCGTAACTAACGCCAAGTTGTCATAATGCAGTTTTACAATTATTATATCATGGACCCATTGTAACACTACTATATTTCTTTTGTTATAACAAAATGAATTATTTTTTTTTATTTTATTGGGTTATTTTACGACGCTGTATCAACATCTAGGTTATTTAGTGTCTGAATGATATGAAGGAGATAATGCCGGTGAAATGAGTCCGGGGTCCAACACCGAAAGTTACCCAGCATTTGCTCGTATTGAGTTGAGGGAAAACCCCGGAAAAAACCTCAACCAGGAAATTTGCCCCGACCAGGATTCGAACCAGGGACATCTGGTTTCGCAGCCAGACGCGCTGACCGTTACTCCACAGGTGTCGACACACAAATGAGGATGGATTCACTAATATAATTAGCATAGGTTTTAGATTTTTTGCTGTCCGATTTCACATGGAATGTCCCGTTAGCAGTCACTGGAATAGAGACTATCCTCATATCAAGAAAGATGGCTCCAACGTGTATTGTATTGTACCGGTATTGTATTTATTTATATTCCATGGTATTCGTACATCGCTTCACAGCTAGAATATGGAATATGCCAAAATAATCTTAATAGTACTGTATAGTCTTAATTATAGTCACAGTCTAGTTGAAATATATACAGAAGAGTTTTACAATATAGTCTACTAGTACAACACAAGGGGTTAGTATCGATACTTAATACAAGACAGAAATATTCATGCAGCGTTATTGAATGTCATGAATTCACCTACAGAATAGAAGGCGTGAGAAATTAGGTACTTCTTTAATTTGGCCCTAAATAATTTTATGTTTTGAGTTTCATTTTTATATCGATACGGAGGCTATTAAAAATTTTGACTGCCATATAACGCACTCCTTTTTGATAGCACGATAGACTTGCCGATGGAGTATGAAAGTCATTTTTTGACGTGTATTTATGCTATGAACTGTTCAATTAGTTACAAAGTTTTCACGATTACATACGAGGAAGATTATTAATGAAAGAATATACTGACAAGCCATGGGCATTATTTGTAGTTTTTTGAAAATGATTGTACACGATTCCCTAGATTTGGCACCTACTATTATTCTAATTACTCCTTTTTGTAGTAGGAATATACTGTTACTATCTGTGGAATTTCCCCAGAATATTATTCCAAAACTCATTACCGAGTGGAAGTATGCAAAGTATATTGTTTTTAAGGTATTGATATTTACTATCTTTTACATAGATCTAATAGCAAAACATGCTGAATTTAGTTTGGGGGTAATTTCTTTAATATGATTTTTTTCAATTTAATACATTATCGATTTTTAAGCCAAGAAATTTGGTTGTTGTTGTTGTTTCTATTAGGGACCTATTATTAATTATTGCGCATGAAATTTGCGAGGTTGAATTTGAACAAGATTTGAATTGAATTATGTTAGTTTTGTTACAATTTATTACTAATTTATTGACTGAGAACCAGTCACATATTTTGAAGAGAATTTCCTCTATTGAAGATTGGAATGTGTTGGAGTTATTGGCTGTAATTGGTATACTTGTGTCATACGCAAATAATATGGGATGACTTACATCTTTTATTAGGGGGGGGGCAAGATCATTTTATGAACAGTAGAAAAAGTAGGGTCCTAATATTGATCCTTGAGGAATTCCATTATTAATAGTTCCCCATGTCGAAGTAGATTTCAAAGTTGTATTGATTTCGACTTTCTGTTTCCTATCTATGACATATGACTGAAACCATTGGTGTGCAACGCCTTTAATTCCATAATAATCTAATTTATCTAGCAGCATCTTATGATTTATACAGTCAAATGCTTTGAATAAATCACAGAAAATCCCTCCAACTTGTAATTTTTTATTAACTGCCTCCAGAATTTTGTCCGTTAAACTAGATGTTGCATTTTCCGTCTCTTTATTAAAGGGCGTCGTTTTAAAGTTGAAAGAAAGATGACATTTCATCAACACCCGCCCCTGTTCATCACATACTATAAATCATGGCATGATCATACAGACAATATCATCAGTCACGATGCTTGAATTGATGATGGTATTAGGAACACTAGACTGTGCCGGTACTGTTTCACATTGTATAATATGATGAGGCGATAGTAGCGATCCTAGTGGTTAGCAACTATCTATGGATGCATATTCCCTACGTATTGAGCTTCGTGTCTGTATATTAGACTGTGATATCATACTACCATAATCATATCATCATAATACCTCAATCGTAAAACCAGTACCGTCATTATGGGTTACTTTGATATTGGGGGCTACTTTGATAACCACTTCGATCGACTACTAAAATCGAATTCGCGCGAAAGATATCAGAATGTGGCCAACTCAGGATCTCGTGTTGGCAGCTCTGTTAAACTAGTTATGAGATAGCGACGTGCTATATAAATACTACAAGTTGTAGAGGAGAAATTAAATATTTTGTGGTTTATAAAGTGAATGAGGATTTCTGATACCTGCAAAACTTTGAAGTTACACAAGTAAGCATACTTATAAATGAATATTCAATTCTATCTTCAAATAAAGTTGTTCTTTGGCATTTAAAGTGTTGCTTGTCGTTCACTTGATTGTTGCAGTATGCACACCAGTTACGTTGAAGAGTCACGGGGTAACTTTGATAGAGAGGATGGGGCTAAATTGATAATCTAGTCAAACATTTAAAGTTACATTTATATTGTTTTAGACGTTATCGCTGTCCGTCCAGAGCTACTATGGTGCGAGATTATAAAAAGGAACCAGTTTCTCGTCAGTACAACAATTTTTCAGATTCTTCAGAGGAGCCTGGAAACATATTGTGACAGCGACGTGAGATTCGAACTCACGACCAGCGTTCCGCATGAAAGCAGATCGCACAGGCTCCACGGAACATTGAGTGACGTCGCGCGGTGGAGAGAAGAGAGAGGGTGTATTACGTCACGCGACGAGTTTGCGCGCGCATCTGGTGCTGGTAGAGAGGAGAGGGCCCTGGATTTCTCTGGAATGCCATCTCTAGAGACGGGTCGAACTTTCCAGGCTACGTCGCTGTAGTTATAAATTACGGTCGCGAAGGAACGACAGCAGTTTCAGTTTCTGAGTTTTCAGTTATTCAGTCAGTGAGAAAGCCAGAGCAAGCAAGCCAGTCTTGTGTACCGGAGTTCGACTCGAGTGTGCGTCCGCATCTGCGTCAGCATCCGAAGGCCTGAGTTCGAGTGCAGTGGACCGCAGTTGGAGGGACCTGAGTTCGAGTGCAGTGGACCGCAGTTGGAGGGACCCGAGTTCGAGTACAGTGAACTGTCTCTGAAGGTCTGTGGTTCGAGATACTGTGAACTCGAGTGACTGAGATAGAAGAACTGTGAACTGAGAACTGGTAGTTGTGATTTGTAAATAGTGCTTTGTAAATATTAGTTAAGATTAACAGTTAATTGTTGTTCGTACTAGTCCAAGTAAATTGTCATTGTCGTCGGTGGAGTGCTATAACGAATACTGTGTTGAGTGAAGATCCAATTGTTGACGAGAGCGTTTGAGGTGAATTGTAGAAAGGAATTATTGTTGTGACGAATAAATTACATTGTTGTTACTAAATAAAATTTACAATATTTTGATGGAGTGGAAAGAGAAAATCCTCGATTTTCAACTGTACCGAAGGCTAATTTTTCAAGCTTGTTGAAGAAAGGATTGATCCACATGGATAAGACAAAGTTACAGACAAATACTAATAAAAAACATTTCCCGGAGATACAGAACAGTCTGAAATAAAACACATTTTGATAAAACAGTTCCTTTTCTACGGGCATTTGTCCTTGCAATAAGAAAGAAGTCCTCAAAAAATTCCGGAGCCTGTAGAAGTTCTTGAACAACAGGTTGAGAGTTGCCTCATGGCATTTCTTCAAGAACACTGATTTGGGAATTCTAGTACAGCTGGCTCTATGATGAGAAAAAAGAGACGAATCAATGTTGAATCAGGGAAGAATATAGTTACTGCGTCTACTTCAAACAACAAGGGCAGCAATGATGACGAAGAGCCTCAGGTGATTTGTGTAAATAGGCAGATCAAAGTTTCAGGCCCCAAAACTCCAGAAGATGCTAACATTATGAAATAGAATCAGAAAACCCAAAAACAGGAAATTTCATCCTTGCTAAATTTCTTTATAGTAAAGATAAAATCTTCACAAATGTCTTTGAAATTGTGGACATGGCATCAAATGGGATAGTGATTCATGGTCTCAAAAGAACTGATGAGCGTGAAACAATATTTAAGCCAATTGACAGAACATTTCTACTATTTCAATGCAACACATCATCAAGATTTTACCTTCTTCATTCGCAGAACTGACAATTCCATGATTTATGTCTTCCCTATAGATCGACTATTGATCAGATTTTTTGTATTCGACAGATAATGGAGAAAAAATGGGAGTATAAGGGTACAGTACATCAGTTATTCATAGATTTCAAAAAGGCTTATGACTCGGTTAAGAGGGAAGTATTATATGATATTCTTATTGAATTTGGTATTCCCAAGAAACTAGTTCGATTAATTAAAATGTGTCTCAGTGAAACGTACAGCAGAGTCCGTATAAGTCAGTTTCTATCTAATGCTTTTCCAATTCACTGCGGGCTAAAGCAAGGAGATGCACTATCACCTTTACTTTTTAACTTCGCTCTAGAATATGCCATTAGGAAAGTTCAGGATAACAGGCAGGGTTTAGAATTGAACGGGTTACATCAGCTTCTTGTCTATGCGGATGACGTGAATATGTTAGGAGAAAATACACAAACGATTAGGAAAACACGGAAATTTTACTTGAAGCAAGTAGAGCGATCGGTTTGGAAGTAAATCCCGAAAAGACAAAGTATATGATTATGTCTCGTGACCAGAATATTGTACGAAATGGAAATATAAAAATTGGAGATTTATCCTTCGAAGAGGTGGAAAAATTCAAATATCTTGGAGCAACAGTAACAAATATAAATGACACTCGGGAGGAAATTAAACGCAGAATAAATATGGGAAATGCGTGTTATTATTCGGTTAAGAAGCTTTTATCATCCAGTCTGCTGTCAAAAAATCTGAAAGTTAGAATTTATAAAAGTTATATTACCGGTTCTTCTGTATGGTTGTGAAACTTGGACTCTCACTCTGAGAGAGGAACATAGGTTCAGGGTGTTTGAGAATAAGGTGCTAAGGAAAATATTTGGGGCTAAGCGGGATGAAGTTACAGGAGAATGGAGAAAGTTACACAACACAGAACTGCACGCATTGTATTCTTCACCTGACATAATTAGGAACATTAAATCCAGACGTTTGAGATGGGCAGGGCATGTAGCACGTATGGGCGAATCCAGAAATGCATATAGAGTGTTAGTTGGGAGACCGGAGGGAAAAAGACCTTTAGGGAGGCCGAGACGTAGATGGGAGGATAATATTAAAATGGATCTGAGGGAGGTGGGGTATGATGATAGAGACTGGATTAATCTTGCACAGGATAGGGACCGCTGGCGGGCTTATGTGAGGGCGGCAATGAACCTTCGGGTTCCTTAAAAGCCATTTGTAAGTAAGTAAGCATGTCTTCCCTATTTTTCTTGAATTCAAGTAAATTCTAGTTTTCTTTCCATTATTTTTATGAAAAGTTGATTTAGTTTGTAGTCTAAATTAATTATTTATGAGATTGGTAAAGTTTTGATAGAACAAATTTGATTTCAACAATTTATATAATTTTCTATGTCTATTATAATGTACAATGAGCCTTTGTACTTTTCTTGCAAATGAAATACTAATGTGGTATTTGAAATGTCCTTTAAATATAATTTCATTCGCTTAATTTGCCCTGATTTACCTCTATAACAGCAAATCTCACAACTTTAGTTTGACTCTATGTCATCTTCGGGTTACTACGGAAATCTGGCTTTAAATAATGGTATATCAAAGTAGCCCCCATCACAGTTTAGCTTTGATAGTGTGGTCTTTATTTTTTTTCACGGGTACAAATCAACACATTTGTTTTCTTAGAAATAGGATAGCAAGGTAAAGACAATCTGATATCTACATATTTTTTATATGTTAAAATGCTAAAAAAATTAAACTGTAACCATAAAAAATGTAAGTTAAATCTATCAAAGTAGCCCCACTTGACGGTATCATACTGATCATCATTAATGTCATATCAACGTCCTACTGTCATTATCATACTGACATCATCGCACCTTCATCTTTAACAACAATGTCAATGCAACTTCAGCTGTCTTGCCGCCATTATCATACTGTCGTAATCTCGTCGTTGCCATCGCGACAGACGCAGCTGTTGCTTGTTCGGTATAAACAATACAAAATGATCAACTTGTTTGGAGTCAATAAGCTTTGATCATGGTTCCCGCCCACCTGCACGCAGTTACAGAATTATATATGCAATTATGCACTCCCACCAGCGCTAAACGCATCCCCTTTTATCTCTTAAAATTTAATAACGTTGAATCTCAGGGGATGTGGCTTTGGATTCGGGGTCCAAATTACAGACGAACGGCATGGTTGCCTCCTCTAGCGGTGTTTATTGTTTATTAACTAGCACGCATGTGTGCAAAACGGACATAAATCTCATACTGTCACACAGTTGAGGAATAAAAGCAAAATTTATACGTTAAAAAACTGCACCGTGTGTTTTTATGAGTATAGAACATATGGATTTAATATAGCCATTAGAAACCTAAGCATAAAAACAATGAAAAATAACTTAAGGGTAAACAGACGTGAAATTGTTGCAAAATAGTAATATGCGTTACAAGAGCGGTATGTTGACGTTTTCATGTTCGAGGAAAAGATTGAAAAAGCGAAACGTAGTTGAGCTTTTTTAATTTTCGAGAACATGAAAACAAACATACCGCTCGTGTATCGTACATTATTTTGTGCGAAGATCGTTTATTACATACCTGAAAGACGAATTTCTAATTAGTTGAAATGAAATCTCCATCTTGGTTTCTGTTTAATGACGCGCAACTTTAGAAAACAAAAATATCTATACTCCAGCAGGCCGTGATATACGTCTGTCTTTTTTCCCCCCAGTCTATACATGCGAACTTAAAACAATCGGTAAGGTTATGTAATGATTTATTTTTCATTTTAATATTTTAACAATATTATTTATATAACATATTGCAGTAATAACATCGGCATCTGGAGTCTTGTTGATTTTTTCACGGCTTCCTTAATGTTACTTGTATCAGGAATGCAATAAGTTTCGTGGAGTAGTAGACTTTACTTAATTTTTGCAAATATTTAAAAACAATAATTAACAGTGCAATTTAGGTGAAATTGCAGTGGTAAGTTTCCAATTTATAATTATTACTATGTTAAACGTTTCTAGAAATAATATGTTAAAAGCCTAAAACAGTAAAATGAATGTCGCGCTTAAGGGGTAAGAAGAGGGAAATTGTTATGTGTGTTACGTTGGGAATACTGAATGTGGTATTTCACACTTACCGCGTATTGGTTCTGTGCGGAAAACAAGCAAATACGCACGATCTCGCACAAATGACATTTTTTTATTGCTTTAATAAATACTACATACTTTTCTATATTAGATACTAAAATATTTTGCTTGTCTGAAGGACCTAAGTGGTCTTTAAAATTTAAATACCACTCCCCCTTTCAGTAGCTAGCTATTTTGGAGTTTCTGTGTTATAGAAATTTTCTTGGAATTTAGACAGGCAAGCTATCTGACCAGTATTAGGAAGGCTGTGGCTTACTACTTATGGATATGGAGAACATTGAGTGCACTGTATGAGGTCAGATAGCAGATAAATAGAACTATAACTTTACACGTCGTTTTCCGTAACTTACATTTTTCAATGTTTATGTACCTTTTCTCTATGAAATTTTGCAAACAAGCTTAAAACTGTATTATTTATAATTCCCTGCAACAAAATTTTGATTTATTAATATTTGTGAGTTTTATACATTACAAACTCACAAAATTACAAAAAAAAAAAAGGTGTTTCATACCTAAAACTGCGTGAAATTAGAACCATATCATGAATATCAGAATGAAGACGGCAGTTAACGACAATGAAGAATATGGGCAGCAAAGGCAACAACGACCAACGACGATGAAACGAGAGATCAACGACGACGGAAACTACGGTCAACGACGACGACGAAGCCAGCGACCAACTACGACGTAAAGCCATAGACCAACGACGACGAAGTCAACAATCAACAACGAAGTCAACGACAACGACGACGAAGCCAACGACAAATTTATAACGACGACGACACCAACAACTAATAACGACAAAGACAAAGGACGACGAAGCCAACAATCAACGACGACGAAGTCTGAAACCAAATACGACGAAGCCAGCGTCCAACGAACGACGAAGACAACGACCAACGACGACGAAGCCAGCGTCCAACGAACGACGAAGACAATGACCAACGACGACGAAGTCTGAAACCAAATACGACGAAGCCAGCGTCCAACGAACGACGAAGACAACGACCAACGACGACGAAGCCAGCGTCCAACGAACGACGAAGACAACGACCAACGACGACGAAGCCGGCGTCCAACGAACGACGAAGACAACGACCAACAACGACGAAGCCAGCGTCCAACGAACGACGAAGACAACGACCAACGACGACGAAGCCGGCGTCCAACGAACGACGAAGACAACGACCAACGACGACGAAGCCAGCGTCCAACGAACGACGAAGACAACGACCAACGACGACGAAGCCAGCGTCCAACGAACGACGAAGACAACGACCAACGACGACGAAGCCGGCGTCCAACGAACGACGAAGACAACGACCAACGACGACGAAGCCAGCGTCCAACGAACGACGAAGACAACGACCAACGACGACGAAGCCGGCGTCCAATGAACGACGAAGACAACGACCAACGACGACGAAGCCGGCGTCCAACGAACGACGAAGACAACGACCAACGACGACGAAGCCAGCGTCCAACGAACGACGAAGACAACGACCAACGACGACGAAGCCGGCGTCCAACGAACGACGAAGACAACGACCAACGACGACGAAGCCAGCGTCCAACGAACGACGAAGACAACGACCAACGACGACGAAGCCGGCGTCCAATGAACGACGAAGCCAACGAAAAACGAATATGAAGGAAACGACCGACCAACGACGACGAAATCAGTGAACAATAACGGCGACCAAAAACGACGACGACCAACGATAACGTCAAGAGATAACGGCAGCGACTCACAACATTGTAGATGGCAACGAGATCTGAAGTAGACAAAAATGTCAACAGCAACGAGAATATCACCACAATAAGTGACGTCAGCAACAATACAAATGACTGTTACTACGATAATTATTATGATCAATTATATTACAATGACGATAGTGGAAATTATACCACAAACAACGGCAATGATGACAACAATAACGATGAGGTTGACTGATCGTTGTTCACTGCGGCATCCCAGAGTGCTGACAAGGCAGGGCGCTGCATTGCCGCCCCTCCACGCTGTTCTGCATAACAGCGCGCTAAGTATTTGTTTAGTTTGCTGTGGGTAGTTCCGCCGCCGCAGGCACAAAGGGGGATGATGAAGAGGGTGCAGTTGTTTAGGGTTGTTCACAGCCTGCTCCAATTGAGGGGTATATTATTCAGTTATGCTCCAGTCCTGTATGAGTTGAAAATTCATTCTGCAGCCGTAATACCAGCCATGCAATTCATTTTTCCCAACTTCTAATAATACTTATTTATACAGCTAGTGGCTAAAGTGAAGCATTGGAGTATAATACCACGCCGTAAGGACGTGTAGTTTCTAGGTATATACACAATTTTTACACCACCTATTTACTTACTTACTTACTGGCTTTTAAGAAACCCGGAGGTTCATTGCGGTCCTCACATAAGCCCGCCATTGGTCCCTATCCTGAGCAAGATTAATCCATTCTCTATCATCATATCCCACCTTCCTCAAATCCATTTTAATATTATCCTCCCATCTATGTCTCGGCCTCCCCGAATGTCTTTTTCCCCCGGCCTCCCAACTAACACTCTATATGCATTTCTGGATTCGCCCAAACGTGCTACATGCCCTGCCCATCTCAAACGTCTGGATTTAATGTTCCTAATTATGTCAGGTGAAGAATACAATGCGTGCAGTTCTGTGTTGTGTAACTTTCTCCATTCTCCTGTAACTTCATCCCTCTTAGCCCCAAATATTTTCCTAAGCACCTTATTCTCAAACACCCTTAACCTATGTTCCTCTCTCAAAGTGAGAGTCCAAGTTTCACAACCATACAGAACAACCGGTAATATAACTGTTTTATAAATTCTAACTTTCGGATTTTTTGACAGCAGACTGGATGATAATAGCTTCTCAACCGAACAATAACGGGAATTTCCATATTTATTCTGCGTTTAATTTCCTCCCGAGTATCATTTATATTTGTTACTGTTGCTTCCAGGTAAATTAAGTATAGAACAATGCTAATAACACTTTATATATTCATTTTATGAAAAAATACCAAAAAACTAAAGTTGTTTGAAATATCTAACTAAAACTTATGGCTGTGATCTCACAAAAGTATTGATTCATGTACAGAATGTGGCAAAAAAAAAAAAAAAAAAAAAAACTTTTTTTAAATGGCGCCCTATATTAAATTTTACATATGTTAAATCGCCATTCAATTTTACATACAAATAGAAGTTTGACTCAGCATAAATGATGAATACTCTCTTGTAAATGTTACGGTTCTTTAAAAAATTTGATAATGTAACACAAAATAAATGAATGTACAGTATTCATATGGAGTAGGCCACGAAGCAAATAAAACAATAAAATGACTTTTAAAAGAATGTTTTAAATTATGGTTCTTTCAAATGCTTTGATGATGATGATGATGATGATGATAACCTAATAATAATAATAATAATAATAATAATAATAATAATAATAATAATAATAATAATAAAAGGTAAAGGTATCCCCGTAACATGCCATGAAGGCACTTGGGGGGCATGGAGGTAGATCCCCATGCTTTCCATGACCTCGGCACTAGAATGAGGTGGTGTGGTCGGCACCACGCTCTGACCGCCTTTTACCCCCGGGAAGGACCCGGTACTCAATTTTATAGGAGGCTGAGTGAACCTCGGGGCCGTTCTGAAAGTTTGGCAACGAGAAAAAATCCTGTTACCACCTGGGATCGAACCCCGGACCTTTCAGTCCGTAGCCAGCTGCTCTACCAACTGAGCTACCCGGCAGCCGATGATAATAATAATGATAATAATAATCCGTGGCGCTACAGCCCACGAAGGGCAAAGACAGATCATCCGGCTGCTGGCCTCAGGGCCACAAGTCGAAGCAGAGGTGGACGATCATCCAACGAGAATGGAGGTATCGTGTGATTAGCACGATGAACCCCTGGCCGTTATAGCTGGATTTCGCTACCTATCGTAGCTCCACAAGTGCATCACGATGCTGGGTGGACACCGGTCCCATACAGTGGCCGAAATTTCATGAGAAAATTTCTTCGCCTATGAGGACTCGAACCAGCGAGTCCTAGGCAGGATGCCACGGCGCGGGACCAAATGCTTTGATATGTAACACAAAATAATTGTGTGTATTCATAACGGAACTGATCACTCCTGAAACTGTGAGATTGCTTTCGTGATAGACTGGAGACATTGTTTGGCCGTAAATGATTCTCATTTTGAACATTTGTTGTAATTT
Source organism: Periplaneta americana (assembly GCA_025594305.2). Lineage (NCBI taxonomy): Eukaryota > Metazoa > Arthropoda > Insecta > Blattodea > Blattidae > Periplaneta > Periplaneta americana. Next base: position 108,738,676 of record JAJSOF020000031.1, on the reverse strand, counting down.
TAAACATCTCTGATAATAAGTATAGGCTAGATTGCACATTTCATTTGATCAATGTTGTAGTAGAATCATGTCGTACTCAATCGCTTTCTTTGGAATATCACTTTCTTTATTAATGATGTGTTTCATCCACTTAATACAGTATAATATTATACTACTATGGAATTTAAGTGAATATTCCTTCTTAACTCTCTATTATGTTATTAAGATTTAAAACACAAGTGCAATATTAAGAAATCAGTGTTAGTACTTTTGTTTTACAGACAATATAGATAATATTACACAGAAAGAAGCCATATAAAAATAACGACATAAAATTTCACGTTCCGTTTGAAGTTTGTGCACCACTGTTTTCTTAATCCAACAGGTTGCTTATTCATATACACAACCCTTCCTCTTTCCATAATTAGCACTTGCTGCCCGCACACGACGTCAAGGTCAGAAAAATGCGCTTGCTTTGACATAACTGTCTTAATCCACACTGTTCTTAAATAATACTTTTTGTTCAATAAAACCTTACATATAGTCATAAACAATTTGGAATTTGTGCAAATCTTCATCATGTACATAAGGAAACAATAAGAGTAAAACAATATCGAAACGATAAAACAATTGTTAGGCAAATGTTCTCCAGTTGTACCAACGCAACGTTTCACATCAGGCTCGAATTCCAGCGCCCCCTGCGTGTGCAGTTCCCTCTCGATTAGCGTTGCCGCGATCCAGTCGTGTTTGAATTATCGTTGCCATGTTACGGCGATCATTCATGTCGCAGTCGTCAAGTTTGCCATTCCCGCAGCAATAATTGACTGTCGACACGCGAAGTTGTTTCAGTTGGCACGCAAACCGGAGGAAGAATGTAATCGAACGATGTAATTACGCTAACGAGTTTCAGCGCCGCAAATTATCAACTATTAATACACATCATTTTATGAAAAATTAAGCGCTGCACTCAACATAACTTGCCCGGTGTCAACGTCTGTGATTGCGTGTGGAAACGTCTCTCTGCCAGCACGATCTCGACGTACCGACTTAATTTAGGAAAATAATAATGCAATTTTCGTTTATTTTTTTGCTACTTCTGCTTCTTGCAATTTATAATTATAACTTGAAACTATAAGACCATTCAAAAGTCACTTCCAACTTAAAAAATGTAATATTTGATGTAGAAAAGAACGAAAACATCATTACTTTCAGCAAATAATAGAGTTTTCATTTGTTACTTTCTTGCATTTCCATAGTTACCATTTTGTTCATTAAAATCACGGCCTCCTCGAACTAATCCATAGCCTACATCCGTTGCCTCCTGAAAAGATCATACTAACAATGCTTTCACTGAAATAGCGTATTTCCAAATTCCAACGGTAGGGGTGCAGCACCATATACACACTACTCATCTGTATGTATACTTCTTACTTACTTACTTACAAATGGCTTTTAAGGAACCCGAAGGTTCATTGCCGCCCTCACATAAGCCCGCCATCGGTCCCTATTCTGTGCAAGATTAATCCAGTCTCTATCATCATATCCCACCTCCCTCTAATCCATTTTAATATTATCCTCCCATCTACGTCACGGCCTCCCCAAAGGTCTTTTTCCCTCCGGTCTCCCAACTAACACTCTATATGCATTTCTGGATTCGTCCATTCGTCCTACATGCCCTGCCCATCTCAAACGTCTGGATTTAATGTTCCTAATTATGTCAGGTGAAGAATACAATGCGTGCAGTTCTGTGTTGTGTAACTTTCTCCATTCTCCTGTAACTTCATCTCTCTTAGCCTCAAATATTTTCCTAAGCACCTTATTCTCAAACACCCTTAACCTATGTTCCTCTCTCAGAGTGAGAGTCCAAGTTTCACAACCATACAGAACAACCGGTAATATAACTATTATATAAATTCCAACTTTCAGATTTTTTGACAGCAGACTAGATGATAAAAGCTTCTCAACCGAATAATAACACGCATTTCCCATATTTATTCTGCGTTTAATTTCCTCCCGAGTGTCATTTATATTTGTTACTGTTGCTCCAAGATATTTGAATTTTTCCACCCCTTCGAAGGATAAATCTCCAATTTTTATATTTCCATTTCGTACAATATTCTGGTCACGAGACATAATCATATACTTTGTCTTTTCGGGATTTACTTCCAAACCGATCGCTTTACTTGCTTCAAGTAAAATTTCCGTGTTTTCCATAATCGTTCGTGGATTTTCTCCTAACATATTCACGTCATCCGCATAGACAAGAAGCTGATGTAACCCGTTCAATTCCAAACCCTGCCTGTTATCCTGAACTTTCCTAATGGCATATTGTAAGCGAAGTTAAAAAGTAAAGGTGATAGTGCATCTCCCTGCTTTAGCCCGCAGTGAATTGAAAAAGCATCAGATAGAAACTGACCTATACGGACTCTGCTGTATGTTTCACTGAGACACATTTTAATGAATCGAACTAGTTTCCTGGGAACACCAAATTCAATAAGAATATCATATAATACTTCCCTCTTAACCGTGTCATATGCCTTTTTGAAATCTATGAATAACTGATGTATGCTACTGTACCCCTATACTCCCATATAAGATATATACTTCAGATGATGAAAATAAAATGCTGTTCTCTCTATTTTGTGCCACTATGACATATTGAAGTGTGTTAGGAATAATAACACTGAACAACAAGAATTTTGCCCAACTTAACCCTTAAATTGGCAAAGTATCCTATAGAATACAACAGGCTAATCGGCTATATGCTTTAATTTTAATAGAATAGAAAAAAAATTGGTAGAAGAATTAAAATTTCACAATACTATAATATTGCACAACATATAAAAATATGGACATTGCGATAGTTGTTTTCTTTACGGTCCGACAAGGTTTAATAAACTAGTGTGAGAAATGAAGCTTTGCCAAGTTAAGGTTAAAACAATGTCTTCTTTATGGTTTGGAGTGTGCTGAATCCGAAAATGCATCTCTTTTCTTCGTATCACGTAAGGTTTTTAACATTGTACTATGATTTCACTTTTCGATAAGCTCTCTTTCAGGAAACATCTGGCGAGGGTTGGGGGTTGTAAACCAAAACAAAGGCTAATGCATTTTATGAGTGTGTTACTTATTTACGATTTCTTATGGTTGTTGGCATGTCAACGAGAAGAGCAGACATTGTAGCCATCAATCGCCGGAATCAAAGAAGCTTCATTCTTGACCCCACTGTCCGTTTTGAGAAGGATGATCAACAAGCCAATAACGTCAAAGATGAAAAGAAGTTTATTTACAACCCATGTATTCCTCACTTCAGTGAGAGATACAAAATGAATATTAATACATGGGAAGTGAAAGGACTTCTTTTTGGCGCTAGGGGAACTTCATTTAAGTTAACCAAAACCATTCTCCTTTCTCTTAAATTTTCTAATGAGGACATTAACAAAATTTGTCTAATGGTATTGAGAGATTCATTATCCATTTTACACAATCACTTGTATAATAGTAAACATTTTTTTTAACTTCATTTCATTACTCTTCAATGTATTTTCATCTCATGTTTCTCCGAACTCAAATTGTACTTTATTTTTAAATTTATCATTGTTCCGTATTCTCTCCGCAATCATATTGTATTTTTCATTTAACCTCTGCTTTGTATTCTGGATCCTAGTGGTCAGCCGTAGATTTCGGCCAGATGTCCCAAAAATTGTGGAAATTGTTGTTAATAAATCAACAGATATTGCTCCTTTCTATTAAGTAAATTTCATAACAGTTCAAAGAAAAGTTTATGCAATGAACAAACAAGGCTGTGGTTTTCAGTATTTAAAGGAAAAGTTTGCCATTTTGAATGAAGGCCAATTAAAAGAGGGCATTTTCATCGGTCCACAAATTCACAAAGTTATGGTTGACTCTTTGTGTGAGGAAAAACTTTCCGTTATAGACAAAATGGCATGACGTGCTTTCAAAGAAGTTTGCTCAAGTTTCCTTGGAAATTCTAGGGCAGACAGCTACATAGAACTTGTTGTGTAAACCATGTCAAGGGCATATGAGAAAATGGGGTGTAATATGTCTCTCAAAATACATTTTTACATTCTCTTTTGGATTTCTTTCCTCCTAACCTTGGAAAGGTAAGCGACGAGCATGGGGAAAGATTTCATGAAGAAATATCTGAAATGGAAAGGCGATATAAAGGAAGATCATCCTCCATCATGCTTGCAGACTATTGTTGGTTCCTTGTAAAAGACAGTCCCGAGTTTAGTTATAAACGGAAGCCATCCAGAAAATTCTTTTAAAGTAAGTTCAAATTCCGAGATTTTTCTCATTATAGGCGTGAAATATTTTTATTGTTATTGTATTTTAAACTATGTAACAACATTTTTGTATCCAGTACATATTTTTTAAGCATTGTGAGACATTTTGAATCTCTAGTGTTGTAATTTTATCAGTAGCAGTAAAAATTAAAAAAAAAAAGTTATTTCATAAAAATTCCCCTGAAAATGGTGATGCGGCAATTTGGATTTTAAATTCAGATTTAAAGCACACATATTAGTAATATTCTTACTTACTTACTTACTTACTTACAAATGGCTTTTAAGGAACCCGAAGGTTCATTGCCGCCCTCACATAAGCCCGCCATCGGTCCCTATCCTGTGCAAGATTAATCCAGTCCCTATCATCATATCCCACCTGCCTCAAATCCATTTTAATATTATCCTCCCATCTACGTCTCGGCCTCCCTAAAGGTCTTTTTCCCTCCGGTCTCCCAACTAACACTCTATATGCATTTCTGGATTCGCCCATACGTGATACATGCCCTGCCCATCTCAAACGTCTGGATTTTAAGTTCCTAATTATGTCACGTGAAGAATACAATGCGTGCAGTTCTGCGTTGTGTAACTTTCTCCATTCTCCTGTAACTTCATCCCTCTTAGCCCCAAATATTTTCCTAAGCACCTTATTTTCAAACACCCTTAACCTATGTTCCTCTCTCAGAGTGAGAGTCCAAGTTTCACAACCATACAGAACAACCGGTAATATTCACCTATTTTTATTTCGGAGCAAGACAAAAAGTAAAAATTTGTTGTTCAGTGATATCATCAGAAATTATTTTAGATAAATCCGTTAAACCTCTGCTTAGTAAGAAGTTCCACACAGAAAAAGTTTTCCGGTTTTCTTGTTCGGTGAAACCCCTTTCTCGGAAAGTACTGAAGCTGTAAGTTCCTGGGTCACTACTTCATTGGATGACAGGTAAGACTATTTCCTTTTTCTATTGAATTCTATAGTTGCAAAAGTCCCTATCTGAGAAGTTCATATACAGGGCTATTCAAAAAGAAGGAGCAGATTTCAAATATTTATTTCTTCCAAACTACAAAAGACAGAAACACATTTCCAACGTTCCTGGGCAGACGAAAGTTTAAATTTTGAACAGTCCGAGTAGAACTTCCAATCACGGCCGCATTGGCGCTGTTGATTGTCTATAGTAAAATGGCGACACAAAAAGAAAAAGCATTTTGTGTGCTGCAATTAGCAAAACTTACTTACTTACTTACATACAAATGGCTTTTAAGGTAACCGAAGGTTCATTGCCGCCCTCACATAAGCACGCCATCGGTCCCTATCCTGTGCAAGATTAATCCAGTCTCTATCATCATCTCTATCAAATCCATTTTAATATTATCCTCCCATCTACGTCTCAGCCTCCCTAAAGGTCTTTTTCCCTCCGGTCTCCCAACTAACACTCTATATGCATTTCTGGATTCGCCCATATGTGCTACATGCCCTGCCCATCTCAAACGTCTGGATTTTAAGTTCCTAATTATGTCAGGTGAAGAATACAATGCGTGCAGTTCTTTGTTGTGTAACTTTCTCTATTCTCCTGTAACTTCATCCCGCTTAGCCCTAAATATTTTCCTAAGCACCTTATTCTCAAACACCCTTAACCTATGTTCCTCTCTCAGAGTGAGAGTCCAAGTTTCACAACCATACAGAACAACCGGTAATATTCAGCTATTTTTATTTCGGAGCAAGACAAAAAGTAAAAATTTGTTGTTCAGTGATATGATCAGAAATTATTTTGGATACATCCGTTAAACCTCTGCTTAGTAAGAAGTTCCACACAGAAAAAGGTTTTCCGGTTTTCTTGTTCGGCGAAACCCCTTTCTCGGAGAGTACTGAAGCTGTAAGTTCCTGGGTCACTACTTCATTGGATGACAGTTAAGACTATTTCCTTTTTCTATTGAATTGTCTAGTTTCAAAAGTCCCTATCTGAGAAGTTCATATACAGGGCTATTCAAAAAGAAGGAGCAGATTTCAAATATTTATTTCTTCCAAACTACAAAAGATAGAAACACAATTCCAACGTTCCTGGACAGACGAAAGTTTAAATTTTGAACAGTCCGGGTAGAAGTTCCAATCACGGCCGCATTGGCGCTGTTGATTGTCTGTAGTAAAATGGCACAACAGGAAAAAGCATTTTGTGTGCAGCAATTAGCAAAACTAAAGTCCATTTTTGAAGTTCAACGTGCCTTTCGCCGTCACTTAATAAACAACCGCCTCGTCATAAGCAGATTTACCAGCGGCATCGAAAATTCGTAGAAGATGGTTGCATCTGCAAACAGAAAAGCACGGGACGTCCACGCACATCGAATGAAAATGTCGAGAGTATTCGTACAGTTTACGAAAGGAGCCCAAAAAATCCACAACACGAGCAAGCAGAGAACTGGACATTCCTCAACCAATGGTATGGCGAGTTCTGAAACACCGTCTGCACATGGTGCCCCCCTCATTTCTCTAACCACGTCCGACGTTACCTGAATGGCACCATTCCAGGACGTTGGATTGGAAGAGGAGGAGAAGATCAACTTCATCGCCGGTGGCCTCCCAGGTCTCCAGACCTCACTCGTGATTTTTATCTGTGGGGTTACCTAAAAACCGTGTTTTTATCCCCCATGTCTGACATTGGCCTTAACACTCCAATCAACAGCGCCAATGCGGCCGCGCATGACAAGCAACAGCGCCAATGCGGCCGTTATTGGAACTTCTACCCGGACCGTTCAAAATTTAAACTTTCGTCTGCCCAGGAACGTTGGAAATGTGTTTCTGTCTTTTGTAGTTTGGAAGAAATAAATATTTGAAATCTGCTCCTTCTTTTTGAATAGCTCTGTATTTTATTCAAGTCACCAAAAACTGGTAGCATATGAACAGTTCATGGTCTCCGACAGTTTTTTAAGAACAAAAACAATTAAATATCGTTACAATTTCCATAAAATACCATCCTTACCCGATACCCATTTCAGCGAGTGTTGACCATTGCACTAATGGATTAGAGGTCTTTTAGAACAGTAGCAGATTTTTAATGTTTAAAATAAATCCTATAAAACATACTGTGGAATAACATATATCAATACAATGACAAGGAAAAGCGAAAAGATTCAGAAATTACTAAAAGTAAAGTAAATCCATGGCGCTACAGCCCAGCCTCACGTCCACATGCCGAAGCAGAGGTGAACGATCATCCAACCAGAATGGAGGTATCGTGTGGTTAGCACGATGATCCCCCCAGCCGTTATAGCTGGTTTGCGAAACCGGATTTTCGCTACCTATCGTAGCTCCCCAAGTGCATCACGATGCTGGGTGGGCACCGGTCCAATACACTGGCCGAAATTTCATGAGAAAATTTCTTCCTCCATGAGGACTCGAACCAGCGCGCATTCTGTAACGCGAGTCCTAGCAGAAATTACTGTTAATACAATTTCGATCAAAAGTGGATAAAACGGATTTTCGAACCTGGAAAAAGTCGTAATTTACATTACACCGTTTATTTTATCACCGCTTAGTTTACAAAAATAAAAAGACCTGCATCACAATCCAGGCTGACAAAGAGTATATCTGATACATATATTTCCAATGAGCACCTTTGCAAACACCAACAATCCTCATACCCTGAGGAGCGCCAGTTCCAGTCCATGCCCACAATCAGCTGGCATGTCATCGATAGATAAAACCGCTTGGTTCCAGTTTGTTGTTTTAATTTCGCAGCAGTGTGTTGCTAAACGATGTGTGTGCGGCCTGTAGCCTAGCAACGGGATGCGGCGCCATCAAACAAATGAGCGCCGGGATAAACCGATTATACAGAGTTCAGTATTAACATGTCACGGGAATGACAAAGAAGAATCGCATAAATTAACATACAATCCGACAGCAATACTGCGGAACGTTTTTATGTTAGGTCTCTGCATCTGTAGACACTAGCATAAAATAAATTTAAAACAAACGCATATGAAAGTTCATTGATATAATATTTTTAACGGAGTCTTCCGACAAAAGTGATAAATGACTATCTGAATATAGAGTTCAACTCGGTTATAACGCGCACGGTTAGTGGGACACATCGGGTACACCGACAATCTTTAAGAAGTAATAATAATAATAATAATAATAATAATAATAATAATAATAATAATATTTATTTTAGCTGGTGTCCACACCTGTGGAGTAACGGTCAGCGCGTCTGGCTGCGAAACCAGGTGGCCCGGGTTCGATTCCCGGTCGGGGCAAGTTACTTGGTTGAGGTTTTTTCCTGGGTTTTCCCTCAACCCAAGACGAGCAAACGCTGGGTAACTTTCGGTGCTGGACCCCGGACTCATTTCACCGGCATTATCACCTTCATCTCATTCAGACGCTAAATAACCTAAGCTGTTGATAAAGCGTCGTAAAATAACCTACTAAAATAAAAAATAAAATTTTAGCTGGCAGAGTTAAGGCCGTAAGGCCTTCTCTTCCACTCAACCAGCAAAAAGTGTATATACATATGCATGAACTTACAAAGAATTCAACAATTTGATTTAGATGAGAGTTACATGTATACAAGGGTTATTTACGAATTAAACAACAAAATACTATGAACTATTAATTAAACACTGAAATAAACTGTGTAGCAGAATTAAGCTAAAATACATAGAATGTTAATATATTTCAAATAATATTAGATAATAGAAAGAGATTATTATGAGAGAATTTTGAAAATACAGCACAATCAGGATAATGTCTAAAGAAAGAAGTAACAATGTAGTCAGTGATAGTTTAAATCAGTATGATTGGAGTGAAATGCTAATAAGGTTATCTTTTAAGCTGTTCTTAAAGGTGTTTATTGTCTTGCAGCCCCTAATACTTTGTGACAAGGAATTCCATTGACGCGAGGTGGATATTGTAAAAGATGATGAATAACGAGATGTTCTATGAAGAGGTATACTTAGCGTGCCACAGATAAGTGATCTGGTATTTACGTCGTGATTAGAGTATAGATAAGAGAAACGAGACGAAAGGTAATTAGGCGACGATTTCTATCTGTAAGAAACAATAATGTGATTTGTTTATAATTATACATTTTAACTCATTTATAACGGCATTTACCAACAATGTAAATTCTTAAAAAATTCGCTTAAGGGAAGGTCCTTCACTGCAAACCCAGCATTCTCCAGTCTTTCCTATTTTCTGCCTTTTGTTACTCTCCACGCACGATCCATATATCTTAATGTCGTCTATCATCTGATACCTTCTTCTGCCCCGAACTCTTCTCTCGTTCACCATTCCTTCCAGTGCATCCTTCAGTAGGCAGTTTCTTCTCAAGCAGTGACCCAACCAATTCCTTTTCCTCTTTCTGATCAGTTTCAACATCATTCTTTCTTCACCCACTCTTTCCAACACAGTTTCGTTTCTTATTCTGTCTGTCCATTTCACACGCTCCATTCTTCTCCATATCCACATTTCAAATGCTTCTAGTCGCTTCTCTTCACTTCGTCGTAATGTCCATGACAAATGACTGTAGTAATCAAGTCTCCTTGGCAACACATAGCCATTAGGATATAATGGCTGCATCAGCAAACTTGTATCGATAACATTATTCGATTTATCTAACAAAATGAATTATTATCGGTCACAAACTTAGTTGTTGGGTTGTACCTCCAAACGCGTTGAACATAAACTTTCAATGCTATGCGTTTCTGAATTGATTACATTCGCAACACTTGCTACCAAGCTCACAATATCTAACAGATGTTTCATTCTTTCATTAATAACTAAAAAAACTAAGGATTTTCGGACATATGTTTACATGAACTTTTTTTTCTTGTTTTGGTGTGAGGAACATGCCCCCAAGGTTTGTCAAAGTATTTCTGAAACACCCTGTAATGACGGTCTGTCTACTATCATTTCCAAAAACATTAGACTCATAGATAATTTTTTCTACTTAAACCACAAAAGTTACAGATAAATTTTATTAGATTTTTTTTGTTCGGTAATTTATGCTCTATCACCAGTATTCTTTTGGCAGTTTATATCGTTTACACCCTGTATAAATTTTTGAAGTAGTAATTTATACAGGGACATCATTTTATTTTTACTTCAATTTTTATTTTACCTGAGTTTTTTAATGTACTTCACTCCCACCCCTTCTACTAATGAAGTTCCAACTGTCCTCCACACAGAGCCAAGACCGCATATCGTAAACAGTACTGAGTTAGTTTTCCAGTGACGAAAGACCTTTCAATATTGAGTTATATTTTCTCACAGGTACTGTCGTCCGTTTGCCTACGTCGCGTTTCCCCCACCTGCTTCTACTTGCCCCTCTGTAAAGGCTAGTGGCTGGACTGCCTTAGCTCTTTTTCTGAAAACATTAATTTCTGTTAGGAATTGGACGTCTACGTAATATTATACAACTGTTTAAAATAACTTAAATAAAAGGGCCTCGTTAAGTAATTAACTGTCACGTGATTTCCTCCTTTCTACGATCCTGCGACATAACCACTTGGACGGACAGTAGATAGCATGTCTGAGTAATTTTATCTTTTCGGATCGGGCAGAAGTGAAGATTGAATTTACAGTACGTAAGGTACTCTTTTATAGAGTAGGTACAGAATTATTTCAACATGAGTTACTAGTACAAAGGACGAAACTGGCAATTGGGATTAGGTACAATAGTCTATAGTGCGATAATATGCACAAAAGAACTGAAGCCTGTATCGAAATGAACGGCCACCATTTCCAAAAATGTGTTTAAATATTCATATTATGATTATTTTTCAATTTAACTTCATTCTCTACATTGTACGCTAATGTGCTGTAGACAGTATAATATACACTGCATAATGAATACGTTCGCATGGATAACTCAGTTCGTGAGTAAAAACACTTATTGTTAATACTGTACTGTATTTTGATTATACAGAAACCTAATAAAATTATCAAACTCAAAATTGCGATATTTCCTAGTTTACGTAAATGGATGAACTACTTTTCTTTCCTCCTATACCTAGTAAAGTGATTTGTTTGTATTTTACACCAGTATCATCGAACTCCAGTCGTGGAAGGGGGTAGCAAACGGTTTTTCCGGTTCTCAACTGTTAATCCAAAGGTATAGCCAGGTTAATATTTTTTTTTATTTTAGTTGGTTATTTAACGACGCTGTATCAACTACTAGGTTATTTAGCGTTGATGAGATTGGTGATAGCGAGATGATATTTGGCGAGATGAGGCCGAGAATTCGCCATAGATTATCTTGCATTCACATTACGGTTGGGGAAAACCTCGGGAAAAAAACCCAACCAGATAATCAGCCAAAGCAGGGATCGAACCCGCGCCCGAACGCAACTTCAGACCGACAGGCAGGCAAGTGCCTTAACCGACTGACCCACGCCGGTGGCTAGGCTAATATTAAAAATGTTAGTAAAAATAAAATGATGCCCCTGTAGTAACTTTTTCCATGATAGGCTAAAAACACGCACTGTATCAACTGTAAGGTTACCGATATTTGGCCTGAGTGGAATTGATAATGAAATGGTATTTCGCGACATGAATAGGAGCCTAAGGTTTTTCCGTGGTTTTCCTAAGGCGCTAAGACAAATGTCGGGATGAGCCCTAAAAAAAAGGGGGGCCACGGACCTGCACTCATATCCCCATGATTCTCCCTAATTACTCTAAATTAATTAACAATTACATCTCTCTCCCCCCTCTTCGTAATTAAGCCATCATATAGCCAAATGGCTTGTCTCAAAATTGAGACGATTCAACAAGGCTCATGACAACAATCACCTCCTACATAATAGCCAAATTGGCTAGTCTCTTATAAATGAGACAACTCATCTTGCCTAAGGTATTCCGTGGTTTTCCTCAGGCGTAAGACAAATGTCGGGATGAGCCCTATAAGAAATGGGCCACGGACCTATATGCCCTTCCCCATATATATTCCCCCCTTTATTATAAACGTCATATGCCCTAGTTCAGAACCTATAAATTGTCTATTAAATATACGAGGTCACTCAATTAGTCGCAAATTGAAAGGACAGGGACCTCTCAAATTGCAGATTTAGAATTCACGGTGCTTCTTCCGACGGCCTTCACATGCTTTGTCATCGAACAACAGATGACAGCGTCTTGCCATCCTAACGGCAAACACCAGCCATCTCCTCCCCGCCCCGTTCCGTGATCACTTGATCAAATCTCAGTCCCCCTCGCGTATGTGGTACCTAAGAGGTTACGTCCAATTTCGGCTTCCCCTTCAAAATTTTCTAGAGCTCCTTCAGTGGAGCAGCGTAACCCGGAGTGAGACTAGTGGCCAACAGGCTTGGAGCTCACATATTTAGTTTTGTACAGCCCCCAACCCCTTGCAAGGACGCGTTTTGTGTACCTTTTAAATTTGTCCTCCCAATTCTCTTTCGATTTTTCGATGAATAGGAGAATTAGTTACGAGATTATCTGATATTCGCCTCAGAGCTGGAGAAAACCTAGCAAAAAAAACCAAAACTATTAGCAAATCGTTTCAACCTTCCAAATGTTGCTTCGGTATATATCGGTAGCAATGGGAAAAGTTCAAGCTACATCTCTTGGACGAAATGAAAGTGATTTTCCACGGGCCCCTGTCCGATATCCCTTCCTATGCAAATAGCAGGGCCGGCTGAATGGTCCCTCCCTATATGGAGGCAGTTCTCTCCTTGTAAAGGCAGTTAAGCCCCGGGCACGGCATCAATGCAAGGTCCCAACACACGCGGGTTCGTTGACATGCACCGGGCAGCAGTCCCCATATCCTGTCTCCTCTGACACTTCACGGAATTTGAGTAATGAATGTGGTAGAGGCGGTGAGAAAGGAAGAATACAAATGTGCCTTATTTGGGACACGCACAAAAACAACTTCCTAGCAAATTAAGGCTTATCCTGTAGCATTGCATTTTTTTTTATTCAATTGTTTCATAATTTCTAGCAAAACTTGCGCAAGAAATATACTTACACTCAGCTTTAGCTCAATAGGCAACCACGGTGTTCTTTCCCGCGTCGAAGACCTGGGTTTGAATCTATTCTGATATTCTGAGTTGTTCTTCGTCACAGGAAATTTGTGATGCTAATATTTGAGGAGAAAAATTCGCTCCGGCGCCGGGGAGGAAGATTCGATCCGGTGCTGTGGGTTGAATTCGGCGTAGCTCAGTGGTCAGCAGTGGCGTAGCATGACATTTTGAGCAGGGGAAGCTAACTCAAGTTGTCTTTCATGCAGTATGAGAAAACGTATTACAAAAATACAGTCTTAAAATAAATAGTAGTCAATGTCAAGTCAGCAGTCGAAGATTGGTTGGAACCTCGTAAGTAACACCAATAAGGCATGACCTCAAATGATACGTAGTAAAATATGATTTCACGGTTTACACATATCTCTTAACAAATAGACACGTACAGGGACATCACTTTATTTTTACCAACATTTTTAACATTAACCTGGCTATACTCGGATACACTGTTGCCCCCTTCCATTACAGGAGTTTGATGTTACTAGTGCAATATGTAAACAAATTATTTTACTAGCTATAGGAGGAGAGAAAAGTAGTGTATCCATTTATGTTGTAGGGAAATACGATATTACGATTTTCAGTTTGATCATTAGGCTACTTTTACGGTATTTTATCAAAATACAGTAGAGTAGTAACATTTTTTTTCACAAACTCAACTCTTCAGGCGGTTTTAATCAATACATAATGGCTACTTTATTCAGCATATTACCGTACTTTCGGTAACTCTAATCTTCACTTCCGCTCAGTCCATACAGATAAAGTTATTCAGTCATGCTACACACCGTACCTGTGCGAAATAAGCAGGGGCGGGTATTTACGGAGATCGCGAAAATCACAACATAACAGATATATAATATATTTTTACTAATCTTCACGAATTAAGTGATTCTGATTAAAATATACGTATAAAACAATCACAACAAATCGCGAAATAAAGTTCTAATAGCGAAATATGAACACATTCGCGAATTATTATAATTGTGTCGTTTTATAGCGAATTTCATATTCTGAGTTCTTTTTTCGGACATTTCTTTTTCATTTGAATTTGTTGCACATTCAAGTAGGCTATATTACATGGTATTCCAGGTGTTCTGATTACATTAGTGAACTCAAAAGACGGGGAATTCAATATTTCACTAATAATTTGAAAGTATTAATTTGAGGGCTGTAAGTTTTTTTTTTTTCCGTTTTTAATGAATGTGTGTTAAATACAGTCTCAATCCAACAAATACTGTCTATCGGCCATACCGCACCTTTACCAGAATCCAATGAACCTTTAATGTTAATTATTTGGAAAGTAATATTCGTACCGTGTTAATATTCCAATTTCAAAATAATTATCTTTTCCAAAATTTCCATTAATCTCCGCCAAGAGTACAAATCAATCTCCAACAATCTCCGCCGACACTAATACTAAAAAACACAAATGATAAAATTAATCTCCATAAATACCTGCCCCTGGAAATAAGCTTCAGTAATATAGGCTCTTCCTTCTATGGAAAACGCACACATTTCTGAAACACACTATACTTTGTAGTGTTTACTTCACTGCTAGCAGACTTCGAATGCAACAGCGGCCGTAAGTTCGTGTGGCTGACGGGAGCAAGGACATTAGTGAAGGGGTGGAAGTCAAGTACATTCAGAAACGTAGGTACAATAAAAATGCAAGTAAAAATAAAATGATGTCCCTGTATAAGTATAACATTACCTCACTCCCTGTCATACTTAGAGAAATCACAATATTAGTATCATTACGTAAGTATGCGTCTGTCTTTTAGTTGTGTCCTTCATTGACAGCAAGGGAGTCGGTCATTTCTTTTTTAAATCACACTTTTGTTCGTAAGTCAGTCTTGATAATACAATTGTCCTAAAAAAAATAGAAGTAAATTAGTGTCAGGAACTGTTATTTCGCTCATTATTTATTATATCAGCCACAAGGCACACTAACACTTCAACTGAACACAACTCACGAAAAGGGATAACTCGGAAACTACTTATGTTAAATGTTAAAGCTAGCTTCTTGCGAGCCTTGCGACCAGGGTAGTTTACTTAGAAAGGGATGGAAAATCTGCGGGGTGGATTACACAGAAGAAACCAGTCTGCTTGGAAGCTGGTGTGTGCAGGCTTCTTGTTTACTGCTGCATCACAAATAATCCTGAGCTGCCGCATCACAATATTTAACGCGTAAATACAAAT
The DNA here is from genome assembly GCA_025594305.2 of Periplaneta americana. NCBI lineage: Eukaryota > Metazoa > Arthropoda > Insecta > Blattodea > Blattidae > Periplaneta > Periplaneta americana. Next base: position 108,723,176 of record JAJSOF020000031.1, on the reverse strand, counting down.
TCTATTAAAATTAATAAATAATTTTGTCCATACACTGCAGGTTTATTATGAAATTATTATTAACTGGGGAAGCTGAGCATTTTAGCTTACATTGACGCTACGCCACTGGCGGTCAGAGCGCTTGGTACGTAGAACCAAGGACCCGGGTTCGATCCCAGGCGCCGGAGCGAATTTTTCTCCTCAAATATTAATTGTCAACATTACAGAGATTATTCTGTAGGACAAATTAATAAATCCATAATATTCTCATAGCTAGCAGTGCATCATAACTGCGGAATCCCGGCCAAATAAGTCACTCAATTGAGTGCGCTCCTAGTATAATGGCAGTTGACATTGGACATATACGTCAACATATATGCCTAACTTGGAGTCAGGCCACAAAGGGAAACACTGAAGGAGGAAGATTCGATCCGGTGCTGTGGATTGAATTCGGCGTAGCTCAGTGGTCAGAGCGCTTGGTACGTAGAACCAAGGATCCGGGTTCGATCCCCGGCGTCGGAGCGAAATATTAATTGTCAACATTACAGAGATTATTCTGTAGGACAAATTAATAAATCCATAAAATTTGTGATGCTGTAAAAATTGAGCCTGTAGTGAAAACGGGGATACCCGTGAAAGCTTACCACTTAACACCGTCTTTTCCACTAAAAATTCTACTTCAACCCATCTGGATTCAAACTCGGTATACCAGCGTGGAAAGTCGACACTCCTGCCGTTCTGGTGACGAAGCGCTAACATTTAATAATTCATAAATTTGTGGAAAACATCACGGAAATTCTTCACAGCACAATTTTCACCCAATTTTCTGTTAATTAGAAACAGTTCATTAAAGATATTAAAAATGCAGACTATTACACAGGATGAATCAAAAGTCTGGAATCATATTATATTAATATTATATTATATAATTCCATTGCCGCTGTAATTATATTTTAGTTCCTGTTTTATTTTACTTATTTATTTTTATTATTATTATTATTATTATCATTTTTTAATATTATATCTGAACTGCGACCGAGCACGGGCGCTGCTCATTCGGTCTCAAATTTTGTTAATACTACTGTATCTTCTTTTTATATTGCTTATATTGTTTTATTTCTATTTCTCTTGTTTGTTTTGTAATTATATTCTTTATTCTGTATATTTAAATTTAAATAAAATTAAATTAAAATTAAACAAACAATTAAATTAAAATATAAATATCTTCCATATGCTTGATTTTCGATTACTATAAGTGTTGCCGGTATTTGCAAGACTAAATGCTCTACCAGTGACACATTCGATTCTAGCCCTCAGCTATCTCAAAAGCCGCCATTTTGGATGCAACTTTGAAATTTTAAATGGAAAGGAGTCATGTAGGTACTCAAAATCATGTGAAATTTTCTGAAAAAAAAAAACAATGGTGCAATCTGTTTTGAGATATCTCTAATCGTTTTCAAGTTATTTAAAGATAACTGTCATAATGACACAATAGTAATATACGTTACAAGAGCGGTATGTTGTTCGAGGAAAAGATTGAAAAAGCGAAATGTAGTTGAGCTTTTTTGATTTCCGAGAACATGAAAACAAACATACCGCTCGTGTATCGTACATTATTTTGTGCGAAGATCGTTTATTACATACCTGAACGAGAAATTTCTAATTAGTTGCAATGAAATCTCCATCTTGGTTTCTGTTCAATGACGGCAACTTTGGAAAACAAATATATCTATCTTCAACATTGTTCCTATAAAATGTTTTCTGTCTTTACTATACTCCAGCAGGCCGTGATATACGTCTGTCTTTTTTCCCCCAGTCTATGTTGAGTCTGGAATCGTGTTGATTTTTTCACGGCTTCCTTAATGTTACTTGCATTACAAATGCAGTAACTTTAGTGGTGTTGTAGAATGTTATGTTTTATTTAACGACGCTCGCAACTGCAGTGGTTATATCAGCGTCGCCGGATGTGCCGGAATTTTGTCCCGCAGGAGTTCTTTTTACATGCCAGTAAATCTACTGACATGAGCCTGTCACATTTAAGCACACTTAAATGCCATCGACCTGGCCCGGGATCGAACCCGCAACCTTGGGCATAGAAGGCCAGCGCTATACCAACTTGCCAACCAGGTCGACCGGTGTTGTAGAGTTTACTTAATTTTTGCAAATATTTAAAAACAATAATTAACAGTGCAATTTAGGTGAAATTGCAATGGTAAGTTTCAATTTATAATTATTACTATATTGAACGTCTTTAAAAATAATATGTTAAAAGCCTAAAGCAGTAAAATGAATATGACGCTTAAGCGGTAAGAATAGAGAAATTGTTGTGTGTATTACGTTGGGAATACTGAATGTGGTATTTCACACTTACCGCGTATTGGTTGTGTGCGGAAAACAAGCAAATACGCACGATCTCGCACAAACATTAGTTATATCTATAGATATAACATGGTACAGTACTAAGGGGGCTTTGGAAAAAGTGTTTTTTATACAATTCTAGTAATTAACTTTTCCTGCTTTATTATTTGGTTAACCTGTGACAATTTCAATGCATTGTTGTGATTATTTGAAGCTTTCCTATAACAAATTTCTTGATTTTCGTGATGGCATTATCGAAAGAGAAAAGAATTGATATAATTCTTCATTCTGGTGGATTAAACCACAGAAATGTTGCAGCAGATTGAACGAACAGTTCCCTGGACATTGGATTGGTCGGCGTGGACCAGTAGAATGGCCGGCCAGGTCTCCAGATTTAACACCCCTTGATTTTTTCTTTTGGGGTTACATAAAGAGCTTTACACCCACAACAACCATCGCACCAAATACCACAACTATAATGAGTACCACTATTACCACCTGTTGGAAGTTCAGTAATTCTGCTCAATTCTTGACTTATATTTTGCAAGTAAAATTTGATAATATAGACTTTAATTAACACAGTACGCTTTCATCGTCACGCCCCCAGTTACGGAGGCTTTGGGCACTCAGGAAAATGTACAGGCTAATTTCTGCATCGCTCAAGTAAGTTTAGTTTGTCTGACGAAATGTTCAATATCGCAGTTTGCGAGATCCTGTGCGAGAGTTGCTAATTTGATTAATTACTGGAATGTAGCTTAAAGAAGCGGCCATTCACAAAGCTTCAAAGAGACTTCCCGGCAGAGCAAAATAAAACATAACCAACATTATTTAATTAACGTCGACTACGCATCACAGAGCTGAAATCGACTGCATCGTGAAGTTGGTAACAGTGTCAACGCTTCTCCAGAGGCGAGCACTTACACCACTGTGCTCTTGCATGTGATCTGCATACTGTAAGTATGAAGAGGATAAGAGGGCAGACACAATAGAAGAAAATACGAGGAGAGGAAATATAACACAAGAGAAAAGAGGAAGAGAAGAGAGAGGAAAGTAAATGAAAATAAATTCGGAGGTTAAATAAAGGAAAACCGATATAAGAGATGATAATAGGAGGAAAAGAATCGGTAGGTGTACAGCTTCACTATGTTGCATATCTTTACGTAGAACTATGTGAGGGTGAGAAAGTTCTGTCTGTCGCAACCGATGAACCTGCATGAATAACGGTCCTTGCATATTCCACTCCTCCTATTTCACCCGTCACCCTATTCCACTCGTCCTATTTCACCAGTCGCCCTATTCCACTCGTCCTCCTAATCCACTCGTCCTTCTATTCCACTCGTCCTATTCCCCTCGTCCTATTTCACCCGTCACCCTATTCCACTCGTCCTCCTAATCCACTCGTTCTTCTATTCCACTCGTCCTATTCCCCTCGTCCTATTTCACCCGTCGCCCTATTCCACTCGTCCTCCTAATCCACTCGTACTATTTCACCCGTCACCCTATTCCCCTCGTTCTATTTCACCCGTCGCCCTATTCCACTCGTCCTATTTCACCCGTCACCCTATTCCACTCGTCCTCCTAATCCACTCGTCCTCCTATTTCACCCGTCACCCTATTCCACTCGTCCTCCTAATCCACTCGTCATCCTAATCCACTCGTCCTATTTCACCCGTCGCCCTATTCCACTCGTCCTCCTAATCCACTCGTCCTTCTATTCCACTCGTCCTATTTCACCCGTCACCCTATTCCACTCGTCATCCTAATCCACTCGTCCTTCTATTCCACTCGTCCTCCTATTTCACCCGTCGCCCTATTCCACTCGTCCTCCTAATCCACTCGTCCTTCTATTCCACTCGTCCTATTCCCCTCGTCCTATTTCACCCGTCACCCTATTCCACTCGTCCTCCTAATCCACTCGTCCTCCTATTTCACCCGTCACCTTATTCCACTCTCCTTCTATTCCACTCGTCCACCTATTTCATCCGTCACCCTATTCCACTCGTCATCCTAATCCACTCGTCCTCCTATTCCACTCGCCCTCCTATTTCACCCGTCGCCGTATTCCACTCGTCCTCCTAATCCACTCGTCCTATTTCACCCGTCACCCTATTCCACTCGTCCTCCTAATCCACTCGTCCTTCTATTCCACTCGCCCTCCTATTTCACCCGTCGCCCTATTCCACTCGTCATCCTATTCCACTCGTCCTCCTAATCCACTCGTCTTTCTATTCCACTTGTCCTCCTATTCCACTCGTCCTCCTAATCCACTCGTCTTCCTATTCCACTCGTCCTATTTCTCTCTCTTCGTTTTTCTTCTGTTCTCTTTCTCCTCTCAGCATTCACTTATTCCCCTCGTACCCACCTTGTTCTCTTTCTATTCCCCGCGTTCTATTTCTATTTCTTATCTTCTTCTTGTTACCCTTGTCCTCCTCGCATTTGTATTAATAGGGAATCAAAGCGCAGAATTGTGCAGAGCCCTTCTTCTTCTAAATTGAGAAACTTGAAGCTTTATTGCTGTATGTGTTTGCCTACGATCTAACCAGCTCTGAAGGCAAGGAGTATCAGGAGTACAAGAGAACGGCCATCGCTGTAGATCAGTAGTTGCTGATCAGCTGGTTGGATGCCACTGCAGTGTATTCCAGCGCCAGACCCACCCTGTGATGTTTCAGGGGTGGTTACATGAGCCGGAAATCGATTTTGAAGAGGTTCCTCCCTCTTTGAATGCAACCCCCACCAATCCTCTGCGAGCAGCTGAGCCCTCAGGGCAGGACTTAAAATACTCTGGCTAGTTTCCAGACAGCACCTCAAAAATCTACGGCGAACAATTGCTGGTTCACATGGCAACCAGTCAGACAGATGAAGGGCGAAAAAATGAGAGACAGAATGGAGGGAAATTAAAAACAAGACAAGAGCATAAAGTATGAAGTGAGAGGAGAAAGAAAGCGGACAAAGAAAAAGAGTAAGAAAAGGAGAAAAGGTGAAGACAGAAGAGGGGAAGAAATAGGTACAAAAGTAAATGGCAGAAGGAAAAAGACAGTAACGTAGAAGTAGGCATAGACATCTACGAGAAAATATAAATTGGACAATCACATTTATCAAAATTAGTCACATAAGATGATTTAAGGCGAAGTACATATGAGAATGTAAATAAATTAGAATATGTAGAAATTGCTTAAAATACTCCAGAGTTATATATACGAATATTAGGCATATGAAATAGATACAAGTGAGAGATACGGCACAAATAGAGAGGGTAGTGATAGCAAACGAAGAAAATAGAAAGAAAAAATACCATAAAGATAAATAAGACAAAACGAACACATGAGAGATTAAGAAGAGCGGAGGAGAAAAAGATGAGAGGAAAAAGAAAAAAAGTAGAGGAAAGAGAAAGACCAGAAATGAAACATAAACAGAGAAAATGAGAAAAAAACAAGAAAGCGAAAATATAGAAAGAGAGATGATGAAGCAAAAGAGAGAGAAGAGGAAAGAGAGAAAAGGGGAATAGAAGGGGTAAAACTGAAGACGAAAAACAAATAAGAAGGAAATGCGATAAAAAGAAGAGAAAAAAAGAAAGAGAAATATAAGAAATAGAGAACGAAAAACAGACAAAAGAAAGCAAAAGAGAAAAGACAGATAAAAGAAAAGAGAGAAAAGATGAAAAAGAGAGATAAAGAAAGCGAAAACAGAGCAGCGAGGGAAAAATAGTTAACAGAAAGAGAATTGAAAAAAGAAAAATAGAGAAACGGAAACACGACAGAAAAGAAGAAAGAGAAGCAAGAAAAATAAAGATGAGGAAAAAGAAAAAATAAAGTAGAGGAAAGAGAAAGACCAGAAATGAAAAATAAACAGAGAAAAGAGAAAAAAACAAGAAAGCGAAAAGATAGAAAGAGAGATGAAGCAAAAGAGACGAAAGATAAAAAAGGGGTAAAACTGAAGACGAAAAACAAATAAGAAGGAAATACGATGAGAAAAAAGAGAGAGAAATAGAAGAAATAGAGAACGGAAAACAAACAAAAGAAACCAAAAGAGAGAAGAGAGATAAAGGAAAAGAGAAGAGAGATAAAGGAAAAGAGAGGAAAGATGAAAAAGAGAAAAATAAAGAAAACGAAAACAAAGCAACGAGGGAAAAATAGTTATCAGAAAGAAAATTGGGAAAAGAAAAAAGAGAAAAGGGAAGAAAGAGGACTAAGAAAAATAAACACGAGGAAATAGAAAGCGATAGAGAAAACAAAGAAAGAATAGAGAAAAGTAAAATGACATGAGAGAAAAAACAAAAGGGAGAAAGGTGATAGAAAATTAGAAAAGAAAAAGAGAAAGAAAAAATAAAAGAAAAGAGAAAGAGAGAAAACGAGTACAGAAAAATTAAGAAATATAAGAGAAATATATTATAAAATGATGTAAAAAATGAGTAAGCAAAACGAAATACGAGACAAATAAAAAATAAAGAGGAGAAAGAGATTTATAAGACGTCTGAAGGCTACAAAATAGCTTCACGAAAAACGCTGGAAAAACCTCAACTAGGTAATTTGTCCTAACCAGGATTTGAACCGGACCCATTTGCTTCACGGTCAGGCATAGTAACCGTTATTCCACAGCAGTGGACCGTTTGATTATTTTCAGTTGAAATTCAAATACTACTGTATTTACGATGAGGAATCGATTATGTTGTAATATAACTTCATTAAATCACTCGTGGATTTATCACTTTTTCCTATTATGTTAATTTCCATTAACGACCACTAAAAATACCGTATCGCTGCAACAGGAGACTCAAAAGTCACCGGGGATACCAAATGAATGAATTTCTCCGTCTCATTGAAAGAGATGGTGAACGGATGAGGGGCATGGAATTTTCATGGCACTTGGCCCGAGCTGGAAAACCTGTTTTGGGGGGCAGAGTTATGGCCAGTAGTACACGCAAGCTGTCTTGAAATTGAGCCAATTCCCAACTAAACATTTCCCGTCTCTCGGACCTTCACGGCTGCTATGGAAACCAGTGCTATAGGCTATGCCAGCCTGTCTAGACGAGATGGCTGCCTTTTAATTCGCTTATTGTTACGACCAAAACACATTCAGTGATATTGGGGCACAGTTCATGCAGTCGATGACCTTCCATTAAATGAAGTGAGTTCGGTTTCCGCCGGATCCATTTAACAGTACGAGAAGTCAAACCGCTTCGGAGATACAATCTTCAAAATTTACAAAAATAATTTTTCATGTACATCATATCCTGGTAAATTGACTCGTACATAGATACTGAATATGAAAAAATGCGTCCAATAGTTTAGTAGAAATCGTTGTACACAGATAGACTAGTACTAAAATTATTATATTTCATGTACATCATTCCCTGATAAATTGACTCGTACATACTGAATATGAACAAAATCCGTCCAATAGTTTAGTAGAAATCGCTGTACACAGACAGACTAGTACTAAAATTATTATATTTCATGTACATCATTCCCTGATAAATTGACTCGTAGATACTGAATATGAACAAAATCCGTCCAATAGTTTAGTAGAAATCGCTGTACACAGACAGACTAGTACTAAAATTATTATAAATTCATGTACATCATTCCCTGATAAATTGACTCGTAGATACTGAATATGAACAAAATCCGTCCAATAGTTTAGTAGAAATCGCTGTACACAGACAGACTAGTACTAAAATTATTATATTTCATGTACATCATTCCCTGATAAATTGACTCGTAGATACTGAATATGAACAAAATCCGTCCAATAGTTTAGTAGAAATCGCTGTACACAGACAGACTAGTACTAAAATTATTATAAATTCATGTACATCATTCCCTGATAAATTGACTCGTAGATACTGAATATGAACAAAATCCGTCCAATAGTTTACTAGAAATCGCAGTACACAGACAGACTAGTACTAAAATTATTATATTTCATGTACATCATTCCCTGATAAATTGACTCGTAGATACTGAATATGAACAAAATCCGTCCAATAGTTTAGTAGAAATCGCTGTACACAGACAGACTAGTACTAAAATTATTATATTTCATGTACATCATTCCCTGATAAATTGACTCGTAGATACTGAATATGAACAAAATCCGTCCAATAGTTTAGTAGAAATCGCTGTACACAGACAGACTAGTGCTAAAATTATTATATTTCATGTACATCATTCCCTGATAAATTGACTCGTAGATACTGAATATGAACAAAATCCGTCCAATAGTTTAGTAGAAATCGCTGTACACAGACAGACTAGTACTAAAATTATTATATTTCATGTACATCATTCCCTGATAAATTGACTCGTAGATACTGAATATGAAAAAATCCGTCCAATAATTTAGTAGAAATCGCTGTACACAGACAGACTAGTACTAAAATTAATGTACATCATTCCCTGATTAATTGACTCGTAGATACTGAATATGAACAAAATCCGTCCAATAGTTTAGTAGAAATCGCTGTACACAGACAGACTAGTACTAAAATTATTATATTTCATGTACATCATTCCCTGATAAATTGACTCGTAGATACTGAATATGAACAAAATCCGTCCAATAGTTTAGTAGAAATCGCTGTACACAGACAGACTAGTACTAAAATTATTATATTTCATGTACATCATTCCCTGATAAATTGACTCGTAGATACTGAATATGAACAAAAGAAAGTCCGTACTCTTTTGCGATAATCTCGAAATATGCCTTCTCTTCATAAATTTTGTAATGAGAAGGTAAACAAAATTTAAGCAAAATACGTAATGGAAATTTTTTAACATACTGTAGTAGGCTACTGATATTTGCCATTTAAAACAAAACTAATAAAGGTAAATATGAATAATTGACCTTTTCAAAGTAAACAAGTCATTAACGAAGTCGGAAATGGTAGAATCGTTTCGCAGTGCCCTGTAGTGCAGTTTTCAATTTTCAGCAGTGGATGCAGCATGATGATGTCATCACGGGCCGGAGGTAGAAAGGAAATTGAGAGCGCTTCTCTATGGTAATGGCCACTGGGGCGTGCACAGGAGCGATGTGTCAAAAACCATCCTGATATTTCAACAATCGACTGCTGACAAAAGAGGCACAATGCTTTATCGGTGACTCAATGAGCCACCTGCATTCCACAATCAGTATTTTGATTAGCTATATCCTGTGACTGAAAATAGTGCCGGCCAGTTACTAGCTAGATCTGTCCTATTGGAGAAGGATGAATTTTACATCTCGTAGCGTTTGTAACAACTAACGCCGCGGACAAAGACTTCCTCTCTGTTGTTCTTCTCTCAGTAATTCCCATTGCACTTCTGTTCATTGTCCTCTAGCCTTTGTAATATTCGCTCTTTTATCTTCTCTTCCCAGTTATGTTACACCCTCTTCATTTTTCCTTCTCCACTTCACTTTTCTTTCCACTTCTTCATTCTCTTATCATCCGGAGCTGCGTTCGGGCTTGGGTTGGATCCCCCTTTGGTCTTTGGTTTCTTCCGAGGTTTTCTCCAGCCGTGGGACTGAAGCCGGATGGTCTATGGCGAGTCCTTGGCATCAACCCCTTTGATTTGATTACCTGGTTGGATTTTTCCGAGGTTTCCCCCACCAAAAGGCAAATGCCGGGTAATATTTTGGCGAATCCTCGGACCTCATCTCATCTCACTACATCTCGCCAAAAAAAAATAAAAATAATAAAAATAAAATAAAATAAAATGTAAAAAATTGTAAAAATGGTAGAAAATTACTAAATTGTAAAACTATAAAAATTTGTAAAAATTGTAACTGTAATATTGTAAAATGTTGACTTGTTCCACATCTTAAAGCTTCATTGCTCATGTAAGATCTATGGAATAAAATAAATGAATGAGTTCCTTATCTTTAAATTTCCCTTCCTCTCCCATATTCTTTAATTCTCCAGGCCTTACGTATCTTCACATTTGTCTGCTGGTGTTATTCCTCTTTCTTTTTTGTTTTCATACTCTTCATTCCTCTTTTGTTCTCCCAGTCTTATATTTTTCTCCTTTGCTCTCTACATTTTTCCTTTTTTGCACTTTGTCTAAATTTCTGTCTTCTTTGTTCAATTGTTCCTCTTTTTCTTATTATTCAGTTACTATCCTGTTCTATCTCGTTCTTCAGTTTTCTTCTCTTATTTCTTGTTTTCCAGTTTTCTCTTCTTGTTCTTCAGTGTTTCTTTTCTTCTCTTCTTTGTTATTCAACTTTTCTTTACTTCTTTCTTGTTCTTCAATTTCTCTTCTCTCCTTTATTCTTCTTAAATTTTTCTTTTTTTATTTCTTGTTCTTCAATACTTCTTTTCCTCTTTCTTGTCCAATCTTTCTTCTCCTCTTTCTGGTTCAAGTTTTCTTCTCTCCTTTTTTGTTTTTCAGTTGTTCTTTCTTCTCTTCAATTTTTCTTTTCTTTTTTTCTTATTCTTCAATTCTTTCTTGTTTTTCAATTTTTATTTTCTTCTTTCTTGTTCTTCAATGCTTCTTTTCTTCTTTCATTTTCTTTAATTTTTTCCTCTTTTTTTCCTTCAATTTTTCCTCCCTTTATTTTTCAAGTTTTCTTCTATCCTTTCTTGGTCTTCAACTTTTCTTCTCTTATTTCTTGTTCTTCAACGCTTTTTTTCTTCTTTCTTGTTCTTCAATTTTTCTTCTTTTTCTCCAATTTTTCCTCGACTCTTCATTTTTCTTCAAGTTTACCCCTTTTTCTTTCTTGGTTTTCGATTTTTCTTCTATTCTTTCTTGTTCTTCAACGGTTCTTTTCTTCTTTCTTGTTCTTCAAATTTTCTTCATTCTCTCCAATTTTTCCTCTCTTCATTTTTCTTCAAGTTTACTTCTTTTCTTTCTCGGTCTTCAATTTTTCTTCTCTTCTCTTTGTTCTTAAAATTTTTCTTTCGTTATTTCTTGTTCTGTAATTTTTCTTTTTTTTTTTTCTTGTTCGTCAATTTTTCTTCTCTTTTTTCTTGTTCTTCAATTTTTCTTCTCTTTTTTCTTGTTCTTCAATTTTTCTTCTCTTTTTTCTTGTTCTTCAATTTTTCTTATCTTTTTTCTTGTTCTTCAATTTTTCTTCTCCTTTTTCTTGTTCAATTTTTCTTCTCTTTTTCTTGTTCAATTTTTCTTCTCTTTTTCTTGTTCTTCAATTTTTCTTCTCTTTTTTCTTGTTCTTCAATTTTTCTTCTCTTTTTTCTTGTTCTTCAATTTTTTCTTTTCTTTTTTCTTGTTCTTCAATTTTTCTTCTCTTTTTCTTGTTCAATTTTTCTTCTCTTTTTCTTGTTCTTCATTTTTTCTTCTTTTAATTTTTATTCTCTTTTTCCTTGTTCTTCAATTCTTCTTTTTTCTCTTGTTCTTCAAATTTTTCTCCTTCTTTCTTGTTCATTTTCCTTTTCTTCGTTCCTGTTCATTTTTTCTGTTCTTTCTTTTTTTTTTCAATTTTTCTTCCTTTCCTTTTCTCATAGGTTCTCCACTTCTCTTTTGTTCTCGAGCTTTCTTATATACCCTTTATTGTTCAGCGTTTCTTTGTTCTGTTTTTTTATATGAATTATTCTATTCTCTGTTATAATTATTTTATTTACCTTCATCTCCTCTTTATTTTTTTTCACCCTTTTTTTCAGTTTCTTTTTTCCGACCACTGCTCTCTTCATTTTTTTCCTATTTGTCGAAACGGATTTTTTTTTTCTTCCGATAAGTAAAATCTGACGTAACGAAATGCAATTCCATTCTTTTGACCAATATTATATTTTTTCCCTTTCTTCTCATATCTTTGAAGTGCTGGAACAATCTTCATTCTTCTACCTTTATATGTCACAATACTCATGCTGGTTGTCTTTTTTTTTTTTTTTTTTTTTTTTTTTTTTGCATATTTCTTTCAGTTGTTCAATCTTTCCTCTATCGTATTATTCAGTTACTATCCTCTTCTTTCTTGTTCTTCAATTTTTCTTCTTATCCAGTTTTTCATTCTTATTATTTTTTCTCGTCTTTCTTGTTTTTCAAATTTAACTTCTCGTTTTTATTGCTCTACTGTTTCTATCCACATCTTTCTTGTTCAAGTTTTCTTCTCTACCTTTTCGTTCTTAAATACTTCTTTTCGTAAAACATAAACCATACATTCCTCTTTGTTTGTTATATATTCCATACGAGGGATTGAACTTCAAGTTTGATCTGCTCTTTACAAATTCAATAACACAGCGCAAGTGACTGAATCTAAACCGGTGAGTCAGTCAAAGGGTCGCATTAATATGACTTCCAACTGATGGCGATCATAGCTACGAGTTTGCAGACTGCAGTTAACAAAGCCGCTGAAAAATTCATCGGATCCGAAGAGTAGGAAGACAGGCTCTTCACTTGTAATGCAGCTCCGTGTATCAATACTGCAAACAGTGCTGGGGCCAAATTAAACGGCTGTACAAGCGTAACCTGCCGGTTCATTCCATTCGCAACAGCCCTTCAAGCAGTCTACGAACTTATGGAGGAAAAGTTTTCGTTTGCACAGATTTGAAGCTGATTTTAAAGCCGAACCCGCTCAGGGATCAAGGTCAGGTTAAATGTTCAGTCCCTTTAACAATGTGGGAACAACTTTATGGCTATCTTTTTATCTGTACATCGGATTTCATACATATTCAAAACATAACAAGGTAGAGAGACATAAGTACTTATATTTGCGTTGTTCCTGACTTTTTAATATGTTTTATGCACCTTAATTTAGTATAAATAAATGTCAAATATGCACATAACGAGTCCCAGAAAGAATGCAGTGCGCATGATCAGAGGACGAGCGACCTGGTTCACAAGAGAAGGACTAGTTGAGGTAATGAAATTAGTTTTGTTTCGTTTTATGTCTGATCATGCGCACTGCCTCCTATCTGGGGCTTATAAAGTACTATCTGCGCCACAAAACTTTTTTTCTAAAACTGTACATGTAAAAAAGTACAACTATCTAATGTTTCCCTCGTTTCGAAAAGTACCTTTAAAAATATGAAAATTCAAAAACATTTTCGCCTTTCGATATTGCTTCGAAATGAATCTGTAAACATGTAACAATTCAAATGTTTTTCGTGTTTCGATACTGTATCGAAATGAATCTGCAAACACTGGTAACAATTCTAGTGCTTTCGTGTTTCGATACTGTTTCAAAATGTATCTGTAAACACTGGTAACAATTCTACTGTTTTCGTGTTTGGATACTGTTTCAAAATGTATCTGTAAACATTGGTAACAATTCTAGTGGTTTTCGTGCTTCGATACTGTTTCGAAATGTATCTGTAGACATTGGTAACAATTCCAGTAGTTTTCGTGTTTCGATACTGTTTCGAAATGTATCTGTAAACATTGGTAACAATTCTAGTGGTTTTCGTGTTTCGATACTGTTTCGAAATGTATCTGTAAACATTGGTAAAAATTATAGTGGTTTTCGTGTTTCGATACTGTTTCAAAATGTATCTGTAAACATTGGTAACCATACTAATGGTGTTTATGTTTCGATACTGTTTCAAAATGTATCTGTAATCACTGATAACAATTCTAGTGGTTTTTGTGTTTCGATACCGTTTCAAAATGTATCTGTAAACACTGGTAACAATTACAGTGGTTTTCGTGTTTCGATACTGTTTCGAAATGTATCTGTAAACATGTAACATTTCAATTGACATTTTGGTACTGATTCAAAGTATATCTGCAAACGTATAACAAATCAAATATTTTTTGCTTTTCGATACTGATTCAAAATGTACCTGTAAATGTGTAACAATTCAAATGCTTTTCGTGTTTCTATACTGTTTTAAAATGTATTTGTAAATAAACAACACTTTTTTTTTTTTTTTTTTTTTTTTGCGTTTCGATACTGATTCAAAATGTACCGTAAATGTGTAACAATTAAATGTTTTTTATGTTTCCATACCGTTCCAAAATTTATCTGCAAACATGTACTAAGTCACATATTTTTCGTGTTTCGATAGTTTTTCAAAATACACCCGGAAACACGTAACAATTAAAATCTTTGCGTGTTTCTATACAGTTTCAAAATGTATCTGTAAACATGTAATAAGTCAAATATTTTTCGTGTTTCGGTACCGATTCAAAATATATCTGTAAAAATATATAAATTCAAACTTTTTTTCGCATTTGGACCGGATGAAAAATATGCACATCCACTAACAACTAAAATACCAGTACGTTTCTATTCCGATAATTTTTTCAAGATGTAGCCTACATTTCTGGTGGTGTGGAAGAGAAGCCCTTTTACTACACTAAATATATTATTATTATTATTAGTATTATTATTATTATTATTATTATTATTATTATTATTATTTATTCGTACTATAATAATTGAAAACAGTGTTTACTTGTAAATTTTGAGAAAAGAAAAGAATATTCGCTCAAAAATTGAAGTAGGTTCGCTTGTAGATATATTTCCAAAATTCATAATTCAGAATAATTTTTATATGAAGTGTTCAAGATGTTCGACACGGATTTTTCAAAGCAGTCATACAAAGTAATAAAATAACATTGAAATATTTGTACTATCATTTATTAACACCACTCACTTCTAAAACTTGGCATACATATCGATGTAATTACATATTTATAAGACGACGTAAATGGATTCGATATAGGGACCTCGGCACGAGGTCAGTCACGCTAACCGAGTGTTACAAACAGATTAGCAGCGACTTCAAGCAACGATCCGAATGATTGATGTTGCCAACTGCCTGACAACAAAGGCTACCGGCACCAATTCTGAACTTACAAGGTAAGGGGATCCTACAGGCAAAGAAGCGATCAGGTAAATTATGTACTAACGAAAGCTATCAAGTTACAGACAGTTAACCCTTTGCAGTATAGTGTTGTTCAGAAGAACCACAGTTTGCTTTGTTTTCTACAATTACGTTTATCAAAATCCTTAATGTGGCATAATGGTCGCTCAGGGTGACCGCTATTTTTTTTTTTTGAAATTGCGTGCAGAGTTAAAATTTTGGAAGAAAAAAAAAAATTATCGAAACTTTGTTATGATCCATGACATGACAAATATAAAAATTACATTTGTTATAATTTTTGGCTTACTGTAGTGCAAAGGGTTAAGACTAGATACCAATATAACTACGTACGGCATAGATGTGCATAAATAATGACAAAAATGTCTGTCATATTTGACCCACACACAAATGAAATCTTGTAATATACATTCAAGCAAGAATAACTTCCGTTTTATGGATTGCATAGGAAACACAAAGTTAAAATATCTGGCAACATTTGTACGTTGTAGGTATTGTTTAAGCAGAAACGGTACTATAAACTTAATACATACTTACAAATGGCTTTTAAGGAAGCCGGAGGTTCATTGCCGCCCTCACATAACCCCGCCATCGGTCCCTGAGCAAGATTAATCCAGTCTCTATCATCATACCGCACCTCCCTCAAATCCATTTTAATATTATCCTCCCACCTACGTCTCGGCCTCCCCAAAGGTCTTTTCCCCTCCGGTCTCCCAACTAACACTCTATATGAACTTCTGGATTCGCCCATACGTGCTACATACCCTGCCCATCTCAAACGTCTGGATGTAATGTTCCTAATTATGTCAGGTGAAGAATACAATGCGTGCAGTTCTGTGTTGTGTAACTTTCTCCATTCTCCTGTAACTTCATCCCTCTTAGCCCCAAATATTTTCCTAAGAACTTTATTCTCAAACACCCTTAATCTCTGTTCCTCTCTCAAAGTGAGAGTCCAAGTTTCACAACCATAAAGAACAACCGGTAATATAACTGTTTTATAAATTCTAACTTTCAGATTTTTTGACAGCAGACTAGATGACAAAAGCTTTTCAACCGAATAATAACAGGCATTCCCCATATTTATTCTGTGTTTAATTTCTTCCCGAGTGTCATTTATATTTGTTACTGTTGCTCCAAGATATTTGAATTTTTCATCTTTTCACAGGATAAATCTCCAATTTTTATATTTCCATTTCGTACAATAATCTGGTCACGAGACATAATCATATACTTTGTCTTTTCGGGATTTTCTTCCAAACCTATTGCTTTACTTGATTCAAGCATAATTCCCCTCTTTTCCCTAATCGTTTGTGGATTTTCTCCTAACATATTCACGTCATCCACATAGACAAGCAGCTGATGTAACCCGTTCAATTCCAAACCCTCTCTGTTATCCTGGACTTTCCTAATGGCATATTCTAGAGCGAAGTTAAAAAGTAAAGGTGATAGTGCATCTCCTTGCTTTATCCCGCAGTGAATTGGAAAAGCATCAGATAGAAACTGGCCTATACGGACTCTGCTGTTAGTTTCACTGAGACACATTTTAATTAATCCAACTAGTTTCTTCGGAATATCAAATTCAATAAGAATATTGTATAAAACGTCTCTGTTAGCCGAGTCATATGCCTTTATGAAATCTATGAATAACTGATGTACTGTACACTTATACTTATTTTTTCTCCAATATCTGTCGAATACAAATATCTGATCAACAGTCGATCTATTACGCCTAAAACCGCACTGATGATCCCCAATAATTTCATTTACGTACGGATTTAATCTTGTCAAAAGAAAATTGGACAAAATTTTGTACAACGTCAGCAAAAGTGATATTCCTCGAAAGTTACCACAGTTAGTCTTGTCCCCCTTCTTAAAGATAGGTACGATTATGGACTCCTTCCATTGTTCTGGTACAATTCCCTTTTCCCAAATAGCAAGTGCAAGTTTATAAATTTCGCTAGATAATTCGCTTCCACCCTCTTGTATTAATTCTGCTGGAATTTGATCGATACCTGGAGACTTGTACTTTTTCAGATTTTCTATCGCAATTTCGACTTCTGAAAGTGTGGGTTCGGGTATAAATGGCTCAACAGTTTGTGCTTGAATTTCGTCCCGATGATTTCTATTTGGCCTATGTACATTTAGTAGTTGCCCAAAATAGTTTGTCACAAAAAATTTAGGGGTATTCCTCGGGACCCCAACAGCAGACCTGTCACTGTGATACTCTGGACGTTGTATTTGTTACGGAAGTACGGTATTGTTGACTCGTATATGCAATTTTTTATAACACTTAAGCAATAAAAATACGTGAATTACGATATTTTGGAAATACTAATTTTCAAAGATATTGTCACTTACAGTCTTTTTATGCACAGTCTTCAATTGTATCAATAAATCAAAATAATACGATATAAGGGCGAATTCATCTTAAATAACACACAAATTGATATCAAAACGTATATTTCAAATACTTTAACTAAAACAAAATCTAAACGCATAACTACAAAATTGTCATATAAAATATCCTAAGCCCCGTCTTTAAGATTACAACTGGCACCTCTAAATAGGCCTACTAACAGTGAAATGATTACTTTTCTTTCATCAGTACGGCCCCGTTAACAGTAGCACTGCAGCTGGAGATGGGATCGATATTCAATTACGTCAGACCGAGTAAGAAGTCTCACAGTGTAAACACAACGAAAATCAAATTGGATTTTAAATTGACATTCTAAGTTTAAAGCAACAGAATTATTGTCTTACTATCCAATTTCCTTCACCTCTAATGGAATCCAAGCAGATGCATATTCAAACAGAAGCGGCTTAATTATTTACGTCAGTCAACTCCTTTTGAGGTCGGTTCCAAGTTTTCAACTCAAGCAAGATTCGGTCCCAGCTTGGATGTTCCTTGCAAGCACGAATCATTCTGGCGTTTACACATGAGAGCACACACAGTCAAGAAAGTACGAACACAGGAAAGCACACTAGTATTAAACAAAGAAACACATGCTGAAATATAACAGACAGAATACCGTGTGTAATTTTAAATTATAGTACACTGGGCTGCAAAAGAAATGCCGAGTCGATTCCCGATACTTTTCGATTGCAGCGATATTTTACTACTTAATTAACTTGTTATTCCCAGAACATGAATTTTACCAGCAATCGAAAAAATATTGGGAATGAATTTGAATAAGGAACAAAACAAAGTTTCCTTCCCAGGCAGGATTCCAACCACGAAAGTCTTAGTTACCAGTCTATCGTGCTCTGGAGTGAACAAGGCTCTGAAATCAGCTACAAGGGTCGGTCCGGTTTTTTTTTTTGCCACTACTGTACATAAAGAACAAGGAGCATTAAAGGAGGAAAAAATGGGTTACAAGGATAAAAAGATGAATACAAAGACGACAAAGACAGGGAGAACAAATAAAAAACAAAGCGTACAAGGAGAATACAAGGAGAACAAGGGGAATACTAGAACAACGGGAATGCAAGGAAGACAACGAGGATACAACGGACAACAAGAGAAATACAGGAGAAAAAGGAGAAGATAAGGGGAACAAGGGGAACATACAGAAAATAAGGGGAAGACATAGAACACAAAAAGAGGACAAGGGGAAGACAAAGAGAACAAGGGGGGACAAGGAGAACTAGGGGAAGACAAAGAAAATAAGGGGAAGATAAGAAGACAAGGAGGACAAGGGGAAGACAAAGAGAACAAGGGGGAGCCAAGGAGAACTAGGGGAAGACAAAGAAAATAAGGGGAACATAGGGAGAACACGGGGAATAAAAGGAGAACAGGGAAAGACAAGGAGAATAAAGGGAATACAGTGAGGACATGGGGAAGATAGGGAGAACACGGGGAATAGAAGGAGAACAAGGGAAATACAAGGAGAAGAAGGAAAGACAAGGAGAATAAAGGGAATACAATGAGAACACGGGGAAGATAAGGAGAACACGGGGAATAGAAGGAGAACAAGGAAAGACAAGGAGAATAAAGGGAATACAGTGAGAACATGGGGAAGATAAGGAGAACACGGGGAATAGAAGGAGAACAAGGGAAATACAAGGAGAACAAGGAAAGACAAGGAGAATAAAGGGAACACAGTAAGAACATGGGGAAGATAGGGAGAACACGGGGAATAGAAGGAGAACAAGGGAAATACAAGGAGAACAAGGTGAAGACAAGGAGAATAAAGGGAACACAGTGAGAACATGGGGAAGATAAGGAGAACACGGGGAATAGAAGGAGAACAAGGGAAATACAAGGAGAACAAGGTGAAGGCAAGGAGAATAAAGGGAACACAGTGAGAACATGGGGAAGATAAGGAGAACACGGGGAATAGAAGGAGAACAAGGGAAATACAAGGAGAACAAGGTAAAGGCAAGGAGAATAAAGGGAACACAGTGAGAACATGGGGAAGATAAGGAGAACACGGGGAATAGAAGGAGAACAAGGTGAAGGCAAGGAAAACAAGGGGAAGAAGTAGAACAAAAATAAAGGGAAGATAAGGGAAATACAAGGAAAAGAAGTGGAAGAAGAAGGGATGACAAGGAGAAATAAAGGAATCCAAGAAGAACTAGGGGAATACAAAAAGAATTAGGAAAGGGAATGCATTTTATATCTGACACAATTTCGAAGTTACCCCCCCTCAATATCTAGAAAGAAGGAAAACGTAGTTCTACGTCAAAAGAGTGAAATTATAATATAAACCCTATTTCCACCAAAATTGAGGAAAACACGTACGTAAAGAACGGCGGAAAATTCTTTGTTCAGAACTGTACTCGGTTATACCTCACAGTTTGTCGATGGCAATGAATTCCGTTTCAGTACAATTAACAACTCCCTGAATCGAAGTCCACTGTGTCAAGGATCAGTGAATCACGTCTCTGTCGATACAATGTGCTGAACACACGGAGAAACGGTCTTCAAACTGAATCAGCGACCTCCAAGTGTTGTCTTCATCCATCACAATTAATTACACGTCGGGAAACGAACCCTGAACCTTTGATTTACGCGGCCACTTCATACGAAGGCCGACCTTGTGCAGAGAGCACGGTCATGTTACTGCATGGCTCGGTGCATACCAGTGCACTCACCTCGGGCAACGTTCTCTAAAATGTTCCACTTTTAGTAGTCTACGTGTTTTGTAGATAAGGGAACTTACAGACCCATTCAGATGGTTCGTTCACCTCCCAATCAAATGTTTACCGCAGTCAGCAATGTCAATAAAATGCCATGTCAACACGCCCCTCATGGGAGGCATTAAAACTGTTACATTATTAGTGTGGAATGTGTAAAGCTGATAGTGCAACTTTTCATATAACTCTCAGAGACCGCCCTGGATTCAAATCCAGTCTCTGGTTTCTTATGTAGCAGTACAATTAGTAACAGTAGTTAGCAAAAAGTTTTATATGATATTCTTATTGAATTTGGTATTCCCAAGAAACTAGTTCGATTAATTAAATTGTGTCTCAGTGAAACTTACAGCAGAGTTCGTATAGGTCAGTTTCTGTCAGATGCGTTTCCAATTCACTGCGGGCTAAAGCAAGGAGATGCACTATCGCCTTTACTTTTTAACTTTGCTCTAGAGTATGCCATTAGGAAAGTCTAGGATAACAGAGAGGGTTTGGAATTGAACGGGTTACATCAGCTTCTTGTGTATGAGGATGACGTGAATATGTTAGGAGAAAATCCACTAACGATTACGGAAAACACGGGAATTTTACTGAAAGCAAGTAAAGACATAGGTTTGGAAGTAAATCCCGAAAAGACAAAGTATATGATTATGTCTTGTGACGAGAATATATTTTTTTTCATTTATTTATTTATTGTCGCTTTAACTTGTAACAAAAGTCATATCGCGACACGAATTAAGTGAAATGGACAGACAGGATAAGAAATAAAGCTGTGTTAAAAAGAGTGGGTGAAGAAAGAATGATGCTGAAACTGATCAGGAAGAGAAAAAGGAATCAGCTGGGTCGTTGGCTAAGAAGAAACTGCCTACTCAAGGATGAACTAGAAGGAATGGTGAACGGAAGAAAAGTTCGGGGCAGAAAAAGGTATCAGGTGATAGACGACAATAAGATACGAGGCGCATCCAGAAAGTAAGTTTCCCGATTTTTTCCCCTTGAAAGTAAACTAATTAGCCGTGTCAATTGCGCATGCGTAACAGATCTATGACGTATCAATCATATGCCAGCCGGACAGGTCCCGCCTGGCGCCAGTAGCGTGGCAGCGGTGGTCCGAAATGGAAGCTCTGATTCCTTTTCCCGCCGCCTGCGAGGTTCGGTCGATGATAAAGTTCTTTAATGCACAAAGCATTGCGCCAATTGAAATTCATCGGCAGCTCTGAGGCCTATGGGCCGAACATCTCTCTCTCTCTCTCTCTCTCTCCCTCCCTCTCTCTCTCTCTCTCTCTCTAAGAAATTCCTGTCCTCCGGTGAGCGTTTTGGCAACGATGAAGAGCTGAAGACGTCTGTCACACGCTGGTTCCATTCACAGGCGGCAGAGTTCTACGACAGAGGGATACAAAAGTTGATCCCACGATACAAGTGTCTCAATTCTGATGGTGGCTATGTTGAAAAATAGCTGAAACATTGCTGTACCTGTTGCCAATGAATGTTTTCCTGAAAGTGTGTTCTTTTTTTTTAATAGGGAAACTTACTTTCTGGATGCACCTCGTATATGGATCATATGCGGCAGTCTGAGGTGAAAGTGGAAAATAGGAAAGATTGGGGAATGCTGGGTTTGTAGTGAAGGAACGAATAGATCGAATATGTTGACATGTAAGTGCACATGTTGTTGAGACGGACATCAGACAGGGAGGTACAGCTCCCATGTTTTCTTAACGTCGGCACTAGCAGAAATTTCTCAATGCCTTTCACCCCAGTAGTGATTGTTTCGGAAGGTAAGATAAAATTAAGAATCCTGCAACGTCTAGACTTGAACCAAGGTTCTCCCAGTCCTGTCGCTGTACCAACAAAGGTACTTCGATTCCTTTTCTTAAGTACAGTAGGTCTAATTATGTAATGAAATAGTTGCCGATAATGCGTCCTAATATCAAGCTACATAATACACTGTTACATTCAACGAATACGAGGAAGTGCGTAGCATTTGTTTGCCTGCTTCAAGTACCAGTGATACTTTGGACATTGGGTCTGGCTTTGGAATAGTGACACAATAACAAGCTACCTTAGCTACAAGGAAGATACAGTTTGTTGACTTAAAATCGGTCTCGTAATGTATTACTAAATAGTTAAAAATATATATACATCTTGATTACACAACTTTTAACACTGTATCACTTCGGAATATGTATGATAAGAACTTCCTTGTGTTAAATTTTAACGTACCTTGTTAACATGTTTCGACCAATTTTCGGTCATCTTCGGAACTGGTCGTTGTTGGTCTTGGCGCCTCTTGTTTTCTGTGTGGGTGCGTTCGTAGTGTAGAGTCAAAGAGTGTGTGTGTTTTGAAATTGAGTTGTGTGTTGAGAATTTCGTTGGGGTGTGTTTTCGTGTGTCTGTATATTTCATATTGTTCTAGTGTGTTTAGTTTCTGGCTTTTTGGTTGGATGTGCAGTATTTCCATGTCTTTGTTGATGTCTCTGTAGGTGTGGTTGGCATTTGTGATGTGTTCTGCATATGTGGAAGTGTTCTGTAATTTTGTTATGGCTGTGATGTGTTCTTTGTAACGTGTTTGAAATGATCTGCCTGTCTGTCCTATGTAGAAGTTGTTGCAGGTGTTACATTTGAGTTTGTATACGCCTGTGTGGTTGTATTTGTTTGTTTGTGTGTTGAGATGTTTTTGTAGAGTGTTATTTGTTCTGTATGCGATGTTGTAGTTTAATTTCTTGAATGAGGTTGCAATTTTATGTGTGTTTTGTTTTCGTATGTTAGTGTGATATATTTTTTGTGTTCTTTTGTTTGTGTTGTATTCTTCTGTTTTTTGTGGTTTTGTCTTGTCTTACGTATTATGTTGTCTGTTATGTTAGGGTTGTATCCGTTTTCTTGTGCTATGTATTTGATTGTGTTTAGCTCTTCCTTGTAATCCTGTTGGTTCATTGGTATGTTGAGTAGTCTGTGTACCATTGTTCGGAATGCAGCTTGTTTGTGTTGTGTGGGGTGGTTGGATGTGTTGCAGCGTTGCCAACCGTGGCCGAATTCGGCTAAACGTAGCTTAATTTTTAGTCATGTAGCTTGTAGCAGAATGGTCGTAGCCGAATGTCAAAATGTAGCCGAATTGAGATTCGATCGAGCGACCATGTGTAAACACTTTCTTTTAACAAATTTATTTTCTCATACTAATACCCACCAGAATTTCCTCACTTCCTCATTAAAATTACGAAAACATACCGGTAGAAACTTTGTGTCACAGACTGAATTCTGAACAATGTGATCCGCATTTATGGCAAGGATAGCAGTGCTATTTTCAGTTTTATTCTCCTATTATGTGAATAGCGCCTATTACCTAACTCACAATTTCTGTATACTTCATTTTTTTCATGGAGTGCAGTTTCATAGAAAGCACTTTGCCGACAGACCTTCTACTGCCCCTACTAATTGATTGTCATAAATAAATGTCTTCCTTACTGTGACGGAAATATTGTCTTCTCCTGTTAGTAACCAATCACAACCCTCGTTCAGAATAATTGACAGGTGCCCGTCAAATCCACGTGGAGGCAGAGTTGCCGCATCTTTTCCGAATTCCAAGAATCCCGCCAGTTTCACTGCATAATTTCGAAGGTCATCAGGATTGTGACAACTGTGCAATGTTGGGACTAGGGGACAGGATGGAATTGTCAGAGGTGTTTGTGTAGGAAGTCATAAATCTGTAAGTGGGTGTTCAAAGGAGCCACCGAACTGCACTCCTTGAAATAAAATAAGGTATACTCGTGAATTTGCAGACACCCGTCAGGCGGTTTATTAGGGGTCGCCAACCCAACAAAAGTAAACCAGTAACCTGACAGTTCCTCTGTTTGTGAACTTCCCGGCACACAGCAGAGTTTTTATTAGAGGTCGCCTACTCCGCAAAAATAACCGTACTCCGACTTCAAAATAACAATGAAACTTAAGCCTCTTAGATTTAAAAAGGTGGCCCTTCCCACGCATATCTATCCCAGTGTCCACTTGCTGCGACACGTTGTCGGAAACATTGTAAACATCATAACATTGATCGTCGATTCTATTTATTACTCAATAACTGTAAATATGTACCTATAAATACGTAGACAAATATGTATAAACACATGGGCACTGTGACTTTTTTGTATACTTATGTTAGCAAGTGTTATCAGAAGGATCAACTGGATTTCATTAGGCGAGTTAATAAATACTTTCCCGTTTTTATATTGCTGCATGGTTTGTAGATTGGGTTGAGCAACGCTTTACTAAATATATAGAAGTGTGTTGATGCTTAGGCCTATGTATTGATTTTTCGGTTTGTAAGAAATAATAACCATGTATTGTGGGTCCCTATCACCACGGCATGGCGCGTCCTCAGGTTGCGGATAGAGGAGACGGCCTCCAGATATGGAGGGTAGCTGCGAATATATTGAATAAGCAGTCGTGGACAGCCGATAAGGGGTGGTCCTCCAGCTTGGGGGTTGGGCGAAGGGCTAACAACCCATCACCGTAAAAAAACAGCTTGTTACGTATCCCTATAATAAGCCTCGGAATAGGACTGATTCTCTGGCACGACCACAGCAAAGGAATAAGGATTTGAGATTTGGCACTTGGAACGTAACTAGTCTTTATAGAACAGGAGGGGTAACATTAGTAACAAAAGAACTAGCTAGATATAGAATAGACTTCGTAGGAGTACAAGAGTTAGGTTAGATGGGAATGGCATATCACAAATAGGAGATTACTTGTTATATTATGGGGAAGGAAACAATAATTACCAATTAGGAACAGGATTCTTTGTTCATAAAAGAATAAAATCAGCAGTAAAAAAGGTCGAATTTATCAGTGACAGGTTATCATATTTAGTACTTAAGGGTAGATGGTGCGACATCATAGTTATAAATGCTCACGCCCCTAAATAAATCTGAAAGTTAGAATTTATAAAACAGTTATATTACCGGTTCTTCTGTATGGTTGTGAAACTTGGACTCTCACTCTGAGAGAGGAACATAGGTTAAGGGTGTTTGAGAATAAGGTGCTAAGGAAAATATTTGGGGCTAAGCGGGATGAAGTTACAGGAGAATGGAGAAAGTTACACAACACAGAACTGCACGCATTGTATTCTTCACCTGACATAATTAGGAACATTAAATCCAGACGTTTGAGATGGGCAGGACATGTAGCACGTATGGGCGAATCCAGAAATGCATATAGAGTGTTAGTTGGGAGACCGGAGGGAAAAAGACCTTTAGGGAGGCCGAGACGTAGATGGGAGGATAATATTAAAATGGATTTGAGGGAGGTGGGGTATGATGATAGAGACTGGATTAATCTTGCACAGGATAGGGACCGCTGGCGGGCTTATGTAAGGGCGGCAATGAATCTTCGGGTTCCTTAAAAGCCATTTGTAAGTAAGTAAGAAATAATAATGATTATTATAAATATTAACATTAATAACCCCATTAATAATAATAATAATAATAATAATAATAATAATAATAATAATAATAATAATAATAATTGTATTCGTAGCTCTTTCGAATTATTTTTATTAAACTAATATAATGGGCAATGAAATCATCGTTAAACGCAGTACATTGAACAACATATATGCAAATTCTTCAAGTTTTGAGCGTAGCTTAATTTCAGTCTTTGTAGCTGAATTTCGGGATGTTTGTAGCCGACTCGCTTGTGTTCAGGTTGGCAACGCTGATGTGTTGTGTATGTGTGTTGTTGTTGTTGTGGGTTTTCTGTATACTTTGAATGTGTGTTTGTTGTCTACGTCTAAGCAATAAGTGTGAAAATGTTTAAAACTAAAATAAAAACAATCATAGCTCTGTGGACATACGTTCAAAGCAGAAATTTTTAACTCCATCTCATAAAATACAGGGTAAATTATAAACAGTAGCATGTGGTATGATAATTGTGAAACATTTTTTCATGTTTCTACCGCATTATAATGCAAAACCTTCCAATGTTTTCAATCTACTTGGATGGCTCCACTAACAACAAAAAGACCGAGATAAAAGGCCTATGTACAATAGAGCTGGGCAACACGATTCTTTTTCAGAAGTCGATTCCAACGATTCAATCATACATTACGAATCGATTCTAACGATTCGTTCACGATTCTTCTCAGTCTGCGATTCCAACTATTCTTTTGAATCGTCAACGAGTTCAAGATTCTTCCTACTCTGCGATTCCAACGATTCGTCAACGAACGACTTACAGGACACTTTCCTTTGCAAACCACGGGTAAAACAAAAACGTTCTACATCTCTCGCATAGATGGCGTAAGAGGCGAGACATTGGATTGTCTCTTTCTCATTGGCTGGAACCATTCAGCATGACCTCCATTAGTCTACAAAATTACCCAAGATAATGTTTCTAAATTATAATTTATCAACTGAACCTTATTACGAAGTACATTTTTGCATTGCATCTCTATTTAACTATGCACATCTCAGGTTTGTGTTCATTATTTTTCATACTTAACAAATGCAGTATTTTGATTTCAATCTCGCTCGGGAGTATTCGGCACGGTTCGGAAATGTCCGTTGACAGGTTACATCAAACAAGTAAATAGAATCGTGGGTTACGATACCATGTCAATTCGTTACTATTCTTTTGAACGACGATTCGTTACGATTCGTTGATACCACGAATCGATTCTTACGATTCTGTATTATTAGTCGTTCGAATGAACGATTCGTTCACGATTCGTTCACGAATCGACCCAACTCTAATGTACAGTGTGTGATTCAGAAATATGTATACAATACCGCTAGTATCTCTGAAGTGTTTGGTTTAGAAAAAATGTATACAAAACAGCTGAAATCTCTCAAGTACGTGGTTCAGAAAAATATGGGTCAAAATGTATACAATACCACTAATATCTCTGAAATGCATGGTTCAGAAAAACGTATACAACACCGCTATCTCTGAAGTATTTGGTATAGAAAAATGAAGGCCATTCAAAGCTGCTAATATCTCTCAAGTATGCGCTTCAGAAAAATTAATACCACGCCGCTACTATTTCAATTGTTTGGATCAAAAAAAATGTATACAAAACTGCTATCTCTGAAGTACCTGGTATAGAAAAATGTATACAAAACAGCTAATATCTGTGAAGTATGTGGCCTTTAAAAATGTATACACAACTAATATTTCTGAAGTGTATGGTTGAGTAAAATCTATATAAGACTGCAAATATTTCTGAAATGTATGGTTCAGATAAATGTATACAACGCCACTAATATCTCTGAAGTGAATGGTTCAGAAAAATATATAAAGCACCGCAAATGTCTCTGAAGTATACGGTTCAGATAAATATATACAACACCTCAAGTATTTCTGACGGTGAATAGTTCAGAAAAATGTATACAACACCGCAAATATCTCTTAAGTGTATGGTTCAGAAAAATATATACAACACCGCTAATGTCTCTGAAATTAATGGGTTCAGAAAAATGTATTAAACACCGCTAATATCTCTTAAGTGTATGGTTCAGAAAAATATATACAACACCGCTAATGTCTCTGAAATTAATGGGTTCAGAAAAATGTATACAACACTAATATCTCTGAAGTGTATGGTTCAGAAAAATGTATACAACACCGCTAATGTCTCTTAAGTGAATGGGTTCAGAAAAATGTATACAACAGTAATATCTCTGAAGTGTATGGTTCAGAAAAACATATACAACACCGCTAATGTCTCTGAAATTAATGGGTTCAGAAAAATGTATACAACACTAATATCTCTGAAGTGTATGGTTCAGAAAAATGTATACAACACCGCTAATGTCTCTGAAGTGAATGGGTTCAGAAAAATGTATACAACACTAATATCTCTGAAGTATATGGTTCAGGAAAATGTATACAACACCGCAAATACATTTGAAGTTTATTGTTCAGAAAAATGTAAACAACACGGTTAAATTCTCTGAAGTATATAGTTCAGAAAAATGTAAATAATACCGCTAATGTCTGTGAACTGTACGGTTCAGGATTGAGACAAACATTAATCTAACCGTTTCCTTTATTTTATTGTACTGTTGATATGATTGTAAACAACTACTCAAATATCTTTTGAAATGTCTGTTCAGAAAATTGAAACACATTTAATACAATCTTTTCCTGTGTTTACAATCGTATTGTTGCTACTGCACTATACACAACCCATTAATCTCTCGATAGTAGGAACGGGGAACTCGTATTGTAAACAGAGTATTAAGCATGAGTATCTCCATATAAGAGCAACTAATGCAGGGGGAAAAGCTATGCCCTCTGAGAGAGACTGCTCTATAGTTTATGGTTCGGAAAAGTGAGTTACTCGTATTGTTAATAAAATCTTTCCTCCTATTTACAATTATAGTGTTATTATGTATGTATACAACACAGCAGATATATCTGAAGAGTATAAGAGACTGAGATAAACATTGTTAATACAATGTGTACAAAACATAACCATGAAATATGTGCGGTCTTCTGTGGATCACCCTGTATAAATGCAACTATTTGTCTTTTCTTTCTTGCACTGCATTTTACTGTAACATTTTCTACAGTCTGCTAAAATAACTCTCGCTTCTCTACCAAATGTAAATACTGCGGATTTTTTTATATTCTTCTCAGACAGAAATAATCTTAAAGCAAACTGAAAAGGCAGCTGATCTCGGAGACTAAACATAGGACTCTCTGCTGCCGGAGGTGGCAATGTACGAAATTCGAGAAGTGAGACTTTCCTGTGGGGTCGTTTTCCGTCCATCCCCTTCGTATCCGTGGAAACTTTGGAAGGTGAGGGGGGTTGCAGATGGATATAAAATCTCCAAGTCGGATGTGAAGGATCGGGTTTCAAAGCCTCTTCTGACGATTCGATGAGAACACGAATTTCCAGCTGGCACTTAAAACTTCCTCCATAACTGTCTGCTGCTCAGAGATAAGGGGAACCTTGTGGATTTACTCAAAGCACTCTGTTCTGCCGCAAATTTGAGACGGTCCGGAATTTGAGTCTAGGGAGGGACCATTCTAAATGACACAAAAGCATAATTGAATCACAACAATTTTGAACAATACAAGTTAAGAAACTGTAAGGAACTATATATCTCTACAACTGAAGTAAAATGGGAAAATAAATCACAAACTTGCACAGTACCTAGATAAAAGTTTAACGAGGTTATCGCTCTAGAGTCCAAAATTTATAGAAGCGTTTTTATTCCTTTACTCTTGTAACATACTGTATCTAATTTTTTTCTTTTTTTTGCTTTTTTATTTCGGGAATGAGTCCTTTCCAAAATTCATGGACAATGTTTTTATAAATAAACAAGCATTTAAGAACAAAAGTTATAAAAATTCATGTAAAGTTATATTTGAAGAATGCAAGGATATATTTATTTACTTATCTTACATACTTACTTACTTAGATACTCATTTATTTATGTAATTGTTTGTTTATTTATTTATTTACTTATCTATTTATTTAGTTATTTACTTATTTCTTTATTTACTTATTTACTTACTTATTTATTTACTTATTTATTTATTTACTTACTAATTTACGGTACTTATTTACTTATTTATTTACTTATTTACTTATTTATTTATTTACATATTTATTTCTCAATTTACTTATTTACTTACTTATTTACTTATTTATTTACTTATTTACTTATTTATTTACGGTATTTATTTATTTATTTATTTCTTATTTATTTCTTATTTATTTACTTATTTATTTACCTATTTATTTACTTATTTACTTATTTATTTCTTTATTTACTTATTTACTTACTTATTTACTTATTTATTTACGGTACTTATTTACTTACTTATTTACTTATTTATTTACTTACTTATTTACTTCCTTATTTATTTTTTTACTTATTTATTTACTTATTTATTTATTTATTTACTTATTTATTTCTTTATTTACTTATTTATTTACTTATTTATTTACCTATTTATTTATTTACTTATTTATTTCTTTATTTACTTATTTACTTACTTATTTACGGTACTTATTTACTTACTTATTTACTTTTTACTTATTTACTTTTTTATTTATTTACTTGTTTACTTACTTATTTATTTCTTTATTTACTTATTTATTTACGGTACTTATTTATTTATTCATTCATTCATTTATATATTTATTTATTTATTTATTTATTAGAAAACTCATTTTCGTTATACATCTTGATTACACAACTTTTAACACTGTATCACTTCGGAATATGTATGATAAGAACTTTCTTGTGTTAAATTTTAACATACCTTGTTAACATGTTTCGACCTTTTATGGGTCATCCTCAGAACTGGTTTCAGTTTCGTTATCAGGTGGACAAGAAACATTTTGAAAATGAGCTGTCCATGGTGATATACAACACCCTTGTAACAATCTCTTTGTCGTATCCAATTTTGTTACCATATTTATTTCGCTGACAACAGGTCTGATCTTTGGTTCCTGTAGAATTTCGTAATCTCTTCTGTTACCCAGAAACGTATATCCAGCTGTTCACAGAAGCCTCATCACCAGCTCCCAGATTTTGAAGTACTTTGAAGTATTGTTAGTACTTCACAAACAATGCTTATCGTATGATATCTTAAACACTTTTTTTCTATATTACATTGTGTTTTGATCCTAAAATGCCAACTGTGAAGTTTTGTTGGTCTGGGTACAACAGTTTAAAATTAAATCAGTTTTTTTTTATTCCTGAACATTTTTGTGCCCTTTTCGCAATTGCACATTCAGTTATTGGCTGAAATGGACTTTTGGCAGAGACCAACGAGAAAATCAAGAAGGGGAAAAATTAGAAATCGTCGTATTAAATTGTCAACAGTAATCTCACTGGAGGTTCTGATTTATCTAGAGAAAATCAAAACTCGAGCGGAATTTAAATGACTATTACACGATTAGAAGAAAGTATATAGAGATTAGAAGTAACGAAGTACTCCAATACAATAAAATACTTATTAATTGACTTATGAAAATAGAAGTGTCTTCAAATGTATTATTGTACCATCTCAACATTACGCTAGATGGCAGTAGTGTATTATGATTAGCTGTTTTCATTTATCAGTTGTGCCAACTGTGGAATCTCGATTGAACTCTATGGACGGTTACTAGTCAAGAAGACTTTGTTGATTCAGTTTCATTTTTATTAAAACATTTGCATTCCACTTCAATCATCCGGATCCCAGTAATCAACGTCACTTGACAGATGATTTTCAATAATAATATTAATAGTATTAAACAATCTCTGATACGTGACTATCCATAATATGATCATATAGCAGAAGCTATAACAAACATAACCTAAATAATATAAACAAGTGTTACAAAAGTTTTAATTAGGGATGATGAAATAAACAAGAAAAGTTTTAATTAACGATGATGAAATAAAAAATAAACATGAATAATTTTAAAAGAAACAATTATTGAAAGTACAATTTTCAAATATGAATGTTTTAGTGGTTGGTGGTTCAGCTGATGTTATATTGGACGTGTGCGTAAAAGAAGTGAACTCGTTGATGTACATGGTGTATCCCTCAACTTATTCAGGATTTTTCCATTTATTTGTAAATAGTGTTTCAGGGAAGATGCATAGCTATGACCAGTGATCTTTATTAATTCTTATTCTTGAATGCCAATGCGAGTCATATATGAAAGTGATGTGCATCGACTGGAGTGGTTTGTAATTTTCTGTTTCTTACGTCCAGACCAGTGCAGTTTGAAATGTTGGCAAACAAAGAAACAAATGCTAGGATAGTGATAAAAATAAACAAATGCTAGAGACGCGATAAAATTAAACAAATGCTAGGGACGCGATATAATTGTGCGATAAGTAGCCATGATTGGTTGAAATACGTCCTTTCGTACCCTTTTATTGGTGAAAAGTAGTGTGACGTAGTAAAAGTGTAATAGTCAGTATAAACGACTTCCTGTTTTAATTTGGCATTTACTCTCTGAATATACTTATCTCAGAAGTGCTACTAAGCCCAGATCTTCATTTATTGATGTGTTTCTTAAGGCATGCCATAATAATTCCCTGGAAACGCTATCATACGCTTTTTCTAGGTCAATAAAATATATTAAGTCCTATATGATTCTTTAACTTTGCTGTGCTTGTACTAAACAAAATTACTAAAATATCCGAGATGATACAGGCTACTTCCAAACAAAGCATCGGAACTATTTTGTAAAAAACATTGCAGAACACACTATAATCGCCTATTGTGTACGTTGGACGATGAAGTTCTTTATGTGGTTATGCTTTTTAGCAGACGCCAATGAGCAATGGCGAACTGGAGCAGGAAATGCTTCTCCAATTAGATTAGAGCACTCATTAAGTCGTAACAAAAGACAGGCAGGTTCCGCGCATGTTCTGCTCCGGCTAATATTTGTCTAGACTAGAAATCAGAGCACGAAGGTTGCATGAATTTATTTTCCAATCAGCTGCAATTGTTGCTCGTTGCTAGGGTACAAGGGTCGCCTTCTTTAACAAGCGTTAGCAATAAATTTCGTCCGATCGGGCGCATCGAGCACGTCCGTCCGTTCGCACGCAGAGTTCCTAAACTGTGGTGCGCAAGCAGTCTTAAATTCTGTTACAATTACATTATGTATTTATTTGTTTACTTTTTACTTTTAGCATCAATATTAGGTGCCCTACTTTTTCTAGTGTTTATAAATGATCTTGCCTCCCTAATAAAAGATGTAGGTCATCCCAATGCAGATGACGCAAGTATAGTAATTACAGCCAATAACTCCAACACATTCCAATCTTCAAGAGAGGCAATTCTCCTCAAAATATGTGACTGGTTCTCAGTCATTAAACTAGTAATAAATTATAACAAAATTAACATAATTCAATTGAAATCCTGTTCAAATTCAACCACGCAAATTTCAAGCGCAATGGTTAACAACTAACTCGCTCACAACACCATATCACACTCTCCATTCCTAAACACAGAACATTCTCCTACTCTTCATCTTTTACAGTCTCTGCAGCTCATCTCTGGAACTCTCTACCACAACATGTCAGAGACTGTCGGACATTGTCTAGTTTCAAAAATAAACTAAATTTGCATTTTTTCAATTCAGATTCCTTTCAGTTATAAGCCCTTTTCTCTGCGATAGTTTGTAAAAATATATAAATATCTTTTTTTTTCCTTTCCCCCTTTTTGTTCTCTTGATCACCAGATGAATTTATTATCATACCCTTTTTATTGTGAATTTTATTTAATTTTCGTATTTCTCTTCTTTTTTATTATTTTATTACATTCCATTTTGTTATATTCTTCCTTACGTTTTTCCATATTAACCATTTGTACTAAATCAGTTGCTTTTACTATATTCAATGTATTTTACTTTCTATTTTTTCTATTATGGTATTATTTTCGTGTTGTTTAGTGTCAATTTATTATGCTATTATTATTATTATTATTATTATTATTATTATTATTATTATTAATTTTTTTAATATGTTAGTATTCTGTTCTTTGACTTTTTGTTAAATTTTTCACTGCTTGTATACTTTGTGACCTGGTAGAGTGCAAGAGAAGGTCCTATGGCCTTAACTCTGCCAGTATAAATAAAGAATTATTATTATTATTATTATTATTATTATTATTATTATTATTATTATTTTGTAATATGTTAGTACCGGTATTCTGTTCTTTAACTTTTTGTTGAATTTTCACTGCT
The DNA here is from genome assembly GCA_025594305.2 of Periplaneta americana. NCBI lineage: Eukaryota > Metazoa > Arthropoda > Insecta > Blattodea > Blattidae > Periplaneta > Periplaneta americana. The sequence goes on along the minus strand of JAJSOF020000031.1, from coordinate 108,689,265 downwards.
TGTATACTTTGTGACCTGGTAGAGTGCAAGAGAAGGTCCTATGGCCTTAACTCTGCCAGTATAAATAAAGAATTATTATTATTATTATTATTATTATTATTATTATTATTATTATTATTATTATTATTATTTTTTGTAATATGTTAGTACCGGTATTGTGTTCTTTAACTTTTTGTTGAATTTTCACTGCTTGTATACTTTGTGACCTGGTAGAGTGCAAGAGAAGGTCCTATGGCCTTAACTCTGCCAGTATAAATAAAGAATTATTATTATTATTATTATTATTATTATTATTATTATTATTTTGTAATATGTTAGTACCGGTATTCTGTTCTTTAACTTTTTGTTAAATTTTAACTGCTTGTATACTTTGTGACCTGGTAGAGTGTAAGAGAAGGCCCTATGGCCTTAACTCTGTCAGTATAAATAAAGAATTATTATTATTATTATTATTATTATTATTATTATTATTATTATTATTATTATTATTATTAACAGGTCCCTAACAGAAACGACTAAATTTCTTGGCTACAAATCGATAATGTGTTAAACTGGAAAAATCATATTAAAGAAATTACCCTCAAAGTAAATTCAGCATTGATTATTATTAAAGGAGAAAAATTCGCTCCGGCGCCGGGAATCGAACCCGGGTCCTTGGTTCTTCGTACCAAGTGCTCTAACCACTGAGCTACGCCGAAGTTCAATCCACAGCACCGGATCGAATCCCACTCCTCTAGTGTTTTCCCCTTTGTGGCTTGACTCTAAGTTCAACATATATGTGGACATAATATATTAAGTCAACTGCCGATATAAAAGGAGCGCACTCAATTGAGTGACTTGGTGGCCGGGATTCCACAGTAATTTGCACTGTTGGGCGGAGAATCTACGTAAAGATTAATTTTTGGTCCTACGGAATATATCTGTTATGGTAACTGATTATTAGAGGAGAAAAATTCGCTGCGACGCCGGGGTTCTACGTACAAAGTGCTCTAACCACTGAGCTACCCCGAAGTTCAATTGATGCGCCCCTTGTAAATATTAACAATGCGTCATATTGATGTGTGAATCGTTTCGACTATCAATTGCATTGTTGTCTGCAGACTAGGCCTCCTGGAATGAGGAAGCGATTATGAAGTAGTTAACGAGAAGGCTCCGCCTTGTTAAATTTAAATGCGGGGAGTATGAAGACAGAAATGAAAAGAAATATCAAACTTTTATTTCAAATCCCAAACATCCTTACAATCCCAACCATGCTCACAATAACAATCACGAACAACATACACGTTTCGTGCATTATGATATTTTGGTTTCACGGATTATTTCTAAATCACAAACTTGACGTCAGGACGCGAGGTCAGCTCGACGCCGGGGTTCCACGTAAAGGCTGGTTCACAATAAAGCGGAAACGAGAATCGGAACGGAAACGAAAACGGTAAAATTGTTAAAATGTGTACATTTAAATGTGAGCATTCACAATTAACGAAAATCTTGCCGGAGCCCGGGATCGGGAACGGAGATTTGGCCAAGTTTCAACTTTGGCGTTCACGTTTCCGATCACAGCCCACTAGATTCATTCTATTGCCATCTAAAAGCTATTTTGTCGCCGTGTATTTAATAGCAAGAAGACCGTGACATAACCTATGCATTATTTTGTTCTGTGCTGTGCATCATGGAGCAAGTTTTATTTGATGAGATTCTAATATTGAGTGTTGAGGAAAATCCTCACGTTTACGATATAAAGATGAGAAAATGAAGGAGAATACGTGGCTTTCAATAGCTGCATCTTTGAACACCGATCGTAAGTGAATCATATTTTATTACTATATTGGTTGTATTACACACTACATATTCACGCTTCAATTCAATAACTACTGTTGTGTTCATTTTTGTTCTATTACAAATGTTTCTTCTCTTAATTATTTTACGTTATGGTAGACTTAAAATAGGTTGTGATAATAAAGACGCAAGGGCATATTTATAGTACCGTACCTAATGAAATGTTTCAGTTGAAATTTCGAAGTTGCCTAACCTGTGTTTATGATGGCTGCCTTGTACTCATGAGAAAACGCCATTGGTCAATTATACACAAATAACATCAGAATGCGTAATATCGACTTTACATATCGTTATTGACATGCATATCGATAAGCATAGTCGTCTACGTTCTCGGGTTATTGTGAATCAAAAATTTTCATATTCACGTCCTCTGCTTCTCGTTTTCATTCTGGTTCTCGTTCCCGGTTTATTATGAACCAGCCTTAAGAGACACGGGAGATCACATTCAAAACGAAAAGGCATGCTTATCTGTACACACTATACTCCACAGTCCTGGAAATGAAACACAGATGCAACGATCGCACAGAAATGTAAACGTTTCGTCACATCGCCTACGCAACCCGCATTTCCCTCATTCCTGTAAGTCAATGCACTGGATCGCAGCTGGCGAAGGAATTTATATGTGCAACCAGGAAGCGTAACACTGCAAACTGCATTCGTTATATTCTTGAACGTTACACAGTGAGAAAACAGCATTAAAAATTATTGAAACAAAATTAGAAACTCCCATAAACAATACACATATGACAGGAAGTGGAATCTATGGCAACCGACGTAAAACAGTTGAATGTGGCACGAAAACGTTTCGCGTTACTGCTGTATACCAAGTGATGTGTTTGTAAAGATAAACAGTGTTACTATAAATTATCTTTCCGATTACAAACTTGAATAACTATCGTTAGGAGCCACTTAGAAACAAGATATTGGTATCAATGGAAAGAGAAACTCAAATATTTTTTGTTATCCATTCGGTTAAATCACATGTGCTACTCTTAAATCAGCAAAAATTAGAAAACATGAAATTGGTATCAACAGAAACAGAAACTCCAACATTTGTTTTTTAATTTTTCACTGGAAAACATGAAACAGAAAGAGAAACATTTGGTTCACAACCGTAAGTAAGTCATATGTGCTCAATGTGAGCGCCATGTGTCAAAAGACACACATCAAGTATGTAGTCAATTTCCTGCCATACACGTTGTAGCATTGGACCATCCACCAGTGCAACGGGCTCTGTGATGCGGACACGAAGATCCTCAATGGTAATGGTGGCTGATACACTTGTTTTATAAAACTCCACAGAAAAAAAATCACAAGGAGTGAGGTCAGGGGAACGTGGAGGCCAATGCAAACATTCTAAATCTTCACGGCCAGCACGTCCAATCCATCTCCTTGGACAGATGCATCCCCTCGTTTTGAAGTCAGTGTACCACTTACGGATACTGGGCCCACTGGGTGGATCAACACCAAATTGTCTTCTAAAATTGCGTTGCACAGTGATAACAGACTGGGATGTGTGAAAATCTAGCACACAAAATGCATTCCTGTTCTCGTTTGCAGCCATTTTTCCGTTATATCGACCCCTAGCAACGAAATTAATAAATATGCGACAGGTTCACCAACATAACAAAAAATATTTGAGTTTCTCTTTCCATTGACACCAATGTCATGTTTTTAAATGTTCCCTAACGATAGTTATTCATGTTTGTAATCGGAAAGATTATTTATAGTAACACTGTAAAACAAAAACGCTTACATGAGAATTGTTGTAATTTATTTCTCAGTAATCTAAAAACACATTCTAGAAGGATGGGGAATTTTGCTCACATTAGACCTCAACGTGCCGCCACTGCACACACAATTCAAGTCATGAGGCTTATTTCTACGATGTATGAAGATTGAGAATGTTTCAGTGCCGGCAGAAAGGTGGCCGTTTGGACGCATATAAGCTCCTAGCGGCGGGCGACGGGAAAATGAAAACCGCGAGGCTAAACAAAACAGTGTCAATGTATTAAAAAGAGCAGGGGACATTATGCAGCCCTGTCTCACTTCTTGAGCTGCATTAGTCAAGAGCAATAAATGTAAACGATCTTGATGCAGTCAAAAATAATTTTGTTTGTATCATAAATATTATATTTTGAAACATTTCATTGAAATGTAATTCATGTATGGTTTCGTAACAAGCTGTTTTTTTACGGTAATGGGTTGTTAGCCCTTACTTTTTAAATCCGCTCTAAAATATGCCATTAGGAAAGTTCAGGATAGCAGAGAGGGTTTGGAATTGAACGGGTTACATCAGCTACTTGTCTATGCGGATGACGTGAATATGTTAGGAGAAAATCCACAAACGATTAGGGAAAACACGGGAATTTTAGTTGAAGCAAATAAAGAGATAGGTTTGGAAGTAAATCCCGAAAAGACAAAGTATATGATTATGTCTCGTGACCAGAATATTGTACGAAATGGAAATATAAAAATTGGAGATTTATCTTTCGAAGAGGTGGAAAAATTTAAATACCTGGGAGCAACAGTAACAAATATAAATGACACTCGGGAGGAAATTAAACTCAGAATAAATATGGGAAATGCCTGTTATTATTCGGTTGAGAAGCTTTTATCATCCAGTCTGCTGTCAAAAAATCTGAAAGTTAGAATTTATAAAACAATTAAATTACCGGTTGTTCTGTATGGTTGTGAAACTTGGACCCTCACTTTGAGAGAGGAACAGAGATTAAGGGTGTTTGAGAATAAGGTTCTTAGGGAAATATTTGGGGCTAAGAGGGATGAAGTTACAGGAGAATGGAGAAAGTTACACAACACAGAACTGCACGCATTGTATTCTTCACCTGACATAATTAGGAACATTAAATCCAAATGTTTGAGAGGGCAGGGCATGTAGCACGCATGGGGGAATCCAGAAATGCATATAGAGTGTTAGTTGTGAGACCGGAGGGAAAAAGACCTTTGGGGAGGCCGAGACGTAGATGGAAGGATAATATTAAAAAGGATTTGAGGGAAATGGGATATGATGGTAGAGACTGGATTAATCTTGCACAGGATAGGGACCGATGGCGGGCTTATGTGAGGGAGGCAATGAACCTGCGGGTTCCTTAAAAGCAAGTAAGTAAGTAAGTATTAATGGAATTTCCAAAGAAACCCGGAAAAAATTACAGTTTTTAATTAAAAGTGGACAAATTCAAATTAATTTATTTTCTATTATTGAAATACTGAAGGGATCAACGTGGTATTAAGACATTCGATTACTAAAAATGAACCAGTTCACTTTTTCTTCCACTTCTTCTCTCAATGTGAGTACAAATTTCAGTTTTTATGTTTTCCTGAAAGAATCACAACATGGATATATCCGTTTTTGGACACAAGCCCGACAAACACAGCTGATTTCCCATTTTAAATTCCCAATCCCCGTCTATAATATAAACCACATTACACAGTACACTCGGAATAGGTTGCTGCATCATTCTGACTGGGTTTTAGACAGAAGACAGTAGAACTGCGTTCCTCTGCAGGTGTGTTCCACTAAGCACCTTTATCTAAAACTGATAATCTGTAACCAATTCGGCAAATTCCAGCACTAAGCCGAACAGCCTTGGCGATATCGTTGCTGAAGTTCAGAGGAAATTAACTGATACGGGCTCCCAACTGCCGTATTCTCTGCGAGATAAAGGCCTCCGCGTGTGAGACTGCTTAATGTTCAGAAGCTACCGGCCGGCGTTTGGAGGATTAAACAGAATCTTAACAAACGCTACTAATTTTCCAACGTCTTGTTAGAATACAGTGAGAACCGCTTCGTAATTAGACACGATGTTCGTCGATTTAAATCGATTAGCATGTTATCCTAGCAGGGTAAAGAGAGGAAACAGGGGGGGAAGGAGGAAATAAGGGACAAATAGAAAGAAAATATGTAAGAAAGTTGTAAAAAATATTGGAAAACAGGGAGAAAAACAAAACATTTATAAAACATGAAAAAAGGGAGAATTGGCAGAAAACAGAGAGAAAGGGGAGTAAATAGAGAGAAAAAAAGATGTAAAAAAGCCGTAGAAACTCGGAAAACGTAAGAAAGAAACACTTCTAAAAATTAGGGGAAAAGGGAGGGAAATGACAGAAAACAGGGGCGAAAAGGGGGAAAAGATATAAAAAAATGTAAGAAAGTTGTAGAAAGTGGGAGAGCGGAAGGAAAAATTAGTTCTAAACATTGTGAAAAAAAAACAGAAGGGTAAAAGAGGGAAAATTACAGAAAACAGAGGGGAAAAAAGAGGGGAAAATAGAAATGTTATGTTTTATTTAACGACGCTCGCAACTGCAGAGGTTATATCAGCGTCGCCGGATGTGCCGGAATTTTGTCCCGCAGGAATTCTTTTACATGACAGTAAATCTACTGACATGAGCACACTTAAATTCCATCGACCTGGCCCGGGATCGGACCCGCAACCTTGGGCATAGAAGGCCAGCGCAAGATGCAAGAACGCTGTAGAAAGTGGGAAAACGGAAGGGAAAAAAAAACTTCTATAATTGGGAAAACAGAATGGAAAAAGAGGGAAAATGACAGAAAACACGGGGGAAAAGGGGAAAAATAGAGACGGAAAAATGTAAGACAGCTGTAGAAACTGGAAAAACAAGAAGAGAAAAACACTTCTAAAAATTGGGAAAACAGAGGGAAAATGTCAGAGAACAGAGGGGGCAATAAAAAAAAAAGATGTAAGAAAGCTGTACAAATTAGGAAAGCGGAAGGAAAAAAGCACTTCCATACATCGGCAAAACAGACGGGAAAAGAGGGAAAATATCGAGAAGAAACAAATGGGAAAAGAAAGAAAACAGAGGGAAATTATAGAAAAAAAATGAGGTAAGAAAGATGTAGAAATTTGGAACACAGAGGGAAATACAGGGAATACATTTCTAAAACTTGGAAAAACAGATGCATAATAGAAGACAAAAGAAGAAAACAGAGGGGAAAACAGGGGAGAAAGAGGGGGAAATGGGAAAATACAGAAAATTTTTGAAATAAATAAAAAATGTGGAAATAAGGAAAAATGGAGATAAATGAAGAAATACTTTATAAAACAGAAAAAGTCGAAACAGAGAAGAAAAGATGGATGAAGGGAATATTAATAGGAATAGATAGAAAAGGAGAGACGAGAATTTCATTCAGAATTTCAATTTCAGTAACATATTACTAACCGTTCATTATTTTCTTTCTGTGACATGAATTACGAAATTCCCATTAAAATAACTTCTTTCGAATACACTCTCAATGCAATACACGTCACGAAATCTATTCATTATCACAACATCCATTCTTAATAACGAACAAAATGCGTAGAAACTTACAGCCGCATAGACAGTTATTTCATTAAAACGCGCTCATCGTTTCGAGCTCTGAAATTCTTACTACTCCATACTTAACCATTGTTGGATGCGACGTAAATTAACACGATAAGGAGAATGATTAGATGGAATTATGGAAATTTAATTAAAGCTCCGAAGAAAGTTGGGAGACGAGTTGCAATGATGCGCAAACAATTCCACTTAAACTTTCCCTAGCCTGTGGGAATTTGGGCGGCTGAGGGTCTTACGAAAAGTTCTACAGGCTGGCTGCGAATCCGATGAAATCCCACTGCAAGTCTGAGAACGCTTGGAAGTACTCAAGTTTGGATATGAATATTAATACAGGACACACAGTCCGGCGGACAAATGCACGGATTTTGATCATATTCAGTATCTACGAGTCAATTTATCAGGGAATGATGTACATGAAATATAATAATTTTAGTACTAGTCTGTCTGTGTACAGCGATTTCTACTAAACTATTGGTCGGATTTTGATCATATTCAGTATCTACGAGTCAATTTATCAGGGAATGATGTACATGAAATATAATAATTTTAGTACTAGTCTGTCTGTGAACAGCGATTTCTACTAAACTATTGGACGGATTTTGTTCATATTCAGTATCTACGAGTCAATTTATCAGGGAATGATGTACATGAAATATAATAATTTTAGTACTAGTCTGTCTGTGTACAGCGATTTCTACTAAACTATTGGACGGATTTTGTTCATATTCAGTATCTACGAGTCAATTTATCAGGGAATGATGTACATGAAATATAATAATTTTAGTACTGGTCTGTCTGTGTACAGCGATTTCTACTAAACTATTGGACGGATTTTGTTCATATTCAGTATCTACGAGTCAATTTATCAGGGAATGATGTACATGAAATATAATAATTTTAGTACTAGTCTGTCTGTGTACAGCGATTTCTACTAAACTATTGGACGGATTTTGTTCATATTCAGTATCTACGAGTCAATTTATCAGGGAATGATGTACATGAAATATAATAATTTTAGTACTAGTCTGTCTGTGTACAGCGATTTCTACTAAACTATTGGACGGATTTTGTTCATATTCAGTATCTACGAGTCAATTTATCAGGGAATGATGTACATGAAATATAATAATTTTAGTACTAGTCTGTCTGTGTACAGCGATTTCTACTAAACTATTGGACGGATTTTGTTCATATTCAGTATCTACGAGTCAATTTATCAGGGAATGATGTACATGAAATATAATAATTTTAGTACTAGTCTGTCTGTGTACAGCGATTTCTACTAAACTATTGGACGGATTTTGTTCATATTCAGTATCTACGAGTCAATTTATCAGGGAATGATGTACATGAAATATAATAATTTTAGTACTAGTCTGTCTGTGTACAGCGATTTCTACTAAACCACTGGACGGATTTTGTTCATATTCAGTATCTAAAAGTCAATTTATCTGAGAGAGATCTGTAAACAGTAAATTCACTTTTGCAGCGCAAAGAAAAAGGAAATGAATTGTTGCGAAATGTTTTATGCTTATAAGAAAACATAATACCTTACAGGCGCCGACATAAAACTGGCATTATAGCATATCTCCAAAGCATCATAGAAACACATTTATGTATGTTTGCTGTGGTTTCTCGTCACTGTTGCACAAGAAGCTTTCAATTCACGTGCAGCTCTTGAACTTTTAACTTGTACTATGATCTTTTTGTTCACTGAAGTCTATATTGTGAAGTGATTACTTGGCATCACTTAAATTCACATTTTATTTCACGTGGTCAGTTTCTTAGTCGGCAATATTTGAGTCTTCGTATTCAATTAAAAGTATAGTAGAATAAAAGTTCTATAGCATAATTGCCGGTATTGGAGAAAACATTTGGGCAGTGTCTGTTAAAGGTAAAGGTAGCCCCGTCACATGCCAAATAAAAAACACTGCAGTGTTAAAGAAAGCCTAGATATCTTATTATAAGTGGTTTTCCACGCGGCCGGTCTGGCTGCATTTTCTATTTAAGGGGAGAGGATGTTATTTTTTTTAACTTTTTTCCTATTTGGTGTAAAATATTAATTTTTTGTATATCGAGAGCTCGTAGCTGTGGCAACTCAACCAAATAAAAATATTAAAAAAAATAATTTGGGGGCCAAAATTTGAAAAAAAGAATATACCCAATGCAGGATTGTACTAAAACCGATATATCTAAACCGTTTTTAAAGATAGATTCAAACTTTTTTTTGCAATGTATTTGGAAAAGCATGTTCTACAAACTGTCTGTAACAGAATTATATTAGTCCCTAACTTTGTAAACTAAACAATTAAAATGTAATACCAATTTTCTGATTTCCTTTCTTGCAAACAAACGGACGTATTTTTAAAATGAAATCAATTAACAAAATTATGTTACAGAGAAACGTTTCCTAATAGTCTAAAGAATGTGTGTTCTAAATTTCATGCATGTATCTTTAAGTTCAGAAATTATATCCATTTTTGTCTGGCAATGTAGCAAAAAAATGAAGTTACTGGACACCGATAAAAGCGGGCGTGTGATTTAGAAATCCATAGCGCAGGAAGTTTAAAAATGACGTCTCAACATCCGATAAGGGCACAAATACCCACAAAATGTTATGCAATGCATTCCACACACATCAAAGAGTATTTTAAAGATTTTTTTTTAAATTTAATTTACCGGAAAGAACAATAAAAGTGGGCGAGTGATTTCAAAATCCATAACGCAGGAAGTTCAAAAATGGCGACTCAACATCCGATAAGGGCACAAATACCCACAAAATGTTATGCAATGCATTCCACACATATCAAAGAGTATTTTAAAGAATTTTTTATAATTTAATTTACCGGAAAGAACAATAAAAGTGGGCGAGTGATTTCAAAATCCATAACGCAGGAAGTTTAAAAATGGCGACTCAACATCCGATAAAGGCACAAATACCCACAAAATGTTATGCAATGCATTCCACACATATCAAAGAGTATTTTAAATAATTTTTTTAATTTAATTTACCGGAAAGAACAATAAAAGTGGGCGAGTGATTTCAAAATCCATAACGCAGGAAGTTCAAAAATGACGTCTCAACATCCGATAAAGGCACAAATACCCACAAAATGTTATGCTATGCATTCCACACATATCACAGAGTATTTTAAAGGTTTTCTTTTTTAATTTACTCATTTTTCACCAAAAATACCATCCTCTCCCCTTAATGTGCCTCCTCTATGCTTTCCACACAATAGTCATGGAAATATTGGGTATATGGGTTATGTATATACATGAATATCAAGTAAAATACACTGCAGTGTTAAAGAAAGTACGTATTGTATTTCATTATTATTTTATCCGCGTATACACGTTTGACACATTCACTCAGATTTCCTCAAATCCTCCGTCAATTTTCTTAAGAGACTTGTTAGATCACCATCATCAATAGCAGCATTATATTAACATCTCTAAGTTCATAATATTATTATTCTACTAGCCGTACCCGTGCGCTCCGCTGCACCCGTTAGAAATAAATATAAAGTAATTACATAATTAAAATAGGACGTTTGATCCAGGGAACATTCGTGTTTGATAGTTACTTAATTTAAATTGTATTTAAAATATTAAAATGCGATCATTTTGATCCAGAGACACTCATTTGGTGCAATGACAATTCCTTTAACATGTTTCTTAATTCTTATTACCAATTATTTTTGGAAAAGTGAAAATTAACAGAAACATTTTGGCTACAGATTTATTATTATGTTTATATTATATTATGAAAAAGTGTGTTGATAACGGATGTACTCGAATTAGAAAGTTTTTAATTTGTTGTGGGAGCTCTTGAATCTCAGGAGGAACAACTTTTACAACAGGGCAACATAATCTGCTTGGCTCATTACCCAATTTTTTTGCATTGCATTTATTGCATATGTATTTTATGTATTTTAACACGATTCAATTGAGCATAGTTAAAATTTGAATTATAAAATAATGGATTGCTAAGCTAACGTACTATTACTGCATACTAAATCAATAGACTCTCGTTGTTCGTTAATTCTCTGAGATAAAAATGAATATGTTCATAAACATTATTATAAGTAATACAGGAAATGAATATACAGAATAACCTATCAAGTTTTCTGTGCATAAGAAGCTATTTTAATCTTACCTGTCCTCAATTCACTCACAAGTTACTGTAATAACATTATAGCATTATGTCCATCCAGAGAAACTACAGTTTCCAATGATGAAATAATAATTATTTATACAAATCGGTTAATTTAGCTTCATACAAACACAGAAACATTGTCTGTAGGCTATGTTTCATAGCTTTCGATTGTTGTGTCCAAGGCCCCTTATAGACGAAGTCATTTGTTTTTTATTTCAATACACCGCCTTAGATGGCAGTTATTTTAATTTTAAAACTCATTTATCTCATTAAATATCAGTCCTATCAAAATTTCTCAGAGAATAAAAAATATCAGAAATCATTTTTAAAGAAACTTTTGTTATGTAACATATTTCATAAAAATCAATAATAAGCGAGATATTTCGATTTAATTCAGGCCCCCTTATAACCCCCTTTTAAATAATGTATTTTGAATGCCATATAGCCTAAAATCTAAGTTACAACGAACTTAATTTATATTCCAATTTTCATCGAAATCCGTTCAGCCATTATCGCGTGAAAAGGTCACAAACATACAGACAGACAGTTATACAGACAGACAGACATACAAACAAAAATTTCAAAAAAGCGATTTTCGGTTTCAGGGTGGTTAATTATGTATGTTAGGACCAATTATTTTTGGAAAATCGAAAATTACCAGAAAAATTTCGGCTACAGATTTATTATTAGTATAGATTACATGAAGATAGGACAAGACTATAGCAGCAAGTTCGATTGAACATTTCAGCATGAAGATACGAAATACGCTTGGGAGCGAATCGCGGAGTAGTGAAAGTCAGTGGGCGAGGTTAAGTGCACGTGCGTGGGCGAGATTGGGTGAAAATCTGTGAGTGGGTGGGTAAGTTGATTGATGAGAGTGCGTGTACGAGTAGGCAGGAGGGATTGACAGAAAGTGATCAAGTGTGAGAGTGGGGGATGGACAACCAGACAGAATGGGACTGAACCTGAGTAAACGAGAATTACTCAATGTGAGAATGAAATGTGTGACTTGGTGAATGTCAGTGGGTGAATTGGTTAATGTTAGAAATTGAGTTGGTTAATATCAGTAGGTGACTAGTGAATGTCAGTAGGTGACTTGGTTATGTTAAAAATTGAGTTGATGAATGTCAGTAGGTGACTTGGTGAATGTCAGTCGGTGAATTGGTTAATGTTAGAAATTGAGTTGGTTAATATCAGTAGGTGACTAGTGAATGTCAGTAGGTGACTTGGTTATGTTAAAAATTGAGTTGAATGTCAGTAGGTGACTTGGTGAATGTCAGTCGGTGAATTGGTTGTTAGAAATTAAGATGGTGAATGTCAGTAGGTGACTTGGTGAATGTCAGTGGGTAAATTGGTTAATGTTAGAAATTGAGTTGGTGAGTGTCAGTGGGTGAATTGGTTAATGTTAGAAATTGAGTTGGTGAATGTCACTGAGTGAATTGGTTAATGTTAGAAATTGAGTTGGTGAATGTCACTGAGTGAATTGGTTAATGTTAGAAATTGAGTTGGTGGATGTCACTGAGTGAATTGGTTAGTGTCAGAAATTAAGTTGGTGAATGTCAGTGGGTGAATTGGTTAATATCAGAAAGTGAGTTGTGAATATCAGGAAGACAGTTGGTGAATGTCAGGGTTGAATTAGTGAATGGAATTGAATATAAGTGAATGTGAGTTCGTGGTCAGTGAATGAGTTAGTGAATGTCAGTTTATGACTGTCAGTGAATTACTGAATATCAATGAGTGAGTTAGTGAATTGCAATGAGTGAGTTGTGATTGGTAGTGAGTTAGTAAATGTGAGTTAAAGAATGCGGGTGAGTTAATATGAGTGAATTACTAAATGTGAATTCGTGAATGAATGAAATGAGCGAGTGGAATAGTAAATGGTACTTCGTGGTTGTGAGTTGGTGGATGTAAGCAAAAATCTACTGTATGTAACGAGAGTGAATTGTATTGTATTGTATTTATTAACATTCCATGGTATTCATACCTGCTTACAGCTAGAATATGGAACAAGTCAAAAAACTTAATACTATTTAATTTATAGTCACAGTCTAGGTGAAATATATACAGACGAGATTTACAATATAGTCTACTAGTACAACACAAAGTTTTAGTATCAATTTCATGAAGCGTTGTTGAATGTCATGAATTCACCTACAGAATAGAAGGCGTGAGAAATTAGGTACTTCTTTAATTTGGCCCTAAATAATTTTATGTTTTGAGTTTCATTTTTATATCGATAGGGAGGCTATTAAAAATTTTTACTGCCATATAACGCACTCCTTTTTGATAGCACGATAGACTTGCCGATGGAGTATGAAAGTAATTTTTTGACATGTATTTATGGTATGAACTCTTGAATTAGTTACAAAGTTTTCACGATTACATACGAGGAATATTATTAATGAAAAGATACACTGACAAGCCATGGGCATTATTTGTAGCTTTTTTTTTTTTTTTTTTTTTTGAAAATAGCCCTACACGATTCCCTAGATTTGGCACCTACTATTATTCTAATTACTCTTTTTTGTAATAGAAATGTATTGTTACTATCTGTGGAATTTCCCCAGAATATTATTCCAAAACTCATTACCGAGTGGAAGTATGCAAAGTATATTGTTTTTAAGGTATTGATATTTACTATCTTTTGCATAGATCTAATAGCAAAACAAGCTGAATTTAGTTTGGGGTAATTTCTTTAATATGATTTTTCCAATTTAACACATTATCGATTTTTAAGCCAAGAGAGTTAGAGAATATGGGTGAATTAGCCTAATGAATATGAGTGAGTGAGTGAGTCTCTAGTACTGTTTCACTATAGTAACTGACTCATCAGCACAGCATTGGTGACTCTGTGGTCAGACTCCCATGCTTCGACTTATCTTCGAATTAACGACCTTCTGAAAGTTTTGTGATCAGCACGCGCTGAAGTCCACTTGACACAGTCCTACTTTGTGCGTGCTGGTGAAAGGGATCGCGGCTGTGCCTTGAATTGGAGATCAGAACATGACACGATAAATTCAGCATCACACAAGGGCAAGGAGAGAGGGGGGTTGTTCCCAAGACCCATGTTATCGAGTACAATTCAGCATTTCTCATTTCCAGTAAGCACATGTTCTAGGGTGGGAGATTGTATCCGCGTTGAGCATCAGAAGGAAACCCTCCACGAGATGTGGAGCTAGAAGTATGTGGCTAATATTTGATAATCCGAACGTCCGATAATCCGAACGCCACCTTTTTATATTGGTAGTGTACAGTGTGCTTTTTTAAGTTCAGGCCAGTAATTCAATACATTTGATAATCCGAACGTCCGATAATCCGAACGCCACCTTTTTTATTGGTAGTGTACAGTGTGCTTTTTTAAGTTCAGGTCATTCAATACATTTGATAATCCGAACGTCCGATAATCCGAACGCCACCTTTTTATATTGGTAGTGTACATTGTCCTTTTTTAAGTTCGGGTCAGTAATGCAATACATTTGATAATCCGAACGATCGATAATCCGAACGCCACCTTTTTATATTGGTAGTGTGCAGTGTGCTTTTTTAAGTTCAGGTCAGTAATTCAATACATTTGATAATCCGAACGTCCGATAATCCGAACGCCACCTTCTTATATTGGTAGTGTACAATGTGTTTTTTTCAAGTTCAGGTCGAGTAATCCAATATATTGATAATCCGAACGTCCGATAATCCGAACGCCACATTTTTATATTAGTAGTGTACAGTGTTTTTTAAGTTCAGGTCAGTAATTCAATACATTTGATAATCCGAACGTCACCTTTTTATATTAGTAGTGTACAATGTGTTTTTAAAGTTCAGGTAGAGTAATTCAATATATCTGGCATCCGGAACGTCCGATAATCCGAACGCCACCTTTTTATATTAGTAGTCCACTTTTTTTTAAGTTCACGTAGAGTAGGCCTAATTCAATTGATAATCCGAACACCACCCTTTTGTATCAGTAGTGTACAATGTGTTTTTCAAGTTCAGGTAGAGTAATTCAATATATTGATAATCCGAACGCCACCTTTTTATATTAGTAGTGTACAATGTCTTTTTTTTTAAGTTTAGGTAGAGTAATTCAATACATTTGATAATCCGAACGTCACCTTTTTAGATCAGTAGTGTAGGCTACAATGCGTTTTTTAAGTTCAGATAGAGTAATTCCACAGTCTAGTATATACAGTCAAGAAGCTTGCGTTGATGAGAGTAGGCCTACTAGGAATAGACTGTGCCGGTATTATTTCGCATTGTCTACGATGAGGCGTTAGTAGCGATCCTAGTAAATAGCAACTATCTGTGGATGCATATTTCCTACGTATTGAGCTTCGTGACTATATACTAGACTGTGGTAATTCAATATATTTGATAACCCCAACGAATTCATAATCCGTACCGTCCACCAAAGCGATTAAACCAGCGAATATAGATTATATAGAACTAGTGGCTTGTGCAGCAAATGCTGCAAACTAAGTTCATTAGACGTTCAAATAAACATTTTTCAGATTTATTTTCAATGAAGAATACCAGACATTCTGAAAGTTATTTGCTTCCATATATTTGCTCTCTCGAGCCAATACTGAAGAGAACCACGCATATAAATATCTACACCACACCGCCATTAAATATATGAAAAGACCCAAACCCACTTGATTAATAACTATAAAAATATTAGATTTTTAATAATATTATTATCTTACGTAAGTTTTATAGCTTTCAGTAACATATAGGCTACTATATATACTATATAGCCGCCACTCAGTAAAATATAGAAATCAAAATCTAATTTAAGTTATTATCTACATCTACTTATGTAACCCCAAAACGTTTCACTTTCATATCATCAATATAGCATTAATGTGTATAATTAATGAAAAATAGTCACATCACGGCATTAACTACAATAATATTTCATTTCTAATGGTAATAATGTCATCAAACCACCTCAAGGTTTGTAGTTTTTAATATCCAATACACTGCTGTACCCAGAAAATTACACACCACAGAATCGAACCTGTAAATTATTTTTAGTAAGTTAATTTTTTAATAACCAATTTAATTTGAGCTCTAAATATGTCAGCATTCTTGCAGATCATGGCCTTCTTGTAATATTATTTACTGTAGTGTGTGTTTTGTTTTATTCTGAAATGCCACACGGCCGACTTGATGCTCGCTTCACTTCTCCTTTACAAAAAGCGAAGGGAATATCAAGTCGGCCGTGAATACTATTAGCTAGTTCTCAAAACTGACGACAGATGGATTTTGGAAAATAGGAAAATTGTTTAAAAATTGAAATTTCACTGAAAACTACTATTTTTCCGAAAAATTTGAGTTCCAAGCTTCAAAATGAGGGGTCATTTATTAAAATCCGTCCAGCCGTTTTTCCGCAATTTCCATTACCAGTTCAAATTATATATATATATATATATATATATATATATATATTCTCTCACATTGGTATTTCTTTAACCGGGACGGACTGTAAAGAAAACAACTAAAGCAATATTGTATATTACTCTACATTTTGTTTAAATGTATATTCTCTTACCAATTTCTTTTCTGTTATTTTATTAAAATTATACCAGAAATAACTTGTGTGACCACACTGAATGACGCCACCTCTCCGCGCTACGGGCATGAGGGCGAAGAAGTTGTGTACAAAATTAGCCGTTATTCGCGGCCTGTCTCAGTAATATCTCGGCATCGATCACTCGTTTCATTTGTAATCGTGAATTCTGGAATGTTTTAAGAGATAACATACATATACGATACACCTTGAGTGAAACACAGCGAAAAATTTGTTATGAGCTTCAACTAATTTCTGAATGTCGCTTATTTACACGGTATCAATAGATCTACATTTCAGCATTTCAGTGCATTTTTCCGCTCTACTGACAACAGTAAGTGTTGCTCTTTTGAGTAGTCTTGTTCTTTTATGAGAGCAGTACTATTCGTAATACGAGCGACAAATTTGCCTCTGTATTTATGTTTGTACACCTCGTCCTTCATCCATCCCCACAGAAAAAAATGGCAAGTGTAAAGTCTGGGGACTTTGGTGGCCAATGCACGTGACGTGACTATCTCGGCAGATCCATTCTTCGGGGTATGTGTGATTTAAATGATGTGTCCCGGACGGTTGAAATGTTTATTCAGCGGGTTATTTTACGACGCTTCATCAACTGCTGTGGTTATCTTGCGTCTGAATGAGATGAAGGTGATAATGCCAGCGAAGTGGGTCCAGGGTCCAGCGCCGAAAATTACTCAAATTTCTCTTAATGGCGTCCACCTCTGCTTCGGCATGTGGACGTGAGGCCAGCAGCTGGCTGGACGGTCATGCCCTTCATGGGCTGTCGTGCCTCGGATGATTGCTCTTAATGGGTTAAGAGAAAACTGCGGAAATAAATATCTCAACCAAGTAATTTAGCTCAACCCGACTCCGCTTGTTTCATAGTCAGACGTATTAATCGTTACTCAACAGCGGTGGATGGCTACAGGAGCTTCGTCATGCTGGAAGAACATGCCCATCCTTGTAGCCAAGGGAACTAAAAACAGCTGTTTCTTTACAGCCATTATGGAAAGTGCTGCCCTGAGACAATCTCAGAAGAGCGATACGTACTATTCCTTTGTGCATAGTCAATAGTACGTAGGTATTTGTCGTTATGCCTAACATTTAAACAGCTGTATCTCAACACCCAATGAAAATTGGACACATGTTTATAATGAACTTTTTTACTCAGAATAATCCATATTGTCACCCCTAAAATATTTACTGCTTCTTCTGGAACACCCTGTATCTATCCCGGGAATTGTAGGTGTCTATATCTTGTATTACAAAATAGTACATTATGCAACGAGCCTATAATGGTAGTAATGAAGACGTGAGTGTGTTTATGAAACGAGCGCAAGCGAGTTTCATAATTTTCATACGAGCGTCTTAATTACCATTATAGGCAAGTTTCATACGACTTTTATGCTCGACCATATTTCTAACTTGAAATTATTCATAAGTGTTCATGTTATTCTTATCTGACTGGGGAGCGGAACTGACCTTGTGCATTATCTCGTAAACTGTGAGATGTGCGCAGACGCGAAAGTATTGATTTTTTCCGAGAAACAAATG
The DNA here is from genome assembly GCA_025594305.2 of Periplaneta americana. Lineage (NCBI taxonomy): Eukaryota > Metazoa > Arthropoda > Insecta > Blattodea > Blattidae > Periplaneta > Periplaneta americana. The sequence goes on along the minus strand of JAJSOF020000031.1, from coordinate 108,670,795 downwards.
TCATTGACCTTGATATAATCTAGAGAGTAAAATAAACATTAATCTTGATATAACCTTGAAATTGATTTAGACATTGAAAAACGAGATGACAAATTGAATTTATTTGAATATTATTTACAATTAACGCTAATTATTATAGTAACAGAACACAACCTTCTGTGACAGTATTGGATTTCCATCCTCCGTGACGTTTCGCTAGTTGTCTTTCGATTGCATATCCGAGAATAATCGATACTTGCGCTTTCATATTACTACAATGGTGTTTTCGGATTGGTGGAACACCTGAACTTTAATGAGGTCCATTAAAGGGCTGCTACCAGGTGTATAATTACTACATTTCGGCATGGTCGAGCATAATAGTACATTATGCAACGAGCTATAATGATAGTAATTAGGAAGCGAGTATGGACGTTTATGAAACAAGCGCAAGCGAGTTTCATCATTTTCATACGAGCGTCTTAATTACAATTATAGGCAAGTTTCATACGACTTTTTGTGCTCGACCATATTTCTAACTTGAAATTATTCAGATGTATACATTTTATTTGTATCTGACAAGATCGGAAGTAACCTTGTTCTAGGTCGTGAATTGTGAGATTTGCGCAGACGCGAAAGTATTGATTTTTTCCGAGGAACAATAATGTCATTGACCTTGATGTAATCCCGTTAAACTTGATTATTGAATTCGACATTGAAAAACGAGATGACAAATTGAATTTATTTGAATATTATTTACAATTAACGCTAATTATCAGGGAAAGGATTTATATGTAAATACATATTTACTTATAAAGCTAATATAATTTATATTTTGCATTATCTTTATGTTTCACAATGTGTAGGGTTGAAAAATCCTACTTTTATTTTCCATATTTTTCCATATTTTAGAGTTTAGTACATATTTTCGTTAATTTCCATATATTTTCCATATTTCATATAAAACAGTCCATATTATATTAGGTTTAACAATAAAACAAAACAAAATTCCATTAACTTTTAAAAATACATTTCAACAATAGAGATTTAAACACATGTTCAGTAATCCCTTTAACATCAGAGTTATTTGAAAATTAGCAGTCCTATCAACAATGGGAAAGTAAGTTACAAAACTGTATTAATTTAATTTAAAATTTTTAACAGACTTCAGTTGTGCAGCTCAACAGTTAAATGCCAGTCAGAGTACACATAGGTTCAGTTTTGTAAATCATACTATAAAGACGGTAAATATGCCAAAAGTACGTCATTCAGTCAATTTAAAATCAAAACTAACAAGTTACATTTCAGAATTTAAAGAAGATGGTTTATCAACTGACAATAAAATATTATTTTGTAATTTGTGTCAGTGTGCAGTATCATCTACACAAAAGTTCCTGGTGCAACAACACATTACAACTAGTAAACATCAGGCCAACAAACAACTAAATTCCAAGCAGAGACAATTGTTTTTAACACAACCAACAACATCGAATGTAAGATCTGAGTTTAACATCGACCTGTGCCGTTCTCTCATCTCTGCTGATATTCCTCTCTACAAACTAAAGAATAAGGTCTTCAGGGAATTCCTTGAAAAATATACTCAACATACAATCCCGGATGAGTCAACACTTAGGAAGACGTATGCTCCATCCATCTACGATGAGACAATACAGAAGATAAGAGATGAAATTAAAGATAGTTCAATTTGGGTTTCCATTGATGAGACTCCCGACAAAGAAGGTAGACTTGTTGGTAATGTAGTTATCGGTTTGTTAAGTGAACAATATTCTGAACGAATTCTTTTACATTGTGATGTTCTAGAAAAGTGCAATAACAAAACTATAGTTAAACTGTTCAACGAAGCTATGGGTATCCTGTGGCCAAAGGGTATTATGTACGATAATGTGTTATTCTTTATTAGCGATGCTGCCCTTATATGGTCAAAGCTGGACAAGCATTATCTGTTGTATATCCTAAATTGACTCATTTTACTTGTGTGGCGCATGCATTTCATCGTGTGGCAGAAGTGGTCAGAGACAATTTCCCTAAAGTAGATTTGTTGATTTCATCAGTGAAAAAGTATTTCTCAAAGCTCCCAGTAGAGTTAGTAACGTGTTGAAAGAAATGTACCCTGAAATTCCATTGCCACCAAAGCCAATTTTAACTAGATGGGGTACATGGCTAGAAGCAGTTGAATATTATGCCGAACATATAGACTCTATTAACAATGTTCTCCTTGCATTGGACTCTGAAGATGCAGTCTCAATTGATACTGCGAAAACAGTTACCTGTGACATAAGTGTGAAGAATGACTTAGCTCACATTCAGCATACATTTTCATGCATCATAAAAACGCTCAAAAGTCTCCAAAATAGGCACCTTTCACTATCTGAAAGTTTTGAAATTATAAATAGTACTGTGGAACAACTGAATCGTGGTAGAGGTAAAGTTGCAGATGCAGTAAGAGCTAAGGTGGACACTGTACTTTCAAAAACCCTGGATATGAAGAACTACAAAAGGTTGTTGCTGTGATGAATGGTGAATCAACAGTGAAGATTAACTTGGACTTATCCCCAGCAGACATTGTGAAATTGAATTATGTACCAGTTACTTCTTGTGACGTCGAACGCTCTTTTAGTCAGTATAAATCTATCCTCAGAGACAATAGAAGAAGATTCACTTTTCAGCACTTGAAAGAAATGTTTGTAACCTATTGTTATGGTAACAGACAATAAAAATTGTGTTTTGTTGAAACTACATTGGAAGATAAGGTACGTCCATTATATTTTTTGTTTAGTTTGATTAAAATGTACCAATATTTAACGTACATAGTCATTTTTTTATAATTTTAAGTCCATATTTAATTCCATATTTTGGTAAAAATCCATATTTAATTCCATATTTTGGTAAAAATAACTACATATATATTTACATATTTCATATATTTTTAGTCCATATAAATCCGTTCCCTGCTAATTATTATAGTAACAGAACATAACCTTCTGCGACAGTATTGGATTTCCAGCCTCCGTGACTTTTCGCTAATTCTCTTTCGATTGCATATCCGAGAATAATCGATACTTGCGGTTTTATAACGGTACAAATCTGACTTGTCATTGGCTGAACACCTGTAAGCTGAGTTGTCATTGGCTGAACACCTGTACTTTAATGAGTAGGTGTACTTTAATGACATGCATTAAAGGACTGCTACCAGGTGCATAATTACTACATTTCGGCATGGTCGAGCATAATAGTACATTATGCAACGAGCCTATAATGATAGTAATTAAGAAGCGAGTATGGATATTTATGAAACGAGCGCAAGCGAGTTTCATAATTTTTATACGAGCTTCTTAATTACCATTATAGGCGAGTTTCATACGACTTTTTATGCTCGACCATATTTCTAACTTGATATTAATTTTTAGCAATGTCCCGTATGTTGTGAGATGTGCGCAGACGCGAAAGTATTGATTTTTTCCGAGGAACAGATGTTCACATTAACCTTGCTAGGCCATAAGAACCTACAGAGATAACATTGAAATTAAATTAGACATTGAAAAACGAGATGACAAATTGAATTTATTTGAATATTACTTACAATTAACGCTAATTATTATAGTAACAGAACATAACCTTCTGCGACAGTATTGGATTTCCAGCCTCCGTGACTTTTCGCTAATTCTCTTTCGATTGCATATCCGAGAATAATCGATACTTGCGGTTTTATAACGGTACAAAGCTGACTTGTCATTGGCTGAACACCTGTACTTTAATGAGTAGGTGTACTTTAATGACATGCATTAAAGGACTGCTACCAGGTGTATAATTACTACATTTCGGCATGGTCGAGCATAAAAATATATATGAATTCTTTGTTAGTTTTTCTTTTTAATGTTTAATGTCCTATATTAAAACAGAAATAAAATAGTTTAGATGTAACTGAAAACAGAGAGAGACTTCGAGCAAACTTTGAGCTTGGCGGAGAGGGGGAGGGTAATTTTCCTCTCCAGTGCCGCCCCTAGTGTCATTACTAGTTATGATGCTAGTGGAAGTTGTGGTTTGAATGGAAACGATCGTAGAGCCTAGTTGCCATGACAACGGTCCCGCACGAGATTGCTAGCATCGTATCCTCTGATTTCCTACTCAAACAAGGCCACACCGAGAATCATTGCGGCAATAATCCGTCATTCGACGTCAGCAGTGGAGAAGGCGGGATGCATAATGTAAAGGAGTAAAGATAGGACTGTTACAGGACGTTGTGAACTACTCTAAACGCGACATCTAGAGTAACTATCGTTGAAATATTCAACGCTCTGTTTCGTCATAAACACAAGTTGACGACTGTCAAATGTTTAACCATTCTCAAAGAGCATGTTTCTAATCTAATGGACATCAGTAATCTCCGACATTCGTAAAATCGCTGGTCGAATTTGAAGTTTGCATTTTGGCCCGTCAACACAGACGTCTTACTTACTTATGGGTTTTAGAGAACCCGGTATTCATTGCCGCCCACACAAAAGCCTCGCCATAGGTCCCTATCCTATTACACTTTTACTACATCATACTACTTTTGACCAATAAAAGGGAACGAAAGGACGTCTTTCAACCAATCAGTGCTGTTTATCGCACAATTTTATCGCATCCCTAGCATTTGTTTAATTTTATCGCTTCCCTAGCATTTGTTTGTTTTTTTTTTACAATAGAGCATCTCATTTATTTATTTATTTATTTATTTTATTTCATTTGATTTATTTAATTTATTTTATTTATTTAATTTATTTATTTTATTTATTTTATTTATTTATTTAATTAATTTATTTTATTTTATTATTTTAATTAATTAATTTTATTTATTTATTTTATTTATTTGTTTTATTTATTTATTTTATTTATATATTTATTTTATTCATTTATTTTATTTTATTTATTTTATTTTATTTATGTATGTATTTATTTTATTTTATTATTTAATTAATTAATTAATTATTTAATTATTTATTTATGTAATTACTTATTTATTTAATTAATTATTTAATTATTTATTTTTATTTATTTATTTTTATTTATCTATTTATTTTTATTTATTTACTTATTTATCTTCACATGTAACATACTGGCTAAATCTTCCTGATGGTTTCCAGTGCTTTAGTCTCTCTAATGTAAATGGATTAACCTTACTTTGAACGTAAAATATAAGGGATGATAAAAGTTCCTTATAGGTCTCCAGGGAGGAGACTTTCTCTCGGTATTACCACTAAGTAACCCACCTGGCGACGTGGGAATAACTGGGTCAGCCAGCCCGGAGATCGATGCGCGGACTTCCCTCTTGCTAAGCGACAGCGGATGACGTTTTGGTGTACGACAGGATTTCGTGGAGACCTCTGTCTGAGGGCTTTGAAGATGTAGAAAACCCTCTTACGTTATTATGCAACTTAGAAAGGCCAACGTTAGTCGGATTTCTTTTGTACGAACGTCACCATAGCAACAGCCGATTTTTCAATATCTAGTTTAAAAAAAAAGTTTCATTAACACCGATAAAAATTGACAACCGATTTAACGATTTCTTGGTGTATTTGTGCAGTATTTAAGAAGGCCGTGGATTATCACAGAAGCAAAAATTATGATACGAAAGTGTCCTGATTTGTCAGATAATACTAAGGATCGTGTACTTATCAAACGTATTTGCTGTTAATAAGTCATTAATTCTTTAAGGGACAAAACTACATGTAAACAATTCATCGTACAATCTAAACTTGCATTGCAAATTCCATACTTCCTATTGTCGTTTCTCCGCTGTAGTTGTATGGATCTTTGCGAATAGATCCTATTTTATTTTATATCTCAGAACTGTAGGCATGTTCCTTCTGTGATGTCAAGTCTGGCGACTGCGGTGGCCAAGAAACTAGACCGTTCCTAATCACTACCAGTTGAAGAAACAGAATGTAGGCTATAAAAATACAGTCATCACAGCAGTACATACTTAGCAAAATAAAACGATAATTGGGTTCATGGAATACGACAGTCAAAGGCAAATTTATTATCGTGCCATTCGAAAATGGGTACGAATTCGGTAAAATGGTATAAACATTTTTTGCACCAAAACAGATCCTCTATTACATCTTTAACAATTGACCTTACCTTTTGATACACCCTGTATATTTTATTTTCTTTAATAATGCAGTGTATTTGATATTCTTGTACACAGAGTGCTTCAAAAGTAACTCCTAACTGAAATTAGAATTGGATGAGGAAATTTGAACAAAAAGCTCAAATGTCAAAACTACTATTTAGAAAGTAATAGTTTTAAGAAAACAAAATATTTTCAAACTACTTTTGTGCCATATAACTTCATCGAGAACAGTTTTAAATGACATCACGGTTTTTACGTCTGAAAGGACATAATATCACAGTCTAGTATATACAATCACGAAGCTCAATACGTAGTAAATATGCATCCGTAGATAGTTGCTAACCACTAGGATCGCTAATATCGCCTCATCACAGACAATGCGAAATAGTACCAGCACAGTCTATTGTTTCTAGCACCCTCACAACTCAAGCTTCGTGACTGTATATACTAGAATGTGATAATACTTTCTATATTCCTACTTCATTTGTTTTATACAGAAGTCCTATGGTTACTATGGAAACACCTTTTTTTTTGTGATCCTTGTATTATGAAAGCAGTTTTATTGACAAACTCAACACAAAATAAGATGTTCTTCACACAAAATGAAAGAATTGAGATTCTGTTGATAGGATTTGGTGACAACAAGAGATAGTATGTTACCTCTGATTGAGGTTCTGGCTGATATGTACATCTATTATCAGGCAGTACATCTCACTTGACGATATGTGTCAGAGGAAGAACAATTGTTTGTATGCATCTGAAGTCTGATTAGTGTAATATGTAGCTAGTCGGCCAAGTATGCAATGGAGGGGAAAAGGAACTGGCCACCCTACCCCATTATCTCCTGGATTAGTAGCCTCATAAATTATGCCTTATTGGTGTCATTTATGAAGTTCAAACCTATCCTAAACAACAAGAGGTATATAGCTACTCCCTTTAATGAAACTCATCCAAATCGGTCACCTATTTCTCTGTCAATATTGTGAGTAGAATAGAATCGAAATTTTGGGAATATGGACATATCAGAAACATTAAAAGACCATTTCCTGTTAAGAAGATAGGCCTACCTTTTTTAATTTGAGTTCGTCAAAAAAAACTGCTTTTATAATACAAGGATTAATAAAACCCATCAGCAATTAAATTGTTACCATAGTAACCATGCTTCTGTATAAAACAAAAGAAGTATTGCCCAACGATAGAAAAAATATGCTCTTTCAGATAACATTAACATCACAGTGTAGTATATACAGTCACGAAGCTTGAGTTGTGAGTGTGCTAGGAACAATATACTGCGCCGGTACTATTTCGCATTGTCTGAAATGAGGCGATATTAGCGAACCTAGTGGTTAGCAACTATCTACGGATGCATATTTACTACGTATTGAGCTTCGTGACTGTACACATTAGACATTTTAAATCCTAAACAGACAAATTTGTCCATGGTCCGTGAAGCTCAAATGAACGGTTGTTGTTGTTTTTGTCGTTGTTTAGTTAACTGTCCCAAGACAGGTCTGAACCTCACAAGAGATAGCCTACCAAGAAGGCACCACTTATGAGGCAATAGGCCAGGAGATAATGGGGTAGGGTGGCCAGTTCCTTTCCCCCTCCATTGTATACATCGCCGACTAGCTACATATTACACTAGTGAGACAAATGAATGATAATGGACTATTATTTTATAAAGTACGTTGGTCTTCTTAAATGTCATATAATTTTAGACTTAATTAAAATGATTTAAAATTATTTTAAAACTTGTTTGCTCTACCAATCTTCAGAATCTGTTTGAATCTAATGATGAACTATTTATTTTATTCACTGAAAAAATGTATGAAGAAAAAAAAGATAAATCAAGACATTTCGGACGTCTTGATGAAGTCTATGCATTAAACAAAGAACATATCTATATGGGCTATTCCATATGAAATCGATCAGTAAAAAACCTCGCATTTTTTATACTCTATTTTTCCCTATTTATACAAGGTGCTGAGGAGAGTGCATTTGCAAAAATATACTATCGAAAGTCAAACGGTTTTCGTGTTGTTGAGCGACAAATTTAGCGTATTTTATAAAAATAAGCCTCTTTCAGCGCTCAGAACTCTGGAACCATTTACTGCAGAACATTGAACGAGAGCTTATTTTGAAGCTGACATTTGGTAGGTTATGATAAGTAATCCTTATTTTTATTGTACACAGAGAGACAGATAATCTGATTTTACTTACTTTTAGGCTTTTTGCCCATTTGTAAAAATGTAAAAAAATATTGAGAAAAAACCTTGCATTATTAAGAGGCATTCGGTATTGTTTGCTTAGTGGCTCGGCAATAAGTTTCGAGGGTATTAAATAAATTATTTTCACACGCCTAGACTTGAACGGCGCAGTACCGCACGCACTGGCCGAGAGCTGAAGATAAGCGAGCGTTGGGCGTCATTTTACTCCTGTGTTTATGAAAACTTGTGATAAAGCTAGCACAGCCATGACTGCTAGACGACATATCACGTGTTTGTCTCCTGGCCTTGCTTGTCTCGGCTAGCTCACAGTCAGCTGGTTAGTTCACGCGCGTACTATTTATTTTCTTTATTTGATATTTTCAAAACTTTCTTATCAACGGTGCACCAGCAAAAAATATGTTTATTTGTACTTTCAATGCGGAATCTAACCATATATTTTAATTTTTTTTTCGTGGGCAAAGGCGTCTTAATGAAAAAAATCTAAATTTCTCCATTTCCATAAAAAGTAAGAAAAACTGTTTACATGTCAATATAAACTTTAACTTTTCAGCATCAAAGTAAACCATGATTTTGATCATAGGGTGAAAGGATTTCAGAGCCACAACAGTTTCTAATTTTATGAAAATACGATAAATTAAAATATTTTTAATTTAAACACTATGAAGTTCTGATGCCTCAAACTTTGCACAAAGCATCGTATCACAGTTGTCTACGGACAGAAGAAGTTTCATTGTATTTAAAAATTGCAAGGTCAATTTTCTCTATATTTCTGTCGATTTGAGATGAAATAGCCCATATATACATGATGCCTGGGAAACCTAAGTACACAAAACAAAACCTGTTCAACAGCTGAGATAAATTTAATCTCTGTGCACAGACAATTATGACGAATAAACACAAGCACTGAAATGTTCAAATACGGAGTTCGATCCTTTTGACAGCGGGAACAAAGCAAACTGTAAGCAGTTCGTACTCCACAGCCTATGTCCTGAGGGAGGACGTCACACTACGAAACCGAGCAAGTCCGACGGGGAAATTGGCCGCGAAGTTCATCGCATTCGGTCTTTATGCTTGGCTTATAAAGCGTTTTATTCCACAAATCTGAATAAAAACAACGTTCACATCTGCCCCGCTTTACGGAAATGCAGGAATAGACTGCATCTGGCTTCTTCTGCCTTTATCAGTTTCCGGGATGTTATCTGAAGTGGGTCAGGCTTGCTTACACTGCAGGGACCGACAGATTTCTGTAGATTCAGTTGGTTTGAGCATTTGTCAATAGGGAGAAATGCACGATGTGGAGAGGGAACAGCCTGGAGAAAAACAGAGTAGAAAGATACTTTGGAGAGAAAGATAAGTAGCGCATAAAGAGACAGTTGTCCACGAAGAAAGAAAGAACGAAAGAAAGAACTAAAGAAAAAAGGAAAGAAAGAAAGAACTAAAGAAAGAACGAAAAAAGAAAGAAAGAACGAATGAAACAAACAAACAAAGAACGAAACAAACAAACAAAGAACGAAAGAAAGAACGAAAGAAAGAACGAATGAAACAAACAAACAAAGAACGAAACAAACAAACAAACAAACAACGAAAGAAAGAACGAAAGAAAGAACGAAACAAACAAACAAAGAACGAAAGAAATAACGAAACAAACAAACAACGAAAGAAAGAACAAAACAAACAAAGAACGAAAGAAAGAACGAAACAAACAAACAAAGAACGAAAGAAAGAACGAAACAAACAAACAAAGAACGAAAGAAAGAACGAAACAAACAAACAAAGAACGAAAGAAAGAACGAAACAAACAAACAAAGAACGAAAGAAAGAACGAAACAAACAAACAAAGAACGAAAGAAAGAACGAAACAAACAAACAAAGAACGAAAGAAAGAACGAAACAAACAAACAAAGAACGAAAGAAAGAACGAAACAAACAAACAAAGAGAGAAAGAAAGAAAGAACGAAACAAACAAACAAAGAGAGAAAGAAAGAAAGAACGAACGAAAGAAAGAACGAAACAAACAAAGAACGAAAGAAAGAACGAAAGAACGAACGAAAGAAAGAACGAAAGAAACAAATAAACAAAGAAAGAACGAAAGAAACAAAGAAAGAAAGAAAGAGAGAGAGGAAGAAAGAAAGAAAGAAACAAACAAAGAACGAAAGAAAGAGCGAAAGAAAAACGAAAGAAAGAAAGAAAGAAAGAAAGACGAACACTCCAAAATGAGACACCAGAGTTGAATCAGACAAAGTAAGACAAATAGTCCAGACAAACGGAGAAAAGCAGTCTAAAAACACAGAAAGGACGGCAGTTCGAATTTAGGTTAGGTCTGGAATTTTTCATTTGAAACATCTATAGCGGGGTTTTCCTCGAAATTTGAAAGTGGGGTGGCTGGGGATGGGGGTGAAATCTAAAATATAATTAAGCCTGGTTTCAGACTTCCCCCTAAATATCTAAATTGACGTGTTTTTTGTCGAGCTGTTTTCAATTGCTGATTTCTTCTTTGAATTATTTTCCCCCAGTTACGTTGCCGCAACAAATGACACATTTTCTGTAAAAAGTGAAGTTCCTTATTCACCTTCAGCATTATCTCTATGGTAACGAAGTGCTGTCTTCATTTCTAATTTGAATTGATTTTCTCCTATCACTTTATCATGCTACACGAAAAAATTTATATTTTTTTGTAAATACGATAGATTTTTGTTCATCTTTAGCAGTATCTCTATGGTAACGAAGTGCTGTCTTCATTTGTTGACATTTCTCTCATATTATTTTCCCTTGTTACATTTTCCGTAAATATGATACTCTTTTGTTCGTCTTTAGCACTGTCTCTATGGCAACGAAGTGCTAGCTTCAATTTTTATATTTCCTTGAGCTAACCTGATAGAATAAGAATTATTTGAAATATTTAGCTGCAACTGGCAGACGGAGAGAGATCGTTGTGATGGTCGTAATAGGAAAGAGTTTCTCATTTATCTATCCCTGAAGCCACGCGAAACCTGGAAGGTAGCCAGGAGGAGCAAAAATAACACACAACGTAGTTAGTCTTGTCTCATAAACTACAATTCACAACTCAGGCAGTCCTCAAATTGCTTCAAAGACACTACAGAAACTAAATCCGAGCAATTCATCCTCTTTTTCTAGCTAAAAGTCTTGTAGACGTTTGGGGATTACATTTACATACATAGAACTATCCAGAAACTTAGTTAAAATGTTATACTTCATAAGATTTTGAACACGAAACGTGTGTGAGAATACCGGGTGTACCAAAAGTCACAATCCATTTACATATAAGTCGATGTCAGGGAGATGATACAAGGTTTCTCATAATAAAGGATGTCCGACAAGTCCCGCATCATAGGCCTAGGCGATATCATAAAATTTGGAGTGTGCGGAGTTGGTTCGACGAGAACTTCCACAATCGGTGGGTAGGACGCAGAGGACCAGAGAATGGTCTCCAAGGTCGCCAGACTTAAACTCCCTTGACTTTGTCTTATGGAGTAATCTGAAGGAAAAGGTGTACCAGGTGAAGATCCATGACTCATGAAGACGGATCGAGTGTCGTTAAACCACCGCTGATATGTTACACCGCATTCTCAATAGCATGAAGTTTCGTCTTCATACATATTATAAACTTGGAGGCTTTCATATCAAACACATATAATTTACCTTATGATGCGGGACTTATCGGACACGCTGTAGTTTTCTGAGATTTTTGGCTATATGTGCCGCGTCATAATTTTATAGAAATATCCAAGGTTTTGGACATACATAATAGGATTTAGGTCCATACCAAAAGCTGTTGATCCCCCTTATCCCGATGTGTAACTCCAAAATGTTGGATTTCTCTGCAACCATGACCCGAAAACCTCGCACCATGTTGAAGGTTGTGTAATTCCCAAACCATAGTTTCCCACTGTCTCACACTGTAACCGCGTGGTATAAGGTGTCATCCTTCAGGCTAGGATTATAGAATGGGCGTTGGTTCGAGTACTCATGGGGGAGGGAGGAAATATTTCTCTTAAAATGTTGGCCAGCATTTAGATTTGGGGAGCTACAGTGAATAGCACAAACCTGTTTTGTATGGCAGCTGCAACGGCTTTGGGAGCGTCGTGCTAACCACATAGTGATTGATCGGTACCTTACTGAAGCATGTGGATGCAAAGTCAGCAATTGGCTGGGCTGTCGTGTCACCGAAAAAGAGAAGTGTTGTGTGTTCAATTGTCTATTCTAACAAGGGTACGAGCCACAGAATGTCGCTTCATATGAAGAGTCCACACCTGTGGAGTAACGGTTAGCGCGTCTGGACGCGAAACCAGGTGGCCCGGGTTCGATTCTCGGTCGGGGCAAGTTACCTGGTTGAGGTTTTTTCCGAGGTTATCCCTCAACTCAATATGAGCAAATGCTGGGTAACTTTCGGTGCTGGACCCCGGACTCATTTCACCGGCATTATCACCTTCATCTCATTCAGACGCTAAAAAACTAGGAACCGGATTTTTATGTAATTACATATTATATACCTTTCAACCTAACCGTATATAAATAACAAATCTTTGCGAATCTTGTAATTACCATTAATATATTAAAATTTGATACTACATATTTTCACATTTTTACCCCACATGACATATTATGGCTTGGTATTACATAAATCTACATATTTAGGGGTTTTATTCAGTTTTACTTCTCTAAAAGGGGGGTTACTTCTGCTGGGGAAGTTTACAATTTGAAATACACAGATTTAAAAAGCCTTTTTACCTACCCAAGAAAGGATATATTTCGGGACGAAACATAACGTCCTTAGTTTCAGGAAGTAATAGAGGCACTCACCCCATACCTCCCACTGTAAATATGAGTGAACAAAAGGCAACCTTTCTCATACAACTACCTTGTATTGTAAAAATCACTCAGAAAGTAGCGTTGCCTTCTTGCGGTGGAGTGGGACGAGGACGACATGATTTGTCTCGAACTATAATTGTTCTGCACACGTCTTAACAAGCTGTTCCCATGCAATTTGCAACCTTACCCACCCTCTTCCCAATCCTTCCAGGGAAAACCCGTGTCAAGTCTGGCATGAGCCCCAATAAAGTAGCCGACTTTTGAAAAGAAGCTGGAGTAAAGGAATAGAATGGAAAGGAGTTGAAAGTTTAAAATAAATAGCTTTTCAGGTTATTGCTTGACCTCTTTACTTTAAATTTAGTAGACCTATACGGAAATGTGGATTTTCTGAGCAATTAGAAAGTATGGTTCTCGGCTGGAATAATCCTACCCTTCTGAGACAGGAATGTCGCTTTTCAAACAACAGTTTGTAAATGCCTATAGTTTGAGGTTTTAGTAGGTACTTTGTTTCTTACAGGGAGCAGCTAAAATGCATGTGTCCCACATCTCCTCTTATTTTCTCCTATTCCAGTAAAGCGAAACAGTGCTTGCAGTTCTGTTGTGTCATTCATTTCACTCAGTTCTCTAGTTTTAGTACTTACAGTATAAAGTGCAAGTGAGTTTATCTACTGCTTTTAATTAACTAAAATGGCCCCCGTTTCTTCAACCTTAACGACAAAAATTAAATCGTTGATTGCGATGAACGAAGCTTTCACTACAGATGGAAAAATAGTAATGTGTCAAGTGTGCGGTAAAAAAGTCGGATGCTCTATGAAATCACAACTGGAGAGTCTTACCTATCCTATACCTACCAGATACTGATATTAAATACTTTCATGATTTTACATATTTTCGTACATATTCAGCTTATTTTTCTTACATAAATATATACATATTTCACACACTGATATTACATAAAAATCCGGTCCCTATAAATAACCTAAGATGTTGATAAAGCGTCGTAAAGTAACCTACTAAAAAAACAAAATTCATGTGAAGAGAAAATCTACAATATTGCGTCCCCAAACCAACACAACATTAATTCCCGAAACTGGGCGACGTATTTTACGTGTCAGTGTATCCCTGATACAGTGCAGAATTTCTTTGAAAAGGTGTGCTGTTGTTAAACACTGCTTGTTGGAAAATACGGAAAATTTTAATGTATTCCATGCAAAGGATCCTTCAGTAAGTCGTCATTCCCGAAGTACCATAGTAACGCGGATGTAAACATGTTTACACTGTAGGGGCGCTAATGCCGTCTTGAAGCTCCGTTATGTAACATGTTTTCTTGCAAAATAGAAAGGGCACAGACGCCCGTCAAAATGATATGACGACAGAACCCACTTTTACTTGCAATAAAAGAGTAACGTGTCAAAGCAACGTGACAGCGGAAAATCATTAAAAGGCCAGGAACAAATGAAGACGACATTTAGTTACCATAGAGATGTAGGCCTATTAAAGACGAACAAAAGACTATCATAATTAAGGAAATAACGCTATAGGTACAAAATTCTTGTTTCAAGACATTTCAGAAGAAGTTCCAAACATTTTATATGCTGGCAAGTAAATACATTATATATACCATAAGTAATATCATTAATTTCAGCGATTTAGGCCTATTCTTTGAAATATTTCGAACAAAATAGTTTGATACAGTTTTGCTCGTTTTGTTTCCTTTTAAAGATAAAAAATTGTTTTATATGAAACATTTCACAGGGTGTTTTGGGAAAGACATTGATTTAATTCCCAATATGCTCAGTCAATTTAAGAGAGCAGTGTATTATGATAATGAATGAATGAAAGAATTTTAGTTTCGTCTTTTACATGTGAAGAAATTTGATCCCAACAAATGTAACTTTTCGTCCTGCAAAGGAATTTTACTAAGTTACATTTGTTCGGATCAAATTTCTGCACATTTAAAGGACAAAACCAAACTCTTTGAATCATTCATTATCATAATACACTGCTCTCTTAAACTGACTGAGCATTTTGGGAATTAAATCAATGGCTTTTCTAGAACACCTTATGAAATGTTTCACGTAAACAATTTTTATCTAAAAAAGGAAGCAAAGCAAGCAAAATTGTATTAAACCCTTTTGTTTGAAATATCTAAAAAAAAACATTAATGACATTATTTACGGTTCACTCTGTAGCCATATATATACAGGGTGTTCAATTCAAAACTTCCCAGTCTAAATATTATTTTATTTCAATTAAATTTAATTTAAACAAAAAACACGTTAACTCTGATACTGGAGGGAAAATTAAAACCAGTGTTAATTGCATTTTAGGTTTAAATCCTCAACCACCGCTCCCTTTGAAAATTCAAATCGCACCCCTATAGTTTCATACTTCCATACTTACTGGCTTTTAAGAAACCCGGAGGTTCATTGCCGCTCTCACATAAGCCCGCCATTGGTCCCTATCCTCAGCAAGATTAATCCATTCTCTATCATCATTTCCCACCTCCCTCAAATCCATTTTAATATTATCTTCCCATCTACGTCTCGGCCTCCCTAAAGGTCTTTTTCCCTCCGACCTCCCAACTAACACTCTATATGCATTTCTGGATTCGCCCATCCGTTTTCATACTTACATTTTAAAGAATATTCAATTTTGTATACATCTCATTCATATGTTCTCACATTTCTGGGAATTTAGATTTAAAAAAATTAAACAATATGAACGTAATCACAAGTTTAAACTGTAAGACTTATTCAGTGAAATTTTCAAAGCATGAATTTCCTTTATTTGGAAAGTATGTTAATGGCAATAACGGACCATACATGACCCTCGTGCTTAGGTGACTCTTTACTAGGCATGATTAAAAAATTGTAATGTGAACTTCTCCCTGAAAACACGCTTAGAGTGGAATATTTATTTTCCGACATTCAATGCACGCGTACTTTATTTTACCTACGTATTAATTACTACCAAAAATATACATAGCAATGAATAACTTTTTTGCATCGAATTAATATCTTATTTTACCTACTTAGTATAAAAAAATTGGACTAAACTTTTTCGCATCGAATTTGTTTGCTGCATTATAATGTGTTTTATAGTGAGAAAGCAAATAAATGACTATCAATTTTTTTGTACGTTGAGCATTCATGAGGTTGCTAGGTTACGCTTATGAAGCACACATAAAATACAATTCTCATGTTGAAAATGTGTCAATAGACATCTGCTAGTGAAGGAAGAGAGATATGAGAGGCAAACAAAAGCATGAACCGTTGTGGACACTAGCGGGGGTGATTTTATTATTGGACGGCTTTCTACAAAGAAAGATTTCATACTGGCGAGAGCCTACTTTCCAGCTTCCGATGTCAAATACAGAGCTTTTCTGTGAAAGCCTTATAGAGCTTTGAACAAAATGACCAATCGGTGAACTGTGTAGGCTGGAGACTGAAATGTTAACAAGAAATTCGTTGTATGGATCGCGATAAAAAATGTATTCACTTCTCCCACACTCAATGACGATACTTCAAACTGCCTTTCTTTGTCCAAAGAAAGAGTAGACATTTCGTTCCCTGATAAATTGACTCATTGATACTGAATATGAACAAAATCCGTCCAATAGTTTAGTAGAAATCGCTGTACACAGACAGACTAGTACTAAAATTATTATATTTCATGTACATCATTCCCTGATAAATTGACTCGTAGATACTGAATATGAACAAAATCCGTCCAATAGTTTAGTAGAAATCGCTGAAATCGCTGTACACAGACAGACTAGTACTAAAATTATTATATTTCATGTCCATCATTCCCTGATAAATTGACTCGTAGATACTGAATATGAACAAAATCCGTCCAACAGTTTAGTAGAAATCGCTGTACACAGACAGACTAGTACTAAAATTATTATATTTCATGTACATCATTCCCTGATAAATTGACTCGTAGATACTGAATATGAACAAAATCCGTCCAATAGTTTAGTAGAAATCGCTGTACACAGACAGACTAGTACTAAAATTATTATATTTCATGTGCATTATCCCCTGATAAATTGACTCGTAGATACTGAATATGAACAAAATCCGTCCAATAGTTTAGTAGAAATCGTTGTACACAGACAGACTAGTACTAAAATTATTATATTTCATGTACATCATTCCCTGATAAATTGACTCGTAGATACTGAATATGAACAAAATCCGTCCAATAGTTTAGTAGAAATCGCTGTACACAGACAGACTAGTACTAAAATTATTATATTTCATGTACATCATTCCCTGATAAATTGACTCGTAGATACTGAATATGAACAAAATCCGTCCAACAGTTTAGTAGAAATCGCTGTACACAGACAGACTAGTACTAAAATTATTATATTTCATGTGCATTATTCCCTGATAAATTGACTCGTAGATACTGAATATGAACAAAATCCGTCCAATAGTTTAGTAGAAATCGTTGTACACAGACAGACTAGTACTAAAATTATTATATTTCATGTACATCATTCCCTGATAAATTGACTCGTAGATACTGAATATGAACAAAATCCGTCCAATAGTTTAGTAGAAATAGTTGTACGCAGACAGACTAGTACTAAAATTATTATATTTCATGTACATCATTCCCTGATAAATTGACTCGTAGATACTGAATATGAACAAAATCCGTCCAATAGTTTAGTAGAAATCGCTGTACACAGACAGACTAGTACTAAAATTTTATATTTCATGTAATCGAACCAATAAGGCGATAACATGTGTTTAATTTATAGTTGACTTAAGAAACCGATTTCCCTACATATGATAGGTTGCCAAATTCATCACAATTGTATAGAAAATGTCTTTTTCCACTATCGTTCATTCTGTAGAAATATACGAAGCTATGTCGCCTTATACCACGCAGATACAACACGGAACGGTCATTATTTAGCATACAGTGTATATTTTGTATATTATATGACCCCAAAACCTTCTCTACACTTCACGTAATTAGAAAGTATAAGAAAGTGCGTTCCGCGGAAGTGACGAGCAATTTCTGTCCAGCTTCATTTCCTGAATAGCGTCTGTCGAATTCCAAACCCGGTTCTGCGATAATAAAATAGCGGTCAATGGGCCCGAGTACCCCATTCAAACCATCATGCTCCTGCCAGCAGGCCTGCCCGTCTGCCAAGGTCGAATACGTTGCAGGAATCCTGACTGCTCAACGCTGTGCGATGAGGAAGAACTGGCTGTTATGTCACTGGAAAACACCTGCGAGCCTTTCTCTGAATACAGCCACTGACGGCTACTGCTTTGACATACAGTAACGGAATGTAACTACTGCTATTATATTAATTCTTGTTTTATTATTATTATTATTATTATTTAGTTAACTCTCCGAAAGCTAGTTTAAACCTCATCAGTGACACTAATAATGCATCACTCATGCGGCAAATAGACCCTGAGATAGTGGGGTAGGATGGCCAGTTATTTTCCCCTTTTTTATTATTATATTATTATTATTATTATTATTTATTATTATTTAGTCAACTGTCCGAAGGCTGGTTTGAACGTCATTAGTGACACCAATAATGCATCCATCGTGAGGCAACCAGGCCAGGAGATAGTGGGGTAGGATAGCAAATTATTTTCCCTTTATTATTATTATTATTATTATTATTATTTAGCCAAATGTCCAAAGGCTGCTTTGAACGTCATTAGTGGCATCTATAATGAGGCAACCAGGCCAGGAGATAGTGGGGTAGGATGCCAAGTTATTTTCCCTTTATTATTATTATTATTATTATTATTATTATTATTATTATTTAGTCAACTGTCCAAAGGCTGCTTTGAACGTCATTAGTAGCACCAATAATGAGGCAACCAGGCCAGGAGATAGTGGGGTAGGATGGCAAGTTATTTTCCCTTTATTATTATTATTATTATTATTATTATTATTATTATTTAGCCAACTGTCCAAAGGCTGCTTTGAACGTCATTAGTGACACCAATAATGAGGCAACCAGGCCAGGAGATAGTGGGGTAGGATGGCAAGTTATTTTCCCCTTTATTATTATTATTATTATTATTATTATTATTATTATTATTTAGTCAACTGTCCAAAGGCTGCTTTGAACGTCATTAGTGACACCAATAATGAGGCAACCAGGCCAGGAGATAGTGGGGTAGGATGCCAAGTTATTTTCCCCTTTATTATTATTATTATTATTATTATTATTATTATTATTTAGCCACCTGTCCAAAGGCTGCTTTGAACGTCATTAGTGACACCTATAATGAGGCAACCAGGCCAGGAGATAGTGGGGTAGGATGGCAAGTTATTTTCCCTTTATTATTATTATTATTATTATTATTATTATTATTATTTTTAGTCAACTGTCCAAAGGCTGCTTTGAATGTCATTAGTGACACCAATAATGAGGCAACCAGGCCAGGAGATAGTGGGGTAGGATGGCAAGTTATTTTCCCCTTTATTATTATTATTATTATTATTATTATTATTATTATTATTTAGTCAACTGTCCAAAGGCTGCTTTGAACGTCATTAGTGACACCAATAATGAGGCAACCAGGCCAGGAGATAGTGGGGTAGGATGCCAAGTTATTTTCCCTTTATTATTATTATTATTATTATTATTATTATTATTTAGTCAAGTGTCCAAAGGCTGCTTTGAACGTCATTAGTGACACCAATAATGAGGCAACCAGGCCAGGAGATAGTGGGGTAGGATGGCAAGTTATTTTGTCCTTTATTATTATTATTATTATTATTATTATTATTATTATTATTTTTAGCCAACTGTCCAAAGGCTGCTTTGTCAACGTCATTAATAATGAGGCAACCAGGCCAGGAGATAGTGGGGTAGGATGGCAAGTTATTTTCCTCTTTATTATTATTATTATTATTATTATTATTATTTAGTCAACTGTCCAAAGGCTTTGAACAGAGATAGTCATTAGGAGGCAACCAGGCCAGGAGATAGTGGGGTAGGATGGCAAGTTATTTTCCTTTATTATTATTATTATTATTATTATTATTATTATTTAGTCAACTGTCCAAAGGCTGCTTTGAACGTCATTAGTGACACCAATAATGAGGCAACCAGGCCAGGAGATTTTCCCCTTTATTATTATTATTATTATTATGGGGTGTCCAAAGGATGGCAACCAGGCCAGGAGATTATGGCAAGTTATTTTCCCTTTATTATTATTATTATTATTATTATTATTATTATTATTATTATTATTATTATTTAGCCAACTGTCCAAAGGCTGCTTTGAACGTCATTAGTGGCACCAATAATGAGGCAACCAGGCCAGGAGATAGTAGGGTAGGATGCCAAGTTATTTTCCCCTTTATTATTATTATTATTATTATTATTATTATTATTATTATTTAGTCAACTGTCCAAATGCTGCTTTGAACGTCATTAGTGACACCAATAATGAGGCAACCAGGCCAGGAGATAGTGGGGTAGGATGGCAAATTATTTTGTCCGTTATTATTATTATTATTATTATTATTATTATTATTATTATTATTTGTTTTCAACTGTCAAATGGTGTTTGAACGTCATTAGTGACACCAATAATGAGTTCAGGCCAGGAGATACTTCAGTGTTATGTGATTTCTTCAGTACTTCAGTGTTTTTTTCTAATAATTTAATTTGAATCAAGATTCAGTTTCCCAAAGTGTTTTGTTAAGTTTTCTGTTAATGTAAGCCAGTTATTAATATAACTATTGCATAGCTTTCACAGACTCAAACTTGTAAGTTTTTGTCCTCCATTGAAAGGAAAATATACTTAGACATCGTTTCTGTTTCTGTTCTAAGTTACGATTTCTTGGGTGGGTAACATTAGTCATATATGACAGCTTATTTGCGATAATGTCCAGTTTATTTGCTGGGATTATTTCTCCTAGAGTGACAAGTCAATGTTGTCTGTAATTGTTACCCATCACCACTACAATCACGCTATGCCACAAGATATTTTAGTCAACGTATGAAAATAGACACTTTAGACACTAAAACCATGAAACAGACACTAAAGTCCCAAATAGGCATTTTAAAGTACTGTAAAACTCTACCAACTCTCATGGTTTTCCATGAAACGTGTATAATATTTTAAATTTTTTTTATTAATGCTTAAGGGACAAAATAAGCAATTACCCTAAAATCCCAGGTCTAGTTATGTTACAACCAACCAATCAGCAAGAACACTCTTTCTATTAATCCTAGCAAAATAGCAATGATTCTGAATTTGGAAATTTTGAAAACATAAACAGGCAATTCATTTAGGAAAACTTCTACGGTTTTGGCCGACACAGGTGTTGACGTTTCACCCCCGAAAGGGCAAGGTTGATGGAAATCTTCTACAATTGCAGAAAGTTATGTTGACGACAGCTCATCTAACACAGAGATGTGGTCCAAAAGATTCTTCACGGAGGTGCAGGTTTAGCTAACAATGAAGAAGAAAAGAGAAACTTTCAAATAACTACAGAAAGAAATCGTGATTGTACAGGGACATCATTTTATTTTTACTAACATTTTTAATATTAACCTGGCTATACCTTTGGATTAATGGTTCATAGCCGGAAACACCGTTTGCTACCCCCTTCTACGATTGGGGTTCGATGATACTGGCGTAAAATACAAACAAATCACTTTACTAGGTATAGGAGGGAAGAAAAGTAGTTCATCCATTTACGTAAACTAGGAGATATCGTAATTCTGACTTTTATCATTTTCATTAGGTTTTTGTTTAATCAAAATACAGTACAGTATTAACAATGAGTGTTTTTACTCACGAACTAAGCTGTCCATGTGGACGTATTCATTATGCAGTGTATATTATACTGTCTACAGCACATTAGCGTACAATATAGAGAATGAAGTTAAATTAAAAAATAATCATAATATAGATATTGAAACACATTTTGAATATGGTGGCCGTTCATTTCGATACAGGCTTCAGTTCTGATGTGCATATTATCGCACTATAGACTATTGCATCTAATTCCAATTACCAGTTTCGTCCTTCGTACAAGTAACCCATGTTGAAATAATTCTGTACCTACTCTGTAAAAGAGTACCTTAGGTACTGTAAATTCAATCTTCACTTGTGCCCCATCCGAAAAGATAAAATTACTCAGACATGCTATCTACCGTCCGTCCAAGTGGTTATGCCGCAGGATCGTAGAAAGGGGGGGAAATCACGTGACAGTTAATTACTTAACGAGGCCCTTTTATTTAAGTTATTTTAAACAGTTGTATAATACTACGTAGACGTCCAATTCCTAACAGAAATTAATGTTTTCAGAAAAGAGCTAAGACAGCCCAGCTACTAGTCTTTAAGGTGGGGCGAGCAGAAGCAGGTGGGGAAATCGGGATGCGACGTAGGCAAACGGACGACAGTACCTGTGCGAAAATATAATTCAATATTGAAAGCTCTTTCGTCACTGGAAAACGCGAACATATTTCTGGAACCTACTATACTCACTAACTCAGTACTGTTTACCATATACGGCCTCGGTTCTGTGTGGAGGACAGTTGGAACTTCATTAGTAGAAGGGGTGGGAGTGAAGTACATTTAAAAACTCAGGTACAATAAAAATTTAAGTAAAAATAAAATGATGTCCTTGTACAATTGCAGAAAGTTAAGTTGTCGACAGCTCATCTAACACAGAGAAGTGGTCCAAAAGATTTTTCACGGAGGTGCAGGTTTAGCTAACAATGAAGAAGAAGAAAAAAGAGACTTCGAAATAACTACAGAAAGAAATCGTGATTGTACTTATCCGAATATTGTGTTTAATATGAATAGCTGTAACAACTCTAACATTAATATACTGTACATTTCAAATAAATTGTGTATTAAAAGCTAAAAAAAATTGTAATGTAAGTAATTGTGTCTCGGAAGATGTGTATTTCTATTTTTCTATTGTTTCCTGTTAACTATCTTTTCACTTGCTTCCCTAGGGCAGTAATATCTCTTAAGTCCCGTCGTCAATAGCAACGAACAAATGACAGTAGACTCCATTTATTTCCCTAAAAGCAAGCTAATAACAGCATAATTACGGCAGTAGGAATGGAAAAACGTTTTTAACTAATTGCTGGCGAGGTTTCAGTCAGCCAGGACGTTTCTATGGAAACTTGATTTAGTACCTAAACAAAAGAAAGTCGCCTCCGTCATGAAGCTATCTGCATACGGCTGACATTGGAATGCAGACACAATCGTTACGTGCGGGTGAAGTACAAAAAGAAACTGTACAAGCACAAAACGACTTGATTGCTTGTTTAACAATCATAGCTTATGACAAGTACACACTGTTCAGGGCCTGACTGTCACTTTAATCCTATTAATGGTATTGACAGCGTTAAGGTCTCTCGAGAAGAACAGATTCTGTGGTCAGGAAGGATTATTAGTTAAATTTTTTTGAGTATGAAACGAATCGTTAAAATTATGGTGGATTGGATCTGAATGCGACGTCAGGTAATTTTATGCTTGTGATTTCGAGTCCAAGTTCATCGCCCTGCAACACAGGAGGTTCATCACGCGACGAGTTAGTTTACCTGCCCTGTCTGACCAGGGGGTTGCTCCTTCTCAAGGGATTAGAGGCCACTGGTTCTTACCCACCCCACCTTGTTACGAGAAGGTGAATGTCCTCTGAAATAATTAGTTTTTAGAAGTTTGCAGGACTACTGGCTTTTTAGAGACAGAAATACGATTAGAACCACCATCATCAATATCATCATTAGGGCTAGGATTTTGATGACCTATAAATCATGAAAAAATGTCCTAAAAACAATGCATTTATGACCTAAAAATCTTTCAAAAATGCCCTAAAAATTGATCTTACATTCTAAAATTAGCTTAGTAGGAAAATGAATTTTGTGCTACTTAATATTTAGACTAGAAATTAAATTAAATTCTGGTACCAACATTTAAGTTTATTTAATTTTACATAATTTTTTCTAAGTGGTACACTTTAATTAATTATTTTACCTGATGTAGTCTACCACAAGGCCACTCTTATACGGAATTAGCAAGTATAGAGGAGTCTATATTGAAGGGTTGGTTGGACTGATCCATTACATGGGGTGTACTACGTTAAAAGGGTAATATTTGTGTAGAAAAACGATTAAAATATCGTACAAAATAATGGGTATTAGCCACCGGCGTAATTCGGTCGGTTAAGGCGCTTGCCTGCCTATGCCAGGTAATCTATGGAGAATCCTCGGCCTCATCTCGCCAAATATCATCTCGCTATCACCAATCTCGACGTTAAATAACCTAGTAGTGGATACAGCGTCGTTAAACAACCAAGTACAAAAAATGGGTATTAATGGACAAAATATCAAAGGAACTAGACATTATTTTATATTAATAATGGGGATTTGTGGCCAAGATTAAATGAAATTGCCTCAAAAACGCCCGACTAAAACAAAAGATGCTCTTATGAGTTGAAACAGGCAAAAAATGCAAAAAATGCCCTAACAAATATGTCTTAAAACATGCAGTTTATCATATAACATATAAATACTAAAGCAGCTATGTTTCTGGCATACTAGAAAAAAGGTGCAATTTCATCAAAATCCTAGCCCTAAATCATCATCAACATCATCGGTTAGGTCATTTGGTCTCTTTCTATTACGATTTACTGATCTCTCGAATACAATCAGGAATGAAAATAGTATACAGGGTGTTTCAGATATACTTTGACAAACCTTGGAGGCATGTTCCTCACACTAAAAAGAAAAAAAAAATGTTCATGTTCAAAATGTTCTCCTCTTGCTGCCACTTTCATTGTTATGAGTAGAATTCTGAAATGATTAAAGTTGCAACACTTGCTACCAAGTTGACAATATCTAACAGATCTTTCATTAATAACTAAAAAAACTAAGGATTTTCGGACATATGTTTATATGAACTTTTTTTTCTTGTTTTGGTGTGAGGAACATGTCCCCAAGGTTTGTCAAAGTATTTCTGAAACACCCTGTATAAATTATTGTTCTATACATCTCTTTCACGGGCATTCATGGAACCTTTTCGTTGTGGACTTGTAAATATGAATTTACTTTTGCAATTCTAGAACAGACATTTTTTCTATAAAAGCCATTCGTTTTTTCTACACACTCTATTATTTTTTGTAACTGTGTAGCACGCCCACGCCGTAGCGACTCGCATTACGGGATGCGCGTTGGTTCGAGCCCTTGTAGGAAAATTTTTCTTCCATGAAATTTCGGCCAGTGTATGGGACCGGTACCCATCCAGCATCGTGATGCACTTGGGAAGCAACGATAGACAGCGAAATCGGTTACGAAACCCAGCTATAACGGCTGGAGAGGATCATCGTGCTAACTACATCTGGTTGCATGATCGTTCACCTCTGATGAAGGATTGGCTGGCCGGTATTGGCCCTTCGTGGGCTGTCGCGTCACGGATTAACTCTTTAACAGTTTAGTGTACATAGGGGTTTAACAAAAAATCAGTTAGAGGCCTACTGTATTTTTTTACTTGGTTATTTAACGACGCTGTATCAACTATAAGGTTATTTAGCGTCGATGGGGTTGGTGATAGCGAAATGGTATTTGGCGAGATGAAGCCGAGGATTCGCCATAGATTATCTGACATTTGCCTTACGGTTGGAGAAAACCTCGAAAAAAATCCAACCAGGTAATCAGCCCAAGCGGGAATCGAACCCGCGCCCGAACGCAACTCAGGATCGGCAGACAAGCGCCTTAGCCGACAGAGCTAAGCTGGTAGCTCCTACTGTATTTGTAAATATTATCTTCCTTGTATTTTTTACAAGAAAATTTTGCAAGGAAAAAAGTTACGAGACTAAAAAAATGAATACATCAAAATCCACAAACAACTATTTTATTTTCTTAATTGGTTCAGAAAAATAAATTAAGTAAAATTCTAAAATCTTCATTTGCTTTATTTAAATTTTCCATTTCTTTCTTCTACAGTCAATTGTTTTTTTTTTAAATCTGTTGGCGCCAGTCACTGCCTCTATACAAAATATGGACATTGCGATAGTTGTTTTCTTTACGGTCCGACAAGGTTTAATAAACTAGTGTGAGAAATGAAGCTTTGCCAATTTAAGGGTTAACAAAACACAGTAGCATTTTTAATAAGGTAATTAAAAATAAAAGATATTTAGTGGACAATAAAAATTTAAATTTTGAAATAAGATAATTTATAGTTGCAAAGCGAAAATTTTAGAGTCTTGGTCCTTTTCTAACCATATCAGAGACGCCATGAAAAAAAAGTCAGGCATGAAACTTAACATTTTGTAATAGGAGATAGAATTTAAAATTATGCAATTTTTTTTTATTTGAATAACTCAAAAACCAACCACCTGATCATAATGAAACTTACATGCAAGATACTTATATGAAGGGGATGAAGTGTACAAAATATGAATCTCTACCTTAAAAATACATATATATATATATATATATATATATATATATATTTCACCCATCACCCCCTAACCGTGAGACTGTACGACTTGGATCAACCTATGTTGACATGGTGTGTGTTAATTACAGTAAATAAGGTAAAAATGTGAAATAAAATAACAGTAGGCCTATATACAAGTCTCGTCTAAGCTAAACTAGCGCTGAGTTAGTTCCTTGTGCTCCGCTTATACACCTTCAAGTGTTTAGAGCTCTTTCCTCAGTCATACCAACGTAACTTGGTGAAATTACGAAAGTTTTACGCTATGCCTTGCATATATGACAAATGTGACAGGCTGTTGACTTTTTGTTTTGTGATATTGTCAGTACTGGTCTGTAATAACGTAGTGTAATGGCGGATTTTCAGTTCTGAAATCACCAGAACTAACTGTGCGCAAGTTTCATTGTAGACACATTGTAAAAAAATAATATTTTTAGCACTTATACAAGGTGTTTCAAAAGTAGGCCTAAAGCATGACTGCAATTAAAATTTGAATTAGGGGATTTGGGGGAGTTCAGACACGGCAAAACTTGTACGTATTTAGAAAGAAATATTTTTTGAAGTGACGAAATATTCTTGCGACTATTGTTGTACCAGTTATGACGTCATCGAGAGCATTTTTAAATGGCACCTTGTAGTTATTTTATTAATATCATCTGAAAGGGTTTATCTTTTTCTATCGCCACGTAACACTTCATTTGTTTTAAGTAGAAGCATGGTTACTATGGTAGCAATTTAATTGCTGATTCATTTTCTTAGTCTTTGTGTTATGAAAGCCGTTTTATTGATGAAATCAAAGTAAAATATGTCTTAGCTGTAAATTATCTTTTTTTACATCTGAGACACATCAATGTTCTCTGAACTTCGCTTCTATTCTACTAACAGTTGACAGAAATATCTGGTCGATTTGGATGTTTCGTTAAAAAGTGCGCTTTTTTATGTAATCGGTCAATGTAGAGTATCCACCAGCCACTGAACGAATATTGCATACTTTTATCACTGCCAATATGTCAATTTTCAATACTTTCATCACAGCCAGAACACATTTCAATTCTTATTGTAACACATTTAATATGTCACAAAATATACACTGGACGAAGTAAATGTAATTATTATGAAAGTCGCCATATTTGGTTTCTCGAATTACGATCCACTTCCACTAGATGGCTACCGACACGAGAAGCAGGGCCGACAATACATGCAAACGAAATTATACTAAATGTGAGCAATGGTACCACAGGTGTGTAGTATTATGTGACAAGTTAGGTTAGGTTAGATTAGGTGTGTATTGTATAACAGGTTAGGTTAGGTTTGATTAAGTGTTAATATTATGACAGAGGTTAGGTTAGTTTAGATTAGGTGTGTATTGTGTAACAGTTTAGGTTAGGTTTGATTAGGTGTGTATTGTATAACAGGTTAGGTTAGGTTTGATTAAGTGTTTATATTATGACAGAGGTTAGGTTAGTTTAGATTAGGTGTGTATTGTATAACAGGTTAGGTTAGGTTTGATTAAGTGTTAATATTATGACAGAGGTTAGGTTAGGTTTGATTAGGTAAGTTTGTGTGACAGGTTAGCTTAGATTATGTGTGTATTCTGTGACAGATTAGGTTAGGTTGATTAGGTGCGTACTGTATGGTAGGTTAGGTTAAGTTTGATTAGTTGTATAGTATTATGAGGTTAGGTTAGGTTTGATTAGATGTATATTGTGTGACAGGTTAGGTTAGGTGTGGTGAGTACTGTGTGACAGGTTAGGTTAGATTAGATGTGTATTGTGTGACAGGTTATGTTAGATTAGATGTGTATTGTGTGACAGGTTAGGTTAGATTAGATGTGTATTGTGTGACAGGTTAGGTTAGGTTTGATTAGATGTTTAGGCCTATTGTGTGACAGGTTAGGTTAGATTAGGTTGTGTATTGTATGACAGGTTGGGTTAGGTTTGATTAGGTGTGTATTCTGTGACAGGTTAGGTTAGATTAGGTGTATAGTATTATGAGGAAGGTTAGGTTAGATTAGGTGTGTAGTATTATGAGGAAGGTTAGGTTAGATTAGGTGTGTATTGTATAACAGGTTAGGTTAGGTTTGATTAAGTGTTTATATTATGACAGAGGTTAGGTTAGTTTAGATTAGGTGTGTATTGTATAACAGGTTAGGTTAGGTTTGATTAGGTAAGTTTGTGTGACAGGTTAGCTTAGATTATGTGTGTATTCTGTGACAGATTAGGTTAGGTTGATTAGGTGCGTACTGTATGGTAGGTTAGGTTAAGTTTGATTAGTTGTATAGTATTATGCGGTTAGGTTAGGTTTGATTAGATGTATATTGTGTGACAGGTTAGGTGTGGTGAGTACTGTGTAACAGGTTAGGTTAGATTAGATGTGTATTGTGTGACAGGTTATGTTAGATTAGATGTGTATTGTGTGACAGGTTAGGTTAGATTAGATATGTATTGTGTGACAGGTTAGGTTAGGTTTGATTAGATGTTTAGGCCTATTGTGTGACAGGTTAGGTTAGATTAGGTTGTGTATTGTATGACAGGTTGGGTTAGGTTTGATTAGGTGTGTATTCTGTGACAGGTTAGGTTAGATTAGGTGTATAGTATTATGAGGAAGGTTAGGTTAGATTAGGTGTGTAGTATTATGAGGAAGGTTAGGTTAGATTAGGTGTGTATTGTATAACAGGTTAGGTTAGGTTTGATTAAGTGTTTATATTATGACAGAGGTTAGGTTAGTTTAGATTAGGTGTGTATTGTATAACAGGTTAGGTTAGGTTTGATTAGGTAAGTTTGTGTGACAGGTTAGCTTAGATTAGGTGTATTCTGTGACAGATTAGGTTAGGTTGATTAGGTGCGTACTGTATGGTAGGTTAGGTTAAGTTTGATTAGGTGTATAGTATTATGAGGTTAGGTTAGGTTTGATTAGATGTATATTGTGTGACAGGTTAGGTTAGGTGTGGTGAGTACTGTGTGACAGGTTAGGTTAGATTAGATGCGTATTGTGTGACAGGTTAGGTTAGGTTTGATTAAATGTGTAGGCATATTGTGTGACAGGTTAGATTAGATTAGGTTGTGTATTGTATGACAGGTTGGGTTAGGTTTGATTAGGTGTGTATTCTGTGACAGGTTAGATTAGATTAGGTGTGTAGTATTATGACGTTAGGTTAGCTTTGATTAGGTGTGTATTGTGTAACAATTTAGGTTAGGTTTGATTAGGTATGTAGTAGTAGTATTCTTACTATTATTTGACGACACAAACTCACTGTTACATTAAAAAAATATGGCAGTATTCTCATTCTCACACGATGATTTTCGTATACGAGTATAAGTAAGGTACGTATTTAGGGTGGGTTGGGTGAGGTTACAGCTCTCCCAGTGATCACATCAATTTCTACTAATCAATGCTATAAATCCAAGGCATTTTAGCAAGTTCCTATAGTGGTCAGAACATAAGTAATATTTACTACATTATTATTATTATTATTATTATTATTATTATTATTACTTACTGGCTTTTAAGGAACCCGGAAGTTCATTGCCGCCCTCACATAAGCCCGCCATCGGTCTCTATCCTGAGCAAGATTAATCCAGTCTCTATCATCATATCTCACCTCCCTCAAATCCATTTTAATATTATCCTCCCATCTACGTCTCGGTCTCCCCAAAGGTCTTTTCCCCTCTGGTCTTCCAACTAACTCTCTATATGGATTCCTGGATTAACCTATACGTGCTACATGCCCTGCCCACCTCAAACGTCTGGATTTAATGTTCCTAATTATGTCAGGTGAAGAATACAATGCGTGCAGTTCTGCGTTGTGTAACTTTCTCCATTCTCCTGTAACTTCATCCCTCTTAGCCCCAAATATTTTCCCAAGCACCTTATTCTCGAACACCATTAACCTCTGTTTCTCAAAGTGATAGTCCAAGTTTCGCAACCATAAAGAACAACCGGTAATATAACTGTTTTATAAATTCTAACTTTTCAGATTTTTTGATAGCAGATTGATGACCGAATAATAACAGGCATTTCCCATATTTATTCTGCGTTTAATTTCCTCCCGAGTGTCATTTTTATTTGTTACTGTTGCTCCAAGATATTTGAATTTTTCCACGTCTTTTTGAAGATAAATCTTCAATTTTTATATTTCCATTTCGTACAATATTCCGTAATAATAATAATAATAATATTAATAATAATAATAATAATAATAATTTATTTTGTACACATCGATCATAATGTTTTATTACTTCTTATTAAATTGCAATGTAGTTTGAGGTTATGAAGGTAAAAAAATGTATTTAGGGGATACTCAAGTAAAAGAGATTGATTACCACTAGTTATGTTATGAGACTAGACAGAAAATCAACGGTGAAAATTCTTCAGTAATACTCGCATAGTACGCCGGCTTATAAAACGCATGGGCGTACAGGACGCGCCCCTCTTAAAAAAATAATTTTAGTTATGTAAACGTAACAGTAACCAACTTTCGCCGATTAAAATACCACCTGAAATTTCAGCTTTCAATATAAACGACGCATATAGGTTTAAATAGGAGCACCAGTTTCTTAGGATGTAGATAAGTATAGAATTCAAGTGAAACTAGACACAGAAATGTCAGGGAAGTGTACACCGCCTACCTTTTGGGCTTCCACCTTCTTTTCAACACTCCCAGCATGTATGCCAACAGGTAGACCACCAAAAGAAGTCTCTCTACAGCCTCAAGCCAGTTGCAAGAAGTAGCAGTCAAAGAAGTAGACGGTGAAGAAGATCTTGCAGTACCAAGTGTAGGGTTGTCTTCAACCCCACTACACCACACGTCGGTGAGGGCGGAGGGAGGTTTCTGCTCCTCTTCAGATTCCAGGAGGACAGAAATTTTCCTCTCTTCGAATTTAAAAATTTTCAGTTCCAAAAATACACCGGTAATAAAACAAAAACAAAAAAACTATATATCCTCACATCCCCCCCTCTGTTAAACAACACTTTATTCCACCTAAATTCACACGTAACACATCAACCCATTCAGGTTTCCATGACAATACATGGCTACGTCACGTAAACATTACACAATCGCACATATTCATACGCAAGGTGAATCTGGCGGCAGATTTTCTGTAGGAGCGCTTCACTTCCAGCGCATCAACCACCGACTACCGCTGCCATCGACTGACTGACCCGAGCTAAAAACAAAACAACATGGCCGCCACCAGCTTGGTTGCCAGGAGACACGATCTATTCGGCCATGTTCGGGTATCTCCGCTGCTAAGCCAGTGTGGTGGAGTGAGTGAGACAATCGACGATCGATCATACCGTCGCCCTGGTAACTCTTCAGCGCTATTGAGTGCTATGTAACCTTGAATTTCGGCTCTCGGACAAGAAAATAGGTGGGATCGTTATATTGGGACTGCGGAAGAAAGAAAGGTTTCCAACACGTGGTGATGTGTATAGCGCTAATGGAAGGTAACCCAATATCATTCCTACCGTACACTTTCTCTTATTCATGTTCTCTCTCTTACTATCTCCCTTACTCTCCGTCCTTTCTTTCTTTCTTCCTTTCTATCCATCTTTCGTTTTCTACTTCTTCGTATCTCCCTCTCCTTCTGATCTCTTTCTTTCATCACCTTTATATTGTTTTCTATTTATTATATTACCTTCCATTCTTTCTTTCTTCCTTTCTTTTTTCTTCCTTTCTTGCTTTCCTTCTATCTTTCTATCGTTTTCTACTTTTTCGTATTTCTCTCCTTCTCATCTCTTTCTTTCATCAACTTTATATTGTTATCTATTTATTATATTACCTTCAATTTTTCCTTTCTTTTTTTCCTTTTTTTTCTTTCTTTCTTCCTTTCTTTCTTTCCTTCTATCTTTCTATCGTTTTCTACTTTTTCGTATTTCTCTCCTTCTCTTCTCTCTCTTTCATCAACTTTATATTCTTTTCTATTTATTATATTACCTCTTTCCTTTTTCTCCCTTTCTTCATTCCTTCCTTCCAACCTCTTTTCCTTTCTTCCTTCCTTCCTTTTTTCCTTTCTTCTTTTATTCCTTCCTGCCTGTCTTCCTTTCTTCCTTCCTTTCTTTCTTCCTTTCTTCCTTCCTTTCTTCCTTTGTTCCTTCCCTTCTTTTTTTCCTTTCTACCTTTGTTCCTTCCTTTCTTCCTTTCTTTCTTTGTTCCTTCCTTTCTTTCTGCCTTCCTTTCTTACTTCCTTTCTTTCTTTCTTCCTTTCTTTCTTTGTTCCTTCTTTTCTTCCTTCCTTTCTTTCTTCCTTCCTTTCTTCCTTTCTACCTTC
Source organism: Periplaneta americana (assembly GCA_025594305.2). Classification (NCBI taxonomy): domain Eukaryota; kingdom Metazoa; phylum Arthropoda; class Insecta; order Blattodea; family Blattidae; genus Periplaneta; species Periplaneta americana. The sequence continues at coordinate 108,637,887 of JAJSOF020000031.1, read as the reverse complement.
CTTTCTTCCTCCCTTTTTACCTTCCTTTTTTTCCTTCCTTTCTTCCTTTTTTCCTTTTTTTCCTTCCTTGTTTCCTTTTTTTCCTTCCTTTCTTCCTTTCTTTCTTTCTCCTTTCTTTCTTCCTTTCTTCTTTCCTTTCTTTCTGCCTTCCTTTCTTCCTTTTTACCTTCCTTTTTTCCTTCCTTTCTTCCTTTTTTCCTTTCTTTCTTCCTTCCTTTCTTCCTTTGTTCCTTCCCTTCTTTTTTTCCTTTCTACCTTTGTTCCTTCCTTTCTTCCTTTCTTTCTTTGTTCCTTCCTTTCTTTCTGCCTTCTTTCTTACTTCCTTTCTTTCTTCCTTTCTTTCTTTGTTCCTTCTTTTCTTCCTTCCTTTCTTTCTTCCTTTCTTCCTTTGTTCCTTTCTTTCTTTCTACCTTCCTTTCTTCCTCCCTTTTTACCTTCCTTTTTTCCTTCCTTTCTTCCTTTTTTTCCTTCCTTTCTTTCTTCCTTTCTTTCTTTCTCCTTTCTTTCTTCCTTTCTTCTTTCCTTTCTTTCTGCCTTCCTTTCTTCCTTTTTACCTTCCTTTTTTCCTTCCTTTCTTCCTTTTTTCCTTTCTTTCTTCCTTCCTTTCTTCCTTTTTTCCTTCCTTTCTTTCTTCCTTTCTTTTTTCCTTCCTTTCTTCCTTTTTTCCTTTCTTTGTTCCTTTCTATTTTCCTTCCTTTCTTCCTTTTTTCCTTCCTTTCTTCCTTTCTTCCTTTGTCCCTTTCTTTTTGTCTTCCTTCCTTTCTTTCTTCCTTTCTTTCTTCCATTCTATCTTTTCTACTTCTTGGTATGTCTCTTCTTCTGATCTCTCTCTTTCATCAACTTCATATTCTTGTCCATTTATTATATTTCACTTTTTCCTCTTTTTTCCTCTTTCTATTTTTCCTCCATTTCTTCCCCATGCTTTTCATTTAATGTTTTTTCCTCTTCCCTTCTGTTTACTTCCTGTATTTCTGCATACACTTCATTTCCTTTTATACTAAAATCATCCAACCATCCACATACCCATCTATCGACCATCTGATTTCCATCTATACATCCACCCAACCAGTCACAGGACGGTAGACGTGTTGCCTGCTGATTCGAAGCTGCGCTCGGGGGCGTGGGTTTGAACCCCTCCTTGCTAATTAATAGGTTTTGTCTGTTCCGAGGATTTCCCCGATCGTAAGGTGGTTGTCAGGTAATCTATGGCGAATCCTCGATCTCATTATGCAAATACCATCTCGCTATTACCAATAACGACGCTAAATAACCTTGGAGTTGATGCAGCGTCTTTAAATAACCAACTGAAAAAAGAAACCTACACCTACCTACATACCTACTCAACTACCTATCCGTCCACGTATACATCAACCCACCTACCCACTCCCCACATACTCATTCAGTCGTCCATCTATCTACCCACAGATCATCTCAGTTACCCACCCACTCATCTATTCACTGACACACCTACATTTAACCAACGTTCTCCTCACACAGCCATTCAACTATCCACAATTGATCCATCTTCGACTGTCCACCCTGTCGTCTGTTTGTCTGTTGGTCCGACCATTAATATATTCACCTATTAACCTACATACATTTACTTACTTACTTACTTACTTACTTACAAATGGCTTTTAAGGAACCCGCAGGTTCATTGCCGCCCTCACATAAGCCCGCCATCGGTCCTTATCCTGTGTAAGATTAATCCATTCTCTATCATCATATCCCACCTCCCTCAAATCCATTTTAATATTATCCTCCCATCTACGTCTCGGCCTCCCCAAAGGTCTTTTTCCCTCCGGTCTCCCAACTAACACTCTATATGCATTTCTGGATTCGCCCATACGTGCTACATGCCCTGCCCATCTCAAACGTCTGGATTTTATGTTCCTAATTATGTCAGGTGAAGAATATAATGCGTGCAGTTCTGTGTTGTGTAACTTTCTCCATTCTCCTGTAACTTCATCCCGCTTAGCCCCAAATATTTTCCTAAGCACCTTATTCTCAAACACCCTTAATCTATGTTCCTCTCGCAAAGTAAGAGTCCAAGTTTCACAACCATAAAGAACAACCGGTAATATAACTGTTTTATAAATTCTAACGTTCAGATTTTTTCACAGCATACTAGATGACAAAAGCTTCTCAACCGAATAATAACAGGCATTTCCCATATTTATTCTGCGTTTAATTTCTTCCCGAGTGTCATTTATATTTGTTACTGCTGCTCCAAGATATTTGAATTTTTCCACCTCTTCGAAGGATAAATCTTCAATTTTTATATTTCCATTTCATACAATATCCTGGTCACGAGACATAATCATATACTTTGTCTTTTCGGGATTTACTTCCAAACCTATCTCTTTACTTGCTTCAACTAAAATTCCCGTGTTTTCCCTAATCGTTTGTGGATATTCTCCTAACATATTCACGTCATCCGCATAGACAAGAAGCTGATGTAACCCGTTCAATTCCAAACCCTGTCTGTTATCCGGGACTTTTCTAATGACATATTCTAGAGCGAAGTTAATCAAACTATATATACATTAATATATTAATGTATTTATTTACCTGCTTATGCATATATGTCCGTCTACAGAAAGTAGGTGTAAACGTGCACAGAATTTTACTGGAAACCTCTTCACCACCCTATGTACATTGGAGTCATAAATCTATTAGTATATTCCTTCAACAGAACCGTTAGTTTGTTTTCCCACAATTCTATGCGCCACAATTTAGGAACTTCTGTCCAGTCTAAAAAGTGGGTTGGGTGCACTCTCTACTAGAATCCCAGGCACGTCCACAGGTCTGCAGAGACGCATGTTTCACCCAGTACATACCAAACACATTCTGGACTTCCTTACCAGAAGGATCAATGTAACCCGAAAAGTAGCTCTGCTCTTAAATATGGTCAAGAAATCGAGTTCAGAATTCCCAATAACATCACAAGGCTAGTTGTAATTTCCACGGCACACACAGAAAAAAAAAAAGTGGTTTCTACATTTTACTGTCGACAGCCATATTTAGTTTGTTGTGCAGTTTTTTGACACTTCCTGTTTCAGCGACCTCGCAATTCTTTCCCTAAAAGACAACGGTGAAGGGTCTGGTAGAGACCACGACGTGTCCGTAAAATTAAATTTAACCAAAATTTCACAATCTATACTAATAATAAATCTGTAGCCGAAATTTTTCTGGTAATTTTCCATTTTCCAAAAATAATTGGTCCTAACATATATAATTAACCACCCTGAAACCGAAAATCGCTTTTTTGACATTTTTGTTTGTATGTCTGTCTATCTGTCTGTCTTTTCACGCGATAATGGCTGAACCGATTTCGATGAAAATTGGAATATAAATTAAGTTCGTCGTAACTAAGATTATAGCCTATATGGCATTCAAAATACATTATTTAAAAGAGGAGTTATAAGGGGGCCTGAATTAAATAAATCGAAATATCTCGCTTATTATTGATTTTTGTGAAAAATGTTACATAACAAACGTTTCTTTAAAAATGATTTCTGATAAGTTTTATTCTCTGAAAAATTTTGATAGGACTGATATTTAATGAGATAAATGAGTTTTAAAATTAAAATAACTGCCATCTAAGGCGGTGTATTGAAATAAAAAACAAATGACTTCGTCTATAAGGGGCCTTGGACACAACAATCGAAAGCTATGAAACATAGCCTACAGACAATGTTTCTGTGTTTGTATGAAGTAATATCGGAAGCTACATTAACAGATTTGTATAATTAATTATTATTTCATCATTGGAAAGTGTAGTTTCTCTGGATGGACATAATGCTATAATGTCATTACAGTAACTTGTGAGTGAATTGAGGACAGGTAAAATTAAAATAGCTTCTCATGCACAGAAAACTTGATAGGTTATTCTGTATATTCATTTCCTGTATTTCTTATAATAATGTTTATGAACATATTCATTTTAATCTCAGAGAATTAACGAACAACGAGAGTGTGTTGATTTAGTATGCAGTAATAGTACGTTAGCTTAGCAATCCATTATTTTATAATCCAAATTTTAACTATGCTCAATTGAATCGTGTTAAAATACATAAAATACATATGCAATAAATGCAATGCAAAAAAATTGGGTAATGAGCCAAGCAGATTATGTTGCGCTGTTGTAAAAGCTGTTCCTCCTGAGATTCAAGAGCTCCCACAACAAATTAAAAACTTTCTAATTCGAGTACATCCGTTATCAACACACTTTTTCATAATATCATATAAACGTAATAATAAATCTGTAGCCAAAATTTTTCTGTTAATTTTCGCTTTTCCAAAAATAATTGGTAATAACAATTAAGAAACATGTTAAAGGAATTGTCATTGCACCAAATGAGTGGTCTCTGGATCAAAATGATCGCATTTTAATATTTTAAATACAATTTAAATTAAGTAACATATTAAACGATTTATCCTTCTATCAAACACGAATGTTCCCTGGATTGAAAATGTCCTATTTTAATTATGTAATTACTTTATATTTATTTCTAACGGGTGCAGCGGAGCGCACGGGTACGGCTAATACTATAATAATGCACAACATATAAAATATGGACATTGCGATAGTTGTTTTCTTTACAGTCCGACACGGTTTAATAAACTAGTGTGAGAAATGAAGTTTAGCCAATTTAAGGGTTAAGTACTATACTATACTATATATTTATCTGCAATTCCAAAGTCATTAACTGCATACTATACGTGAGAGAAAATAATTCATCAGAAGTTCTATCATCACTAATATCTAAATTTTAAAAATCTTTCACATATTTTGCTTTCATGTACCGGTATATAACATAGTTCTGTATATATTATATTTTGTGTTACAATTATTAGCAAAATAAATAAATAAATATATGTAGTACTAAATTATTATCCTCAACTGTGAGTTATCAAGACAATAAACAAATGAATTTGTTCTGTACAAGTTCATAGTCGTGGTTGTCATGGAAATGTACATCCAGTAATTCAGATATTTATTATAAAGTCAAAATAAGTGCTGTTTTTTTAAGGTGGCTATTTTCTCGATCCTTTATCAACTGCTATGGTTATCTAGCGACTGAATAACATGAAGGTGATAATGCCAGCAAAATGAGTCCAGGATCCAGCGTCGAAAGTTACCCAGCATTTGCTCTTAATGGGTTGAGAGGAAATCCCGGAAAAACCTCAACCAGGTAACTTGTCCCAACCAGGGTTTGAACCCGGTCTCGCTAGTTTTCACGGTCAGACGTCCTAACAGTTACTCCACAACGGTGGACTATCGATTTTTATTATTTTTTAATATTTTGTTAAATAATTAATTTAACATAATATAATTCTAAAGTACTTAACTGTGGTATTAATTTGAAAATGTGTGAATCGTTTCGACTATCAATTGCATTAGCGATTTCTACTACACAATTGGACGGATTTTTTTCATATCTACGAGTCAATTTATCAGGGAATGATGTACATGAAATATAATAATTTTAGTACTAGTCTGTCTGTGTACAACGATTTCTACTAAACTATTGGACGGATTTTGTTCATATTCAGTATCTACGAGTCAATTTATCAGGGAATGATGTACATGAAATATAATAATTTTAGTACTAGTCTGTCTGTGTACAACGATTTCTACTAAACTATTGGACGGATTTTGTTCATATTCAGTATCTACGAGTCAATTTATCAGGGAATGATTTACATGAAATATAATAATTTTAGTACTAGTCTGTCTGTGTACAGTGATTTCTACTAAACTATTGGACGGATTTTGTTCATATTCAGTATCTACGAGTCAATTTATCAGGGAATGATGTACATGAAATATAATAATTTTAGTACTAGTCTGTCTGTGTACAAGGATTTCTATTAAACTATTGGACGGATTTTGTTCATATTCAGTATCTACGAGTCAATTTATCACGAAATGAGGTAGGCCTACATGATATATAATAATCTCGGTACAATGATATACATTTTGAAATCACTTTTACGTATAGACCCTTCTTCATTTGTACTTGGTATAATAAAATACAAAGTAATAAAAAATAGCAATGAAAATCAGGCTACTGGACTGATTTTGCCAACCAGAAGTAACAAATTATGTTGTCCAAATGGAACCGAGGTCCGTAACGTGGAAGCCCGGCTATGTAGATTTCTAATTTTTCCGCTCGATGCTACTCTATTTTCCCCTGTAGGTCTACACTGCATTCACGACTCTGCAGAGCGGATAATGTCAGATTATTAATAATTTTGTTTGATGTGCATATAATGGAAAGCCTACACACGCATAAAAACAGACAACAAAGAGCACGGATCATAAAATCGCCATGGAAACAGTACTCACTGTGTAACAGTTGACTGTAAAAAGTTTGTGATTTATTATTTGTCAGAGGAATGGGCATGCCTACTGTGTGATATTAGGAACAAATTCAACGGCATAGAAAATAGCTGGCTTTGTATTTCATACATCCTGACGTGCTTGATACAGTACTTGTGAGATCTGGCAGGCGTGTTCACAAAGAGTGTCTGCCTACGTGTGTAGACAACAGCTCTCCTTTCTAATTTGATATTATTTTATCCTCAAACCACTATCTGTATCCACAGCCCTAACACTTTAAATTCGGTATAATAATAATAATAATAATAATAATAATAATAATAATAATCATCATCATCATCTTCTCATACCATAATTAACGGCTCTCTGGTAAATGATCTCGGAGTTCGGAACTTGGTTTAAAATTAGTGCATTAAGAAGTGAAATTAAGAGAAGAGCGAAGGATACTAGATGGAAGGAATTCGGAAATAATGGAAAAATTTCCTGAAAATTAGGCATTTATGGCCCAAAATTTCTTCAAAAACATCTTAAAAACTAGAAAAGAAGAAAAGAAATATTACATTCTCAATTTCTGATAGTTGGAAAAGAGGTTTTGTAGGGTTCAATATGTAGTCTAATATAATTAATAGGTTTGTTGGTACGGCAGTTTCTGAGAGTTTGCAATTATCATGAGCATGCGCACATCGTCTTTTCTGCTCGTAAATTCCAAGTGTAGTCTACATGTTCATGGCAGTTGCAAACTGTCGGAATCTGCTATACGAGCAAATCTATAATTTGTTATAAATGAATTCTAGTACTAACAGTGAAATATCATTCATTCAATTATTTATTTAATTATTCATTTATTTATTTAATTATTCATTTATTCAATTATTCACTTATTTATTTAATTATTTCTTCATTCTATTATTTATTTATTCAATTATTTAGTTATTCAATTATTCATTTATTTATTTAATTATTTCTTCATTCTATTATTTATTTATTCAATTATTTAGTTATTCAATTATTCATTTATTTATTCAATTATTTCTTCATTCTATTATTCATTTATTCAAATTATTCATTTAATCAATTACTTATTTATTCAATTACTTATGTATATTTATACAAATTAATTATTTATTCAATTACTTATTCATTTATTCAATTATTCACATATTTATTCAATTATTTCTTCATTCTATTATTTATTTATTCAATTATATTCAATTATTCACTTATTTATTCAATTATTTCTTCATTCTACTATTTATTTATTCAATTATATTCAATTATTCACTTATTTATTCAATTATTTCTTCATTCTATTATTTATTTATTCAATTATTTACTTATTGAATTATTTATTTAGTTATTAATTTATTCAATTATTTCTTCATTCTATTAATTATTTATTTATGCAATTATTTCTTCATTCTATTATTTATTTATTCAATTATATTCAATTAATCACTTATTTATTCAATTATTTCTTCATTCTATTATTTATTTATTCAATTATATTCAATTAATCACTTATTTATTCAATTATTTCTTCATTCTATTATTTATTTATTCAATTATATTCAATTATTCACTTATTTATTCAATTATTTCTTCATTCTATTATTTATTTATTCAATTATTTACTTATTGAATTATTTATTTAGTTATTAATGTATTCAATTATTTCTTCATTCTATTAATTATTTATTTATGCAATTATTTATTCATTCCATTACTTAATTATTAATTTATTCAATTATTCATTTATTTATTCAATTATTTCTTCATTCTATTATTTATTTATTCAAATTATTCATTTAATCAATTAATGGGTATTTCTCACAAAAATTAATAGAAAATAACCTAAATATAACCAGGTACAGCAAGAATACCCTTAACAGGGGGGGGGGGAAAAGGAATCCCTAACAAATGTGTCTTAAAGATAAATTTATCACAAAACATATAAATACTAAAACAAATAGGTTTGTGGCTTACCAGACAAAAAAATGCAATTTCATCAAAATTAAACCCTTATTATTTATTACCTTCGTCTTTTGTCGTCGTGTTAAGTCAGGTCTAAACATAGCTACGACAGTGATGCTCTTGGAGAGTAACGAACTGAAGCAATGTTTCAAATCTGAAACAGTTGACACACGAATGACTGTCATCGTCTAGTTAACAGGTGGTTGATTTATTAACAACGTAATAGTCGGTGTGGCATGCAGAATGTTTCGCTCTCTCCCATCTCAAGATCTGATCTCAGCGCAAACAGAGCAACAACGCCAGGTAATTGACTCATTCATCAAAAGATGTCATCACTCATGAACGGATCGCGAAAAATTGTGTTAATAAATTACATGAAAGGAATGTAGAGATAATACGCAAAGACGGTTTCAAATGCGATGTTAATCTTCGATGATTTTTACAAACTGTGATGAAGGAAGGCCATTATTGGCTAAAAAAAAAACACACATGAGGTGTAGCAGCCATGAAAAACGGATAAGTGTGACTAGCTCTGAACTCTGGCATACCCAAGAGCATGTGTGTGTGTAAAGCACGCACAGATCATACACATTTTCCACTTCACTGCTTGTCATAAACGGTAACTTGATAATAAATTGTAATTATAACTCTTTATTTAACGTTCCTTTTAAACTACAGAGGCTATTCATAGACGATAAGATGGTAATTGTAATTGTAATTCTTTATTTAACGTTGCTTTTAAACTACAGAGGCTATTCATAGACGATAAGATGATAATTGTGATTGTAATTCTTTATTTAACGTTCCTTTCAAACTACAGAGGCTATTCATAGACGATAAGATGATAATTGTAATTGTAATTCTTTATTTAACGTTCCTTTCAAACTACAGAGGCTATTCATAGACGATAAGATGATAATTGTAATTGTAATTCTTTATTTAACGTTCCTTTTGAACTACAGAGGCTATTCATAGACGATAAGATGATAATTGTAATTGTAATTCTTTATTTAACGTTCCTTTCAAACTACAGAGGCTATTCATAGACGATAAGATGATAATTGTAATTGTAATTCTTTATTTAACGTTCCTTTCAAACTACAGAGATTATTCATAGACGATAAGATGATAACTGTAATTGTAATTCTTTATTTAACGTTCCTTTCAAACTACAGAGGCTATTCATAGACGATAAGATGATAATTGTAATTGTAATTCTTTATTTAACGTTCCTTTCAAACTACAGAGGCTATTCATAGACGATAAGATGATAATTGTAATTGTAATTCTTTATTTAACGTTCCTTTTAAACTACAGAGGCTATTCATAGACGATAAGATGATAATTGTAATTGTAATTCTTTATTTAACGTTCCTTTCAAACTACAGAGGCTATTCATAGACGATAAGATGATAATTGTAATTGTAATTCTTTATTTAACGTTCCTTTTAAACTACAGAGGCTATTCATAGACGATAAGATGATAATTGTAATTGTAATTCTTTATTTAACGTTCCTTTTAAACTACAGAGGCTATTCATAGACGATAAGATGATAATTGTAATTGTAATTCTTTATTTAACGTTCCTTTTAAAATACAGAGGCTATTCATAGACGATAAGATGATAATTGTAAGTGTAATTCTTTATTTAACGTTCCTTTCAAACTACAGAGGCTATTCATAGACGATAAGATGATAATTGTAATTGTAATTCTTTATTTAACGTTCCTTTTAAACTACAGTGGCTATTCATAGACGATAAGATGATAATTGTAATTGTAATTCTTTATTTAACGTTCCTTTGAAAATACAGAGGCTATTCATAGACGATAAGATGATAATTGTAATTGTAATTCTTTATTTAACGTTCCTTTTAAACTACAGAGGCTATTCATAGACGATAAGATGATAATTGTAATTGTAATTCTTTATTTAACGTTCATTTTAAACTACAGAGGCTATTCACAGACGATAAGATGATAATTGTAATTGTAATTCTTTATTTAACGTTCCTTTTAAAATACAGAGGCTATTCATAGACGATAAGATGATAATTGTAATTGTAATTCTTTATTTAACGTTCCTTTCAAAATACAGAGGCTATTCATAGACGATAAGATGATAATTGTAATTGTAATTCTTTATTTAACGTTCCTTTTAAAATACAGAGGCTATTCATAGACGATAAGATGATAATTGTAATTGTAATTCTTTATTTAACGTTCCTTTCAAACTACAGAGGCTATTCATAGACGATAAGATGATAATTGTAATTGTAATTCTTTATTTAACGTTCCTTATAAACTACACAGGCTATTCATAGACGATAAGATGATAATTGTAATTGTAATTCTTTATTTAACGTTCCTTTTAAACTACAGAGGCTATTCATTTGATTTTTCCGTCTTTTTATCTAATTTTTTTTCGTTCCTTTCCTAATATGCACTCCTTCTTTTATATTTGCCATATCTGTCACTTGTTTTTAACATTCTTGCTCTATTATCTTATTCTTTCACTTGTTTAGTCCTGAGTCAGTGACGTCATGAATCCCCTAACACACGAGGACCTCCCAAACGCATGTCACTTGCTGTTGGTGCTTTTTGCAGCGCCCAGGTGAATGAATGGAAAAAGAAGATATCGCATAGCCCGTCGGAATGCGCGGGCACGCCATCATAACTCTTGAGAATTAAGCCCATTTCTCTTCCTTTTTCATCTCAGATCAGGATCAAGTTGGCCGTGCGCTTGCAAGTCTGGTTCAATAAATATTCCGGACCAGGTGCGCCCACGAGGCAGCCGAAGGATCCGTCATTGTCTTGGAGCAAAAATTAAAAGCCAAGTTTCCGTTGCTTAGCAACAAGCCGCCAAGACAATTAACGGTATATTACTGCTACACTGTCTTGTGCTAAGTTACCCGTAGAACGAATCTGAACTAAACGTTTTAGTTTCGTTTCACTTGTCTAGCATGTTATTATTATTATTATTATTATTATTATTATTATTATTATTATTATTATTATTATTTCTTCAGACAGTCGTCGAGATACAAGTTTTTAATTTTTTCATGACTGCTTAAATTTTAACTATATCCTGCAGAAGTTTCTCTAAAGGTCCTAACTTCGAATCACCTTTTGGAAATAATGTAAGATGTTTTATGTTATGTTTTCGCAACTGCAGAGGTTTATCAGCGTCGCCGGATGTGCCGGAATTTTGTCCCGCAGGAATTCTTTTACATGCCAGTAAATCTACTGACATGAGCCTGTCACATTTAAGCACACTTAAATGCCATCGATCTGGACTGGGACCGAACCCGCAACCTTTGGCAGCGCGATACCAACTCGCCAACCAGGTCGACAATATTGTAAGATATATTAAACCATATAAAGATGCGAAAAAAAAAATTGCAATGGAATATTGGTTCGGAAGAATTTTACCTAAAACATCATGTATTAAAATAACTTTTTAGGCACGGTTATACTTCCGTATCGACATAATTTATGTTACAAAAAATTCTCAATTATGGTTTCTGATTTTAAATACCAGATTTAGAACTGCAATAGTCCGAATACACACTATTAAATAATTGGATAGAAAATGGATCGAGATGGACCATGTGGGAAAAAGAAAAACTGACACATTGAATTCAGAAAGATACAGGAGAACAGAATGGGAATACAGGGGGAACAAGGAGGAGTCAAGAAGAACAAAAAGAAGACGAGAACAGGTGGAATACAAAAGAACAAGGAGAATCTAAGGAGAAAAATGGGAAGAGAAGGAGAATAAGGGTAATACAAGGAGAATAAGGGGAATACAAGGAAAACAAGGGGAATACAAGGAGAATAATGGAAATACAAGGAGAACAAGGGGAATACAAGGAGAACAAGGGGAATACAAGGAGAATAATGGAAATACAAGGAGAACAAGGGGAATACAAGGAGAACAAGGGGAATACAAGGAGAATAATGGAAATACAAGGAGAACAAGGGGAATACAAGGAGAACAAGGGGAATACAAGGAGAATAATGGAAATACAAGGAGAACAAGGGGAATACAAGGAAAACAAGGGGAATACAAGGAGAATAATGGAAATACAAGGAGAACAAGGGGAATACAAGGAGAACAAGGGGAATACAAGGAGAATAATGGAAATACAAGGAGAACAAGGGGGAATACAAGGAGAACAAGGGGAATACAAGGAGAATAATGGAAATACAAGGAGAACAAGGGGAATACAAGGAGAATAATGGAAATACAAGGAGAACAAGGGGAATACAAGGAGAACAAGGGGAATACAAGGAGAATAATGGAAATACAAGGAGAACAAGGGGAATACAAGGAGAACAAGGGGAATACAAGGAGAATAATGGAAATACAAGGAGAACAAGGGGAATACAAGAAGAACAAGGGGAATACAAGGAGAATAATGGAAATACAAGGAGAACAAGGGGGAATATAAGGAGAACAAGGGGAATACAAGGATAACAAGGAGGAATACAAGAAGAATAAGGGGAATATAAGTAGAACAAGGGGAATACAAGAACAAGGGGGAATAAAAGAAGAATAAGGGGAGAACAAGGAGAATACAAGAACAAGGGGGAATAAAAAATAAGAATAAAGGGAATACAAGGAGAACAAGGGGAATACAAGAACAAGGGGGAATAAAAGAAGAATAAGGGGAGAACAAGGAGAATACAAGAACAAGGGGGAATAAAAAATAAGAATAAAGGGAATACAAGGAGAACAAGGGGAATACAAGAACAAGGGGGAATAAAAGAAGAATAAGGGGAGAACAAGGAGAATAAGGGAAATACAAGAAAAACGAGGAGTATACGAGTAGAACAAGAAGAACAGGCTACAAGTAAAACATGGAAAATACAAAGAGAATGAGGGGAATATGAGGAGAATGAGAAGAGGCTAAGAAGAATTGAAATATAAAAAGAACAAGGGAAAATAACAAGTGGAATACGAGGAGAATACGAGGAGAAGAACAGAAATGCTATGAGAACAAGGGAAATGCACGTAGAACAAGGTATATAAAAAGAGAACATGGGGAATACAGGGAGAACAAGGGGAATACTAGGAGAACAAGAGGGAAACAGGTAGGACACGTAGTTCTACGTAAAGATATGTAGCGTAGTGAAGCTATTATTAAAATAACAAACAAATATGGGGAAAAGGAATTACGACCAGAAATTCTGCCCAAATATAAATATTTTTCATCTGTGGGGTATTGAATCCGATTCAATGGTGTGGTAAAGGACGCTTGATCCTTTGACAATCTACATGTCACGGTATTCCAGGCACCTCAAATGTTTCCACACAATTTGTTTTACATATTTCCATTTGCACAGCTCAAAGGAATGTACAAGCGAAACATTCAAAAGCACATGTGTGGTCGGAACGGGGGCGGAAGGGAGTTAAGTGCATGCAGAGTATGTTACATTTAAAATAATGTTTTTCCTCACAAAGACTCTCTGTGTGTAAGCACCACACGGGAGTGCTCCATTTCATTGCAACTCACACTACACAATCCCACCCGTGTGCACAATGGAACATACGAGGTTATGAATATTCACGTTTCGAGAGAGACTCCTAGCGGTGCTTTGTGACTCATGTGGTAGTACTCCAGAAGACACAGGTTTGACTACCGGCATCAGAAGTTCACGTACGAGAAAGAAACTTTCAAAATTTTACATGTCCATTTTCAGAAAATATATTTCAGATGCCAAAAACTTACATCTCTGCAATTAAAATAGCAATATGCGTTACAAAAGCGGTATGTTGAAGTTTTCATGTTCGGGGAAAAGTTTGAAAAAGCGACACGTAGTTGAGCTTTTTTAATTTCCGAGAATTGAAAGAAAACATACCGCTCGTGTATCGTACATTATTTTGTGCGAAGATCGTTTATTACATACCTGAAAGAGGAATTTCTAATTAGTAGCAATGAAATCTCCATCTTGGTTTCTGTTCAATGACGGCAAATTTGCAAAACAAAAATATCTATCTTCAACATTGTTATATATACGTCTGTCTTTTTTTTTCCGCCCAGTCTATGATGAGTCTGGAATCTTGTTGATTTTTTCATGGCTTCCTTAATGTTACTTGCATCACGAATGCAGTAACTTTAGTGGAGTAGTAGACTTTACTTAATTTTTGCAAATATTTAAAAACAATAATTAACAGTGCAATTTAGGTGAAATTGCAGTGGTAAGTTTCCAATTTATAATTATTACTATGTTGAACGTCTCTAAAAATAATATGTTAAAAGCCTAAAGCAGTAAAATCAATATGTCACTTAAGCGGTAAGAAGAGGGGAAATTGTTATGTGTGTTACGTTGGGAATACTGAATGTGGAATTTTAGACTTTCGGGGATTGGTTTTCTGCGGAAACCAAGAAAATACGCACGATCTCGCACAAAAATGTTACTGTTATGAAATATAAAATATTACTTCTTTTTGCATTATTTCACGTGATGAAGCATCTTAAGCTTATTTCTACATATATATCTCTCAAAATATTATTCTTTAAGTCAAAAAATAACAATGTGAGATATTTCATCTGTATGCTGTATATAAAATAAAGAATAATATAATCAATATGTTCTGAATTTATGAGATGTTATTTTTAAAGTTCTATTTAAAAATCGGGTATGATATAACCGGGGGTACACTGGTCAAGGGATGAAAAATCCTCGTTACTTACAAATGGGTTCAGAGAACCCGGAGGTTCTTTACCGCCCTCACATAAGCCCGCCTCGGTCCCTATCCTGAGCAAGATTAATCCAGTCTCTATCATCATATCCCACCTCCCTCAAATCCATTTTAATATTATACTCCCATCTACGTCTCGGCCTCCCCAAAGGTCTTCTTTCCTGCGGCCTCCCAACTAACACTCTATATGCATTTCTGGATTCGCTCATACGTGCTACATGCTCTGCCCATCTCAAACGTCTGGATTTAATGTTCCTAATTATGTCAGGTGAAGAATACAATGCGTGCAGTTCTATGTTGTGTAACTTTCTCCATTCTCCTGTAACTTCATCCCGTTTAGCCCCAAAAATATTTTCCTAAGAATCTTACTCTCAAACACCCTCAATCTCTATTCCTCTCTCGAAGTGACAGTCCAAATTTCATAACCATAAAGACCAACTGGTAATATAACTGTTTTATAAATTCTAATTTTCAGATTTTTTGACAGCAGATGATAAAAGCTTCTCAACCGAATAATAACAGGCATTTCCCATATTTATTCTTGCGTTTAATTTCCTCCCGAGTATAATTTATATTTGTTACTGTTCCTTCAAGGCGTTTGAATTTTTCACCTTTTCACAGAATAAATCTTCAATTTTTATATTTCCATTTCGTACAATATTCTGGTCACGAGACATAATTATACACTTCCTCTTTTCGGGATTTACTTCCAAACCTATCGCTTTACTTACTTCAAGTAAAATTTCCGTGTTTTCCTTAATCGTTTGTGTATTTTCTCCTAACATATTCACGTCATCCGCATAGACAAGCAGCTGATGTAACCCGTTCAATTTCAAACCCTGTCTGTTATCCTAGACTTTCCTAATGGCATATTCTAGAGCGAAGTTAAAAAGTAAAGGTGATAGTGCATCTCCTTGCTTTAGCCCGCAGTGAATTGGAAAAGCATCAGATAGAAACTGGCCTATACGGACTCTGCTGTATGTTTCACTAAGACACATTTTAATTAATCGAACTAGTTTCTTGGGAATACCAAATTCAATAAGAATATCATATAAAACTTCTCTCTTAACTGAATCATACGCCTTTTTGAAATCTATGAATAACTGATGTACTGTACCCTTATACTCCTATTTTTTCTCCAATATCTGTCGAATACAAAAAATCTGATCAATAGTCGATCTATTACGCCTAAAACCGCACTGATGATCCCCAATAAACTTTAAACATTATAGGAGTATTATACACTTTGTGGAAACTGAACAATTAATATGTTTTGGACAAGTGATTAGGATGGATGCTACTGAGAGACCAAAGAGGGGTTTAGAATGGGTCACAACTGGGAAAAAAAGGAGAGAAAGATCTAAGGGAACATGAATGGAGAATGGTAAGGATGATGGAAGCGAGAAAATTGCAGGATTGCGACTGGGAAATGGAAATGAATGGAAAAAGGAAAATTCGATCGTGTAAAATTTGTTGGGCACAGGAAGATACAACAACAAACATGCAGAGAAAATAATGTACTGGCATCGATATGTAGATGACGTAATAGTCCTATATAATGGAAACAAAAAACAAATAGAAAACCTCCATCAACAACTCAACAAAATACATCCCAAATTAAAGTATACAATAGAAACAGAACATAAACAAGTTATAAACTTCTTAGACATCACCATAACCAAAACAAATAACAGACACGAATTCAAAATATACAGGAAACCCACTACAACCACAACACATATACACAATTCATCAAATCATCCCATACAACATAAACATGCAGCTTTCCGTACAATGACACACAGATCTACACTAATAATAAATCTGTAGCCGAAATTTTTCTGGTAATTTTCGATTTTCCAAAATAATTGGTCCTAACATATATAATTAACCACCCTGAAACCGAAAATCGCATTTTTTAATTTTTGTTTGTATGTCTGTCTGTATGTTTGTTACCTTTTCACGCGATAATGGCTAAACCGATTTATATGAAAATTAGAATATACATTAAGTTCGTTGTAACTTAGATTTTAGGCTATATGGCATTCAAAATACTTTATTTAAAAGGGGGGTTTTAAGAGGGCCTGAATTAAATAAATCGAAATATCTCGCTTATTATTGATTTTTGTGAAAAATGTTACATAACAAACGTTTCTTTAAAAATTATTTCCGATAAGGTTTATACTTTACAAAATTTTTATAGGACTGATATTTAATGAGATAAATGAGTTTTAAAATTAAAATAACGCCATCTAAGACGGTGCAATGAATTAAGAACAAATGACTTTGTCTATAAGGGGCCATGGACAACAACAATCGAAACAGGGGCCTTGGACATCAACAAACGAAAGCCATTAAACATAGCCTACAGAGAATGTTTCTGTGTTTGTATGAAGTAATATCAGAAGCTAAATTAACCGATTTGTATAATTAATTATTAATTCACCATTGGAAAGTGTAGTTTCTCCAGATGGGCATAATGCTATAATGTTATTACAGTAACGTCTGAGTAAATCGAGGACAGGTAAGATTAAAATAGCTTCTTATGCACAGAAAATTTGATAGGCTATTGTGTACATTCGTTTTCTGTATTTCTTAAAATAATATTTATGTACACTCATTTTAATCTCAGAGAATTAACGAACAACGAGAGTGTATTGATTTAGTATGCAGTAATAGTACGTTAGCTTAGCAATCCATTATTTTATAATTCAAATTTTAACTATGCTGAATTGAATCGTGTTAAAATACATAAAATATATATACAACAAATGCAATGCAAAAAAAATTGAGTAATGAGCGAAGCAGATTATCTTGCGCTGTTGTAAAAGTTGTTCCCTGGATCAAACGTCCTATTTTAATTATGTAATTACTTTATATTTATTTCTAACTGGTGCAGCGGAGCGCACGGGTACGGCTAGTTAATTAATATACCAATGAACAATGACAACTACACTGAAGAATTAAATACAATAAAATATATAGCACAAGACAATGGAGACAACCCTAACATAATAGACACAGTAATAAAAAAGGCAAAACAAAAACAGAACAAACCAACACAAACACCACGTGAGAATAAATACATAACATTAACATATCACAATACCAATACTCACAAAATTACAACTTCATTCAGAAACCTAAAATATAAGATAGCATACAAAACAAATAATACAACACAGAAATACTTAATAATCACATTAAACATTCAAATAAATATAATTCAACTGGAGTTTACAAACTAAAATGCAATAGTTGCCCACATTTTTACATAGGACAGACAGGAAGATCCTTTCACACAAGATATAATGAACATATTAAAGCTATAACCAAACTCTACATCACATCAAATTATGCAGATCACATTATCGACAATAATCATGACTACAATAATATAGAAATAGATATGGAAATTCTACACATCACACCAAAAAGTTCACAGTTAAACATCTTAGAACAATACGAAATATATAAACATACAATAACATACCCACAACATATACTTAACACACAATTACAGTTCAATACCCACACATTATTCGACGTCATGATACGTCATAACACACAAACAACCAGCCCCCACCATAAGAGCAACACACCCCCACCCCTACTATGGACAAATGTACATCGTAGAATTCAAGATCACCAGTAGTTCAGGAGACACTGATAAAGACGTAACATCACGTCGAAACGGGCCGTCTGTCGAAGGTATACACCTTTTTAAAAATTTCTAACACTTTTTAACGTGTGACTAAACAATTTTATGTTTTTAACAAACAAAGTGTTAACGTGAACTTTAATCAATGGAAGATATATGTATTCTCAATTTTAAAACCTATATAATATATACCATATTATGGTATACAATTTGATTATATTGATCTCCCTTCCCCTAAAACAATACAGGACAAAGAAAGCGAGAGACACTGTCTTGGTATTTCTTGAAGAAGAGACGCCATTTTCTCTCGGGATTCGATTGCGGCAGTGGAAACATGTGCAAGGAATTCGAAATCATGGTCCCCAAACAGTTCCCCCAAAGTGGGTTCCAATTAGAGGGGACACGATCAATACCGGTCAAGAGAAAGTGGGACGTCTGGAAGACAAATTCTTCTCACCTGCAATTTTGGTCTAGCCAGCAGCTGCGAATGCCGGCGCTGAAATAATGAGTCATTGTGTTACCTGTCCCCCCTCAACCCGCCCACTTCTGTAGCAGAATGACGGGTGACTTATGTCCAAATTCGGCATACGAGGCAAAACCCTTTGTGAAGAAGCGGCTTCTAGCCAGCGTAACGGAGGTCAGACAAGCATCTGGATTTAAGCTATTCTGTTCTAACGGTGGTTTTACGTATAAGTGACGACTTAGGAAGAGGGTGTTTAAATTTTCTTCTTTTCCCCTAATTAACGCACAATTTTTATTTTTATATGTAGAAATATCTCGGTTAAGAGAGAAGTTTTATATAATATTCTTATTGAATTTGGTATTCCCAAGAAACTAGTTCGATTAATTAAAATGTGTCTCAGTGAAACGTACAGCAGAGTTCGTATAGGTCAGTTTCTGTCAGATGCGTTTACAATTCACTGTGGGCTAAAGCAGGGAGATGCACTATCACCTTTACTTTTTAACTTCGCTCTAGAGTATGCCATTAGGAAAGTTCAGGATAACAGAGAGGGTTTGGAATTAAACGGGTTACATCAGCTGCTTGTCTATGCGGATGACGTGAATATGTTAGGAGAAAATACACAAACGATTAGAGAAAACACAGAATTATGCTTGAAGCAAGTAAAGCGATAGGTTTCGAAGAAAATCCCGAAAAGACAAAGTATATGATTATGTCTCGTGACCAGATTATTGTACGAAATGGAAATATAAAAATTGGAAATTTATCCTGTGAAAAGATGAAAAATTCAAATATCTTGGAGCAACAGTAACAAATATAAATGATACTCGGGAGGAAATTAAGCACAGAATAAATATGGGAAATGCCTGTTATTATTTGGTTGAGAAGCTTTCATCATCCAGTCTGCTGTCAAAATATCTGAAAGTTAGAAATTATAAAACAGTTATATTACCGGTTGTTCTGTATGGTTGTGAAACTTGGACTCTCACTTTGAGAGAGGAACGTAGGTTAAGGGTGTTTGAGAATAAGGTGCTTATGAAAATATTTGGGGCTAAGAGGGATGAAGTTACAGGAGAATGGAGAAAGTTACACAACACAGAACTGCACGCATTGTATTCTTCACCTGACATAATTAGGAACATTAAATCCAGACGTTTGCGATGGGCAGGGCATGTAGCACGTATGGGCGAATCCAGGAATGCATATAGAGTGTTAGGTGGGAGACCGGAGGGAAAAAGACCTTTGGGGAGGCCGAGACGTAGATGGGAGGATAATATTAAAATGGATTTGAGGGAGGTGGGATATGATGATAGGGACTGGATTAATCTTGCACAGGATAGGGACCGATGGCGGGCTTATGTGAGGGCGGCAATGAACCTCCGGGTTCCTTAAAAGCCAGTAAGTAAGTAAGTAAGTAAGTAAGGGAGGTGATAAAGACAGGAGAAAGTACTCGTATATAAAGTTTAGAAGAAAAGTACTCTAATACAATAAAATATTAATTGACTTACTATAATTCTATTTCACTAATGTTATCTTCACCAAAATGTTTGAACGGAGCCGCCATTTTCAGTCAACTATCTATGCGGAAACAAGCATGTTTTATAGTACCGTAAAGAATTTGCATTTTGAAATGTCGCCAAACAAATGCTAGGGAAGCGATAAAATTAAACAAATGCCAGGGAAGCGATAAAATTGTGCGATAAGCAGCCATGATTGGTTGAAAGACGCCCTTTTGTAGCGTTCTATTGGTCAAAAGTAGTATGACGTAGTAAAAATATAATAGCCATAATAATTTAATGGTGATCACAAAAATAATCCTTTACTTTTGTCCCTCAGAATGCCATGCTGAGGTTTGTAACGTTCTAACATCCACTGACCCCGACAGGTTATGAATCCACGAACCTGGGATCCATGGCCAGTGTTGTGATCGTCACACCACTGACAACGAAAAGAGCAGAAACTTGCAAAATTCAAAATGAAAGATAGTTCTCGACTGTCCGTATGGAGTGAACTCATGGAACGGATATGAGCCACATGTCCACATTAAGTGGCTTCAGCAACAAATAGAACTTGGACGAAGATTTCTGACGTCAGCAAGAGCACTTGTGACGTCACAGATAAGCAAAAGTTGAAGAGACGTTATGTCACAATATCCTGCTTTTGTACCTCTACAGTTTTTCCCGTTGTAAGTTTCCTGATACTTTATTTCTTGAAGTAATATATTAGTTACAAATTTTAAGTATCTACAATTTTGTATCATGCATATCAAATCATCAAAAATGACCACAAAATTAAATTTTCATAGATTTTGGTGCTGAATCTTCTTTTTTTTAAAATAAATTTAGGTATGACTATTATTATTATTATTATTATTATTATTACATCATTATTTTATTGGTGTTGTGAAGATGAAAAGAATTGTCACTGTATTATATTAATTATGTATTATATTGTCTTGTATTGTAGTAATGTATTGCTTTGAATTGTATTGTATTGTATTAATTATGTTATACTCATAGCATTGTAGTAATTTTCTATCATACTGGTTGAGTGGAAGAGAAGGCCGAATGGCCTTAACTCTGCCAGTTAAAATAAACCATTATTATTATTATTATTATTATTATTATTATTATTATTATTATCATTATTATCATTATTATTATTATTATTATTATTATTATTATCATTATTATTATTATTATTATATCATTATTTTATTGGTGTTGTGAAGATGAAAAGAATTGTCCCTGTATTATATTAATTATGTATTATATTGTCTTTTATTGTAGTATTGTATTGCTTTGAATTGTATTGTATTGTATTGTAGGCTATTGTATTGAATTGTATTGTATTGTATTAATTATGTTATATTCATAGCATTGTAGTAATTTGTATCATACAGGTTGAGTGGAAGAGAAGGCCGAATGGCCTTAACTCTGCCAGATAAAAAAACATTATTATTATTATTATTATTATTATTATTATTATTATTATTATTATTATTAGGCCTACTATTATTATTATTGTTAAATTCGGTAATCGTGGGTTGAAGATCTGAAAAAAAAATGCTATCTAACAATGACTTCTGCACAAGATCAAGTCGAAACACTTTCAAAGTTTGCAGATGTGGAAGAATTCTATAGGGGAAGTGACTTATAATAAATAGAATTTCTAACAGAAAAAAAAATAAGAAAAAAAAACAAATCTGTGCTAGGCTTTTAGGTTTCTACTAGTGTTGTTGATCGATCAAAATATTTAATCGATTAACTATTTGAATTTAATCGATCACTCGACAGATTAATCGAGTTTTGATCGAGTTGAAAAACTGTTTTAATATACTGCAATACACAATTATTGTTAAATTTAACTTGTGTTCGGTGATAAGCATAAGTATTAAATATTGTATATATGTATATATTGTATCGTGCTATTACAAAACAACTATTCAATTACTTACTAACATATTTATTATGAGGCTTTTAATATATTGTGTCGATTTCTCCGGGAATTTTTTAGACAAACATAAATAACAAAAAGTATGAAGACTCGCCTAGTTAATACTGCTTCATCCATGATTTTAAACATGTGAGTGCAATCACATGCTCCGAATTAAGTGCCGCTCTGCGTTTAGTAACAATGTTCCCTGCATCACTAAACATGAAAAAAACTTTCTTCTGTCAAGCACTTCTCCACGATCGTTCAATTTAAATCCAAACGTTTCACAGATTTTCCCTCTCAAATTCTCATAAGACATAATAGAGTTTACACTTTTCACACACACAAAAAAACAGATTTTTTTTCTTTATTAAACTAAACACACAACCTTCATATACAAACTCAGTACAGAAACTGATACTGCAAAAGTACAGCGGTCGAAACAGAAGACTGGCCCCTATTGTAATCGAATTACCAGATTTTAGAAAGAGAAGAAGATAGTTACGCTCTTAATTCCACACAGTGTAGACATGGCTATTTTATAAGGGATGAGGGGGACGAATCCCAGAAAAGTATGTATTTCATATGCTAGGAAGATGAGCTGACAACAAGGTGGAAGTTTCCTTGGAAAACTATAAAACTTAATAAGGATTTCGCATTGTGTTTCAACTTTCAATAGAGATAGACTAGGTCACTGTCCTCATATCTCTTTCTGAAGTGTTTGTGCAAAGATTTTTCCTACGCTACTGGTTTATAGTTAGAAAATAACAGTACTATAGTGCTTTTAAGTAAGCAATTTCCAAAAGAGAAATACTGTCGGAATTTTAGTATGAGTTTGTATTAAAATAATAATTAATATCAACTACAACCGATTAATTTTAGTGGACTCGATTATTCGATTAAATATTTTTGATCGATTAATCTTACAACAGAATTTGATCGATTAATCGATTGAATCCCACAACACTAGTTTATACAGCCACTGAAAGAACTACCCAGCGTTTCGGAGGTATTCTGTATTAGATGGATTTTAAAATCACTTTTAACTTGCAAAAGCTTAACGAAATACTGAAATTAATTTTAATTTAATCAAAAGCAGGGAAGGAAAAAAAGAGACATTGTAAAGAGAGAAGAAGCAGGAGAAGAAAAGACAAGAAAGGAAAAAAGAAATTGAAAAGAATAGCAGGAGAAAAGTTGTGTGGATGTGTTGGACTCAGCTGTTTTTCACCTCTCCGGTGCCTCTGAAACATGTTTCACAGCGAAGAATCTCGGAGCTTTCTGCGGTACCAATTTACGTGCCGTGGCCCGAGGGGCAGGCGAACCAAAGACTTTTTAATCATGAATAAGTCTAGTAAATTGTGCGACCCGCTGTCAACAGCATACTCTAGGTGTCGCGTGTTTCAAAAGATCTGTGTTGTAGCGGTCAATTATCTGAATACCATGTGTTGAGGTTACGTAAATACAATACATAAAGGTTCAAGTGAAGGTAACCATGGAGACTAAATCTCAAGTCATTTGTTTTTAATTGCTTTGTAAATTGTATGAAGCGTTTGAACAAAGTTGAGGACAGGGAAAAAGACAGCAGAAGCGAGATTTTGGCCAAATCACTTTTTGTACACAAATACAAATAATAATAGGCCTAATAATAATAATAATAATAATAATAATAATAATAATAATAATAATAATAATTGAATATGTTGGGAGAAAATCCACAAATGATTAGGGAAAACACGGAAATTCTACTTGAAGCAAATAAAGCGATAGGTTTGGAAGTAAATCCCGAAAAGACGAAGTATATGATTATGTCTCGTGACTAGAATATTGTACGAAATGAAAACATAAAAATTGGAGATTTATCCTCCGAAGAGGTGGAAAAATTAAAATATCTTGGAGCAACAGTAACAAATAAAAATGACACTCGGGAGGAAATTAAACACAGAATAAATATGGGAAATCCCTGTTATTATTCGGTTGAGAAGCTTTTATCATCCAGTCCGCTGTAAAAAAATCTGAAAGTTAGAATTTATAAAACAGTTATATTACCGCTTGTTCTGTATGGTTGTGAAACTTGGACTCTCAATTTGAGAGAGGAACAGAGATTAAGGGTGTTTGAGAATAAGGTTCTTAGGAAAAATATTTGGGGCTAAGAGGGATGAAGTTACAGGAGAATGTAGAAAGTTACACAACACAGAACTGCACGCATTGTATTCTTCACCTGACATAATTAGGGACATTAAATCCAGACGTTTGAGATGGGCAGCGCATGTAGCACGTATGGGCGAATCCAGAAATGTATATAGAGTGTTAGTTGGGGGACAGGAGGGAAAGAGACCTTTGGGGAGGCCGAGACGTAGATGGGAGGATAATATTAAAATGTACTTATTTGAGGGAGGTGGGATATGATGATAGAGACTGGATTAATCTTGCACAGGATAGGGACCAATGGCGGGCTTATGTGAGGGCAGCAATGAACCTGCGGGTTCCTTAAAAGCCATTTGTAAGTAATAATAATAATAATAATAATAATAATAATAATAATAACAAATAAGGCTCGGATTTTTAGATGCTAAAAATCGGGAAAATATTTATTTTTTGTGCTAAAAATCAAGATAATGTGAAAAAAAAGGAAAAATATTTAATTTGTTTCAATTATTTTATATGAATATAAACAATATGCAGTACTGAGCAGTACAAATTCTTGTCAACAGCTGAAGAATTACAGTACACAATGAGATTCATCCTCAAGTTGTCCATCATAAGCGACTGACGATTATCGCGGAACACTGCCTTGTACTGGGAAAAAGAGCGCCCTGGCCCTTGAGAAACAACATGCACTCCCTAGAGACATGTTTATGATTGGAAACGAAGACAGAGGCAGCTGATGTTTATGAAATTATAATTGCTTCTTGAATGAGCGTTATAACTTACAAGGCACTCCTAAATGACACATTAATGTTTATGTGTTTTAGTTACAGTACAATTTGTTAGTGCTGACAGCTCTTACCGCTTGTAAAGGAGAAAAGCGAGAAAGAAGAAAGTGAGAAAGGTGAAAAGCATGAAAGGAAAAAGCGAGAAAGAAGAAAAGCAAGAAAGGAGAAAAGCGAGAAAGATGGGAAGCGAGAAAGAAAGGGAGACAGAAGAAAAGTGAGAAAGGAGAAAAGCGAGAAAGAAGGGGAGACAGAAGAAAGTGAGAAAGGGAAGCGAGAAAGAAAGGGAGATGGAAGAAAAGTGAGAAAGGAGAAAAGCAAGACAGAAGGGAAGCGAGAAAGAAAGGGAGACTGAAGAAAAGTGAGAAAGGAGAAAAGCGAGAAAGAGGGGAAGCAAGAAAGAAAGGAAGACAGAAGAAAAGTGAGAAAAGAGAAAAGCGAGAAAGAAGGGAAGCGAGAAAGAAAGGGAGACGGAAGAAAAGTGAGAAAGGAGAAAAGCGAGAAAGAAGGGAAGCGAGAAAGAAAGGAAGGCAGAAGAAAAGTGAGAAAGGAGAAAAGCGAGAAAGAAGGGAAGTGAGAAAGAAGGGAAGACAGAAGAAAAGTGAGAAAGGAGAAAAGCGAGAAAGAAGGGAAGACAAAAGAAAAGTGAGAAAGGAGAAAAGCGAGAAAGAAGGGAAGCAAGAAAGAAAGGAAGACAGAAGAAAAATGAGAAAGGAGAAAAGCGAGAAAGAAGGAAAGCGAGAAAGAAAGGAAAACAGAAGAAAAGTGAGAAAGGAGAAAAGCGAGAAAAAGGGAAGCGAGAAAGAAAGGAAGACAGAAGAAAAGTGAGAAAGGAAAAAAGCGAGAAAGAAGGGAAGCGAGAAAGAAGGGAAGACAGAAGAAAAGTGAGAAAAGAGAAAAGCATGATAGAAAAAAGCGTGAAAGTGAAGCGAGAAAGGAAAGAAATGATAAAGAAAGTAAGTGAGATAGAAGAAAAGGGAGAAAAGAGAAAAGCATGAAAGAAAAAAGCGAGAAAGAAGGGAAGCGAGAAACAATAAGATGGAGAAAGAAGAGAAGCAAGAAAGAAGATAAACAAGCAAGAAAGAAAGAAAGTGAGATAGAAGAAGACTGAGAAAGATGAAAAACGAAAAATAAGGCGAGAAAGAAAAAAGCGAGAAAAAATGAAAACGAGAAAGGGGGAAAGAGAGGAAGAAGAAAAACGAGGAAGAACGGAAGTTAGAAGAAAAGCGAGAAAGTACAAAAGTGATAATAAAGAACCACAAAAAAGAAAAGTGAAATAGAAGAAAAGCGATAAAAATAAAAACGCGAAAAAAACGAGAAGAAAGAAATATGAGACAGAAAGAGAGTAATGAAGACTAAATGAAGGAGAAAGATGAAAAATGAGAAAAGCAAGAAATGAAGTAAGAGAGACAGCATGAAAGAAAAATACAAGAGACAGGGCATGAAGCAAATACGCACTAATAGTACTGTCCTGGTTACAAACGCAAAATATTTGAGCAGCTGTCTATGACTTGAATGACAGCGTCTGTTGTACAACTGTGACAACAGACCACATCTGGTTTGTTTACATCCAGAAGAATGAACGGCAGTCACATATTATAACCGCAAGTTCATGAATGACCGAAAAGACTCTGGAATGATTTTAACGTAGAATACATCTTTCTCGCACCGAAGTATGGGCAAAAGAATGTTACAACAGAGCATTACAAATTTATCCTTTCAACTTACTTCCGCACAGGCGTTTTAGTTGGAGAACAGTATCGTTATGATGTTCATTATTGCGTGAATGAATTTCTAGCCATTTGGCTACAATTCCAGCAACTTCCTCCACGAAAACCTCTCAGAATTGTTAACAGGTAAATTAAATATTTTCTTATTCACGTGACGAAATAATAGATGTTTAAAAAACGGACATCATTAAAAAATTGAAACACGAAATGCGAAACTGAAGCATTCGAAAATATCACAAATTCTTAGGCCCGGCAAACAAACCTATAACGTCATGAACGTAAAAACAAGTGTCGAAGCTTCCATCCAAAATTGAACACGGGGTGCAAGATTTTACTGAAGTGAAATTTATTACAGAAAAATAAAATTAAATATCCATAAACAGGATACTGACCACATTTAAACAAAGTAAAAATAAATATAGGCTAGAATTTAAGGAAAATATACGCTTTTGTCGAACCCTTTGTACCCGAGAATATAAATTTTGTAGATTAAGGTACTCATACAACCTTCATTTTTAATTTTCCTTAAAAAATTTGATTTTTTTTAATTTTATGTCATCTGAAAGCTTGAACTTTCTAGTTTTTTTTTTAATATATCAGTTTTTCTCTATGGTGTTTCGTTAATTAATTAGCTAAGCTTTCATTGACGGGAAACACCCTTTTTTAAACCGGAAGTGCAGTTCTGCAAGTACAAATCCGTTAATTTTATATATTTTTCATGTAATAACAGGCCCGGGTTCGAATCCCGGTCGGGGTAAGTTACCTGGTTGAGGTTTTTTCCGGGGTTTTCCCTCAACCCAATACGAGCAAATGCTGGGTAACTTTCGGTGCTGGATCCCGGGCTCTTTTCACCGGCATTATCACCTTCATTTCATTCAGGCGCTAAATAACCTAGATGTTGATACAGCGTCGTAAAATAACCCAATAAAATATAAAAAATGTAATAACAATTTGAATTTGGCGGTAGAGTTTGACTGTATTATTTTTCATACAGTCAAGAAGCTGTGTGTTTGGGTTTACAATTTTTCATACTCTCAGGACGTAGAGTATTTTTCTCCATGTTCAATTTTACAGTATTTTGCAGCACTAATGTTGAGAGCAATTAGAATTCAGGTAATTTCACCATTCTTGCACAAAAATGAAGCTGATTAATGTAGATAAGTCCCAAACTACAAACAGTGTTCTACTGCTTAAGAAAGTTAATTTAAAACTCCAAGATATTAAATTTTTCTTTCTACGTTCGAAATTTAAAAAAAAAATAAATAAATGACTTTTTCCTTACTGGGATGAAATTCGGAAAAAAATGTTTTCACAGCCTATTCTGTGTTCATTTACGAGTAAGACAGTGAAAGAAATTTTGTTCTGACATAAAAACTGTGAGCCAAGGACAAAACAAACCAATTTCAATTTTAGTTTTAAAAATTGCCACCCCTACCTCCACAAAAAATATTTGAGGGGTTTATTTTGTGTGAAAATCCTTAATTATGTGTCAAGTAATCAGGGAAAAAAGTTAAAAAAATTGATTAAAATTGCAAATTTCTCTCCAACGAGCAGATAAGTAGTCTACCTTAAACTCACAATATTAGGCCTAAATGATACGCCTAATAATTTTATATAACATTTAAAAAAAAATTAAAAGTAAAAAGTTACAAGCAATATTTCGTACGTTTTATTTTTCACTTTATAATGCAAGAACTAGATAACTCGAAATTTGCGTTTTTTAGTTATCTCTGTTAGAGCATAGTAAAAATCGCTCAGAATGTAATGCAAGAACTAGGTAACTGATCGAACGATACCAGCGACATTTGTTTTCCAATGTAACAAATAGGTAAAAGAAAACAAAACATACTTTTTAGTGCAATAAATAAGTAAATAGACAATATCTCAAAATAGGAAAAAGTGAGTTATCTAGTTCTTGCATTCAGGTGACGATAATATTATATTGTATTTAATAAACTGAATGCAGATTAAGAATATAGATATATAAAACCATAAATTTGGTACAGGAAGATATTTTATGGCATTATAAGGGCTTATAACAAATAATAAAAATGGATTAATCTGAATTACTCATTTTTGCATGACATTAAATGTAAGAAACATGAAAAATACGCTACCAATACATCTAAAGTTGCCTTTCTTATATGCCTTAATAAAACAAGGCCTCCCAAATTGTTTTCCAGCGTCTTGACGAACATGTTCCCATGGCAACAGAGTAGGTCACTGGTCACAACGGTTTCTAATGAGTGTTGTTAACAATTCCTTTCTTACATAACGCAGCTATTCGCCCATAATAGCTTGTAATGCACGTAACACTTGTGTATGATCTGAGTTCATGTCAAACTGATTGCCTTCGAAGCTGCTATTACTGTAACCTTGGGCAAAATCGCACACCGCAACATTTCAATTAATGTGCCACATTTGAGGGCTATTTACTCTCTATTACTGCGTTCTCACGTCACTCAAATTTTCTTTAAAAATAACACGCCACAATTCTTCGCTTCTATTCTACTCACAGTGACTTAGAAATAGGTTATTGATTTGGATGAGTGTCGTTATGAAGAATTCATTCATTTCCTGTTCAGAAGTTAGTGTTTTATGTTGATTTCACTCGATAAACTGCTTTCTTAATATTGTACAAAGACTAACAAAATGCATCTACAATAAAATTGTTACCATAGCAACTATAACCATAGTAGGCCTACTTCTGTATAAAACAAATGAAATATTATATTAAAAAAGTATGTTCTTTCAGATGATATTAAAAACATTTAAAACGAGAGAGATTGCTCAGATGGTAACGTTTGAGACTCGCATTCGGGAGATCCCGTGTTCAAACCCCGTGGCCTACCAATCTGATTGGTGTTTTTCATGGTTTACCTCAGTTACAAAGGCAAATGCCGGGTTAAAAATTTACATACCATGATTCATCACCGCCTCAATCACCAATATCACACAAATTAATCAAAATCTATCAGTTACATGAACACAAACCATTATGACAAACGACAATAGAAAAAGGAACAATAACAGTAAAACGGCCTACTGATATACACAAAGATCCAAAACACGTGATACGACGACAGATGTTAAAACGTGTATAAATAAACTAAAAAATATTTATATATTACCATGGTAATCATAACCATAGTGTTTCTGTACAAAACAAATGAAATATTATATAAAAATATGTTCTTTCAGATGATATTAATTACATTTAAAATTTAAAATCTAAATATTTAAAAATGTTCTCGGCGTCATAACTAGGGACCTTACTTTGGCCCAGGAGAATATAAGATTAAGTATTACTGAACTTTTTACTGTAGCGGACGACGCGCGTGCATCTATTATTATTATTATTATTATTATTATTATTATTATTATTATTATTATTCCATTGCTTTCTGTGTTGCTGTTATTTATATTTGCTATGTATTTTTATAATGGTTGAGTGGAAGAGAAGAGTTTACGGTCTTAACTCTGCCATTAATTAAATAAATGAACAAATAATTTATATTTTAGGAAATATCATAGTTTGTATTAGTCTTTATCACTATAATGCATTGTAAATAGTCTATGAGGTCTAGTTTTGAACGTCATAAAAATATTCCTTTCTAAATACTCGTACAAGGTTCATTTATTTACTTATTTATTTATTTATTTATTTGTTTATTTATTTACTTATTTATTTACTTATTTATTTATTTACTTACTTATTTACTTATTTATTTATTTATTTATTTATTTAATTATTTATTTATTTAATTATTTATTTATTTACTTACTTATTTACTTATTTATTAAGTTATTTATTTATTTACTTATTTATTTATTTATTTACTTCATTATTTACTTATTTATTTACTTATTTATTTACTTATTTATTTACTTACTTATTTACTTATGTATTTATTTACTTATTTATTAAGTTATTTATTTATTTACTTATTTATTTATTTACTTATTTATTTATTTACTTCATAATTTACTTATTTATTTATTTATTTACTTACTTATTTACTTATTTATTTATTTATTTACTTATTTATTTATTTACGTAATTATTAATTTGTTTGTTTGTTTATTTATTTACTTATTTATTTACTTATTTATTTATTTATTTATTTATTTATTTATTTACTTATTTATTTATTTACTTACTTATATACTTATTTACAAGTTATTTATTTATTTACTTATTTATTTATTTATTTACTTATTTATTTATTTACTTATTTACTTACTTATTTACTTATTTATTTATTTACTTATTTATTTATTTACTTATTTATTTATTTACTTATTTATTTATTTATTTATTTATTTATTTATTTACTTATTTATTTATTTACTTATTTATTTATTTATTTACTTACTTATATACTTATTTACAAGTTATTTATTTATTTACTTATTTATTTATTTACTTATTTATTTATTTACTTATTTACTTACTTATTTATTTACTTATTTACTTATTTATTTATTTATTTATTTATTTACTTATTTATTTATTTATTTATTTATTTATTTATTTATTTATTTATTTATTTACTTATTTATTTATCTATTTATTTACTTACTAAATAAAACAAACATAATGATAAAGTGTTGAAATTAGGGCACCTCAATCTTTAGGATCCAAACAATCACTCACAGAAGAACTGATGAAATAACTATCAAATGTCCCATGTGACCAACCGCATCAGAATCCTTTGTCTATCAGCATGTGACTCAACAATTTGAACAATTATTTGTTATTGAACATAACAGGCAAAGCCCAATTGCAATGTTCAAGACTGACAAAGTAATTTATAAAACATAAACAAGGAAAAGGAAACATAGTCTTGTCAGTAAGTCAGACAGGCTAGCTGTTTGTAACGATCCCCACAGCAGGTTTTCACCTGACGACGAAGAGAGATCCACTCTTCGAAACGTTGCGCTACAATTTTTTAAAATTAGCAATGGAAAAAGTCCAAACAACTCAACCATTAAACGTACTCTTATTAAAAACTGAAACAAAATAGAAAAAAGAGAAATAAAAAAAAGAAGTATCTTGAGTTTTTGTCGAATATTCCTTCATTCAATTTATTTTAATTGCAATTATGCGTTACTTAAAAAAACACCCTGTAGAGTAAATCTCAAAATTGTTTTAAAAATCCGATCTGAAGCACGTTTCACCTAGACTCGAACTCCTTGACCCTGTCCAAGTTTACACGGGGTGAATGGCACTAGAAAAGAAAAGAAGGAAGCTCAGAGTGTTGGCGTTATTTTAAAATTTCGTTCTTCTCCGAAGCGAGTTTCGGTTCGCTTTTATTTCTAGTGCCTGCGCGCACACCTTTGTTCCCACAAGAATGGAATCCATCAGATCTCCTGATTCTCGGAAAGACGAAATATGGACGCTATGTCAGCGGGCGTCTAAAGGCAAGAATTCCCTGGCCGAGCACCAAATCTCTGTTGTGGCAACACGTCGTCATTTGTCATGTTTGTGCACGAAAACAAATGCCAGGCCTTGTGTTACCACATTGTTGAGTCACATGCTGATAGACAAAGGATTCTGATGCGGTTCCGTGTTTCATTTGTTTGGAAGGCCCAGATTCTTACTGCCCCAGTGACAGATACATCTTTTGTTTCCAGTTTTAGCCTACGTCACGTTTTCTCCATGCTGGAAGTAAACAACATTATATTCTTTCGATACTGAGACCTCTGCTTGAAGACACTGGAAAAGATTCAAAAACGGGCTCTCAAGTGTTGTCGTAATAATTCACCATTAAAATGGGACACACGCACGGACAGGAGAACGCAAATTCGATTATGCGCAATGTTCAAAACATACAGAAGTGAGCCTGCCTGGAGAGAAATAAAAAATAGGTTGCAGCCGCCAAATTACTCTTCAAGGAACGACCACTCATATAAATTGAGGGAAAGAAGACAGAGGACGGACACTGGAAAGTTTTCTTTTCTCAATCGTACTATCAGGGACTGGAATGCTTTACCTGCAGACTTACTAAAGGCTTTACCAACAACCAAAAACGTATTTAATAATAGGCTTAAGGACTTTACTAATAGACGGTAGTATATTATACACACTATTTAAAGGGTGTAATTGATATCTTGTTATTTGAAGTGTTCTATCGATGAGGAAGTGTGCTGTGTCAGTGAAGTGTGTAGTGTCAGTGAAGTCTATTGTGTAAGTGAAGTGTGTTTGTGTCAGTGAAGTGGCTGTGCAAAGTATTTGAACAGTGAAATGGTTAGAATTGTTAGTGAAATCAGGTAGAATCAGTGCAATGAGTGAGTTGACAGCGAAATGTGTAGTGCCGAAAGGTACTTGTGCAGGTATGAACCTGTCAGACTCGTGGGTCTTAGTTCGAACTTAGGGTTAAGATACAAATTAGATTTACTTTAAATGTTATTTTAAGTGACCATGCTTCATTTAAGATTATTATTATTATTATTATTATTATTATTATTATTATTGTTATTATTATTATTATTATTATTATTAATTATAGTTTTTATTAGTTGTGTTTTCTTATTAATTGTCATTATTGAGTGCAATTAGTTACCGCTACCACCGGGTATATACCCATTTGCAGTGTGAATAAATACATACATACAAACACATACATTGAATACTATCTTGCCGTTATGGGCATTGTATACATAGACTATACATATTTAGACAACTGTACGAAGACAGAACAAAACCTTACAAGTGATACCAACAAGACACCACTCATGAGGCAACTAAGTCAGGAGATAATAAGGTAGGATGGCCAGTTTCTTTCCCTCTCCATTACATACATCACCGTCTAGCTACATATGACCAGGAACTGATCACGAAGAAGAAAAGGAATTGGCTGGGTCACTGGCTGAGAAGAAATTGCCTACTGAAGGATGTACTGGAAGGAATGGTGAACGGGAGAAAAGTTCGGGACAGAAGAAGATATCAGATGATAGACAACATTAAGATACATGGATCATATGCGGAGAGACGAGGGAATATTGGATAATGCTGGGTTTGCAGTGAAAGATCTATCCTGAATGAATTAATAGTACATTATGCAACGAGCCTATAATGGTAGTAATTAAGACGCGAGTATGTTTGTTTATGAAACGAGCGCAAGCGAGCGTCTTAATTACCATTATAGGCAAGTTTCATACGACTTTTTATGCTCGACCATATTTCTAACTTGAAATTATTCAAAAGTAGGTCATGTTATGGTTATGTAAGTGAGTAGCGAACTGACCTGAATTGTGAGATGTGCGCAGACGCGAAAGTATTGATTTTTTTCGAGGCACGAATGTCATTGACCTTGATATAACCTAGAGAATAAGATGAACATTAGTTTTTATATAACCTGGAAATTGATTTAGAATTGAAAAACGAGATGACAAATTGAATTTATTTGAATATTATTTACAATTAACGGTAATTATTATAGTAACAGAACATAACCTTCCGCGACAGTATTGGATTTCCAGCCTCCGTGACTTTTCGCAAATTGTCTTTCAATTGCATATCCGAGAATAATCGATACTTGCGGTTTTATAACGGTACAAAGGCGATTTCTCATTGGCTAAACAACTGAATTATAATGAATAGGTGTACTTTAATGAGGTGCATTAAAGGGCTACTACCAGGTGTATAATTACTAGATTTCGGCATGGTCGAGCATAAAGAATTAATGACTACAATACACAAGATAATAAGTAATATGATACTGGAGCTAAAATACATCATTATGGGATGAAGATAATTGCACACAAGACCATGGTTATCGTATCGGAACACAAATAAAGAAGGTAAACGTGCGGATTCTAAATAAGGCAGTAGAGGAAGTGGACAGCTTCAAATACTTGAGGTGTACATTAAATCCAGACGTTTGAGATGGGCAGGGCATGTAGCACGTATGGGCGAATCCAGAAATGCATATAGAGTGTTAGTTGGGGAGCTGGACGGAAAAAGACCTTTGGGGAGGCCGAGACGTAGATGGGAGGATAATATTAAAATGGATTTGAGGGAGATGGGATATGATGATAGAGAGTGGATTAATCTTGTTCAGGATAGGGACCAATGGCGGGCTTATGTGAGGGCGGCAATGAACCTCCGGGTTCCTTAAAAGCCAGTAAGCAAGTAAGTAAATAAGTACTATAAGCAGTAACATGAGCTGCTGCCAGGAAGTCAAAAGAAGGGTAACAATAGCAAAGGAAGCTTTTAATAGAAAAAGGAACATCTTCTGCGAACCTCCGGAAAAAAGAAGTGAAGAAGAGACTAGTGAAGTGCTTTGTGTGGAGTGTAGCATTATATGTAGCAGAAACCTGGACGTTACGAAAAAGTCAAGAAAAGCATTTGAAATGTGGATATGGAGAAGAATGGAGCGTGTGAAATGGACAGACAGAATAAGAAACGAAGCTGTGTTGGAAAGAGTGGGTGAAGAAAGAATGATGCTGAAACTGATCAGGAAGAGGAAAAGGAATTGGCTGGGTCACTGGCTGAGAAGAAACTGCCTAGTGAAGGATGCACTGGAAGGAATGGTGAAAGGGAGAAGAGTTCGGGGCAGAAGAAGATATCAGATGATAGACGACATATCATATGCAGAGACTAAGAGAAAGGCAGATAAGAGGGGAATATTGAATAATGCTGGGTTTGCGGTGAAAGACCTACCCTGAATGAATGAATGAATGAATGAATTAATTAATTAATTAATGACTACAACACACAAGACACTAAGTGATATGATACTGGAGCTAAAATACATATTATGGGATGAAGAAAATTGCAAACAAGACCATGGTTATCGTATCGGAAGACAAATAAAGAAGGTAAACGTGCGAATTCTAAGTGAGGCACTAGAGCAAGTGGACAGCTTCAAATACTTGGGGTGTAGGCTACTATAAGCAGTAACATGAGATGCTGCCAGGAAGTCAAAAGGAGGATAGCAATGGCAAAGGAAGCTTTTAACAGAAACCTCTGCGAACCTTTGAAAAAAAGAACTGAAGAAGAGACTAGTGAAGTGCTTTGTGTTGAGTTTGGCGTGTGAAATGGACAGACAGAATAAGAAATTAAGCTGTGGTGGAAAGAGTGGGTGAAGAAAGAATAATGCTGAAACTGATCAGGAAGAATAAAAGGAATTGGTTGGGTCACTGGCTGAGAACAAACTGCCTACTGAAGGATGCACTGGAAGGAATGGTGAACGGGAGAAGAGTTCAGGGCAGAAGAAGATATCAGATGATAGACGACATTAAGATATTAAGATTAAGAAATCGAACCGAAAGTCAAAAGAATTAGCGTACAAAACCCTTGTTCGCCCAATTATGGAATATGGAGCAGTAGGTTGGGATCCGTACAGACAAAACCAAATCGATTCAATAGAAAAGGTCCAATGCAAGGCAGCAAAATATGTCAAAATGGGGAAGGGACATGGTGAAGAGATAGTAAAAGGCTTAGGGTGGGAACTTCTCAAGTCAAGGCGACGGAAAACCAGACTCACCGCATTGTTTATGGCACAAATGGGACACAAAGCATGGACCGATATCAATGCTAGATTAGCAACACCATCATACTTAGGAAGGACTGATCATATTAGGAAGTTTAAATGTAGAAAAGAAAGAACGGACGTGGCAAAATTTTCTTTTGTTAACCGCACAATAGTAGACTAGAACAGCTTACCTGCGGCAATCTTTCAGGGTGGTCCTCTTAAAATCAATACATTTAAGGAAAGATTGAGAAGATTAGACTGAAAATGTAATTGGAGGTGCAGTGTAATTATTTAAGTTGTGTCATGTAATTAATTGAGTTGATATATAATTAATTAAGTTGATATGTAATTAATTAAGATGATATGTAATTTAGTTGATATGTAAATAAATTAAGGTGATATGTAATTAATTAAGATGATATGTAATTAATTAAGATGACATGTAATTTAGTTGATATGTAAATAAATTAAGGTGATATGTAATTAATTAAGATGATATGTAATTTAGTTGATATGTAAATAAATTAAGGTGATATGTAATTAATTAAGATGATATGTAATTAAGTTGGTATGTAAATAAATTAAGGTGATATGTAATTAATTAAGATGATATGTAATTAAGATGACATGTAATTTAGTTGATATGTAAATAAATTAAGGTGATATGTAATTAATTAAGATGATATGTAATTAAGTTGGTATGTAAATAAATTAAGGTGATATGTAATTAATTAAGATGACATGTAATTTAGTTGATATGTAAATAAATTAAGTTGATATGTAATTAATTAAGATGATATGTAATTTAGTTGATATGTAAATAAATTAAGGTGATATGTAATTAATTAAGATGATATGTAATTTAGTTGATATGTAAATAAATTAAGTTGATATGTAATTAATTAAGATGATATGTAATTTAGTTGATATGTAAATAAATTAAGGTGATATGTAATTAAGACATATGTAATTTAGCTTGTATGTAATTAAGATGATATGTAATTAAGTTGGTATGTAATTAATTAAGGTGATATGTAATTACTTAAATAGGTAATAGTTGGATGAAATAGAAGTACTTATAAGTTAGATTTACTTTTGCTTATCGTAGGCGTTATTATAGAATAGTTTTTATTTATACTCCTAGGTTTATTGCATCTACTATTTATAGATTAACGTTTATTTTATTTTATTTCATTTACGTTTATTTTATTTTATTTCATTTAGGTTTATTTTATTTTATTTCATGTAATTGTAATTAGTGTATATTATATATCACTGCCACCGGGTGTATACCCAATTGTAGTGTTAATAAATAAATACATACATACATAAATACATACATACATGCATACATCATATGTAGAGACTAAGATAAAGGCAGATAAGAGGGGAATATTGGAGAATGCTGGGTTTGCAGTGAAAGACCTTTGGGCAGAAAACTATGAATGGATGAACCAGTGTATAAAACGATATTCTTGGAAGTGATGGTTCCATTAAAATAAATACAATTTGAATTAATCTTATTTGTGTGTAGTCTGCAAACAGGATATATCAGGCGTCGGAGCGCATCACGTGGTTACGTAGGGGTGGGGTGTTTTATACAGTGCGTTATTAGGATCACTAAGAGGCTCCTAAAACATAAATTGTGCATTCTATTAATACATGAGGATTTCCTGCCAGTGGCGACATATACGAGCGAGGAGGGAAGTGATTTGTCAAGGAAGCGGCGTTCACGTGAAGGCGAGACAAATCAACAACACTAATTGGATGCCCTCTGCTATCACGGGCTACAAACACATGAGCATCACAATCCGTACCTTCGATATGAGGCTGGGTAATGGAATCTGAAACTGTTGTGTCGTCACATCTCTGAAGAACGCTTCGTTCAGTAATTTCTGCACTCTCCCTCCATTCTAGATACAGGGTGTTCTTTATAAGCGTGGATGTAAGTTGCGAAGATTTACAAACTGATCGTGAAATAAATATGATATTCGACAACACAGGCCTGCGACGAAAAAAAAAAAAATGCCTCTCCTTTATGTATTTTTGTGTTGAAGCCAGAAATGACAAAAATAGTAATATGCGTTACAAGAGCGGTATGTTGAAGTTTTCATGTTCGAGGAAAAGTTTGAAAAAGCGAAACGTAGTTGAGCTTTTTAATTTCCGAGAATTGAAAGAAAACATACCGCTCGTATATCGTACATTATTTTGTGCGAAGATCGTTTATTACATACCTGAAAGAGGAATTTCTAATTAGTTGCAATGAAATCTCCATCTTGGTTTCTGTTCAATGACGGCAAATTTGCAAAACAAAAATATATATCTTGAACATTGTTGCTTTAAAATGTTTTCTGTGTTTACTATACTCCAGCAGGCCGTGATATACGTCTGTCTTTTTTTCCTCCAGTCTATGATGAGTCTGGAATCTTGTTGATTTTTCACGGCTTCCTTAATGTTACTTGCATCACGAATGCAGTAACTTTAGTGGAGTTTTAGAGTTTACTCAATTTTTGCAAATATTTAAAAACAATAATTAACAGTGCAATTTAGGTGAAATTGCAGTGGTAAGTTTCAATTTATAATTATTACTATATTGAACGTCTCTAAAAATAATATGTTAAAAGTCTAAAGCAGTAAAATCAATATGTCACTTAAGCGGTAAGAAGAGGGAAATTGTTACGTGTGTTCGGTTGGGAATAATGAATGTGGAATTTTAGACTTTCCGCGGATTGGTTTTGTGCGGAAACCAAGCAAATACGCACGACCTCGCACAAAGGTACATTAAATTTAATTTTAATTTAATTTAATTGCAACCATGAACATAAAACAATGCTATGGGCATAGTCAGTCAATACAAAACACAAGTACAGATTAAAAATAAAATTGAAAATAAAATTAGAAATGAAGGGCTCCTACTTGTTCAAAATATTCACTCACATTATAAAAAGGATTATCAAAAAGCCATTTCCGTAAAACGTTTCTAAATTTAGATAAATTAACAATATGAGCGTCATAGATAGCATAATATGATATTCTAAGATAAGATTTGGATACCAAAGTTTTCAATTGTCTTAACAGAAAAATGACTCTTAGATAATTTAATACAAAGTAAATCTATATGACGATCCCAACTGAATTTGGTATCAAGAGTTAAACCAAATACCTTACTATAATAATACCGGACAGCTAGCAGTTTTGCGCGCGAACGCTGGTGCTGCTACCTAGGCGGCCGGTGTGGCGATACTCGCGAAACAAGCTGTAACCAATTGCAATGTATATTTTTGCTGGGCTAGTTAACAGTTTTATTAATCAGTACTAGTGTTAAAATGTCAGGGTGTATATGTGCTGTTTATAATTGTGACAATTGCACCATTACAAATTGCCCCAAATCGTACTTTCGATTTCCGAGGGATCATAAAACGTGAGTCAACAACATTCTTTAGTAGGTCTAATGCCTTCGTCTTTGTGTTGATAGAAAAAAATATAAATTATCTTTCTTATTTAGACCTAATAAATGAATAGAAGTTAAAATGTATCGGAAGTTTTAATGTTTTATGAAATAAAGTTTTATTGTTGTCCACATGGCATTATTAATTATAATTATTAAAAGCATTAGATTACTATCAATTTTATCTTTACAGTTGTCAGCAATGCGTATATAAAGCATTATTGCAAATTCATTCCTAATATTTTGTTTCGATAAACCAAAGAAAAATATGTAACAATTAATTACGGAAAGTAATATGAAGTATGCAATATTTCTCATAATATGCAGCTTTGATATTTGTAAGATAATTATTTTACATTAAATAACTTACTATTCAACATTTCTTAAGTGTTTCATATATTATTCCACATTAGTAACTCACATTTTAAACAATAGTCCGAATCCCGCTATGTTAATATTTGTATTTGTGGACGTAAATCCATCTCTCTCCGCTAGATGTCAGGTCCGCGATATTTTGCATTCACGTCAATGCTACTAGTATACAGCTGTCCGGTATTAGAGAGAAGATTCCAAAAAGGATAGCTGCCCTTGAAAAAGGGGTACCGAGCGGTAACAGCACCTAAATTAATTGTAGATCAACAATATTCTATTTTAAATTTAAATTTTATTTTTATTTTAGCCTATTTTAATTTAATTTATTTTTGGGGGGCAGCTATCCTCGACATGAATAATTTATTTTTCATATATAGAGCTGTACAGATGGTTATTTACAATTAACAAGGAATGTCTTAAAACATTAATGGCTATATCTTGAAGTTCCAAAAGATCGATATGGAAACGATGAAAGAAATTGATACAAAATTTTGATATAGTGTCCCTTGCACCAAAGAGGAACCCATTTACTTTCCAGGTATTTGGTTAACCCTTAAATTGGCAAAACTTCACTTCTCACACTAGTTTATTAAACCGTGTCGGACCGTAAAGAAAACAACTATCGCAATGTCCATATTTTATATTATGTCGTACAATATTATAGTATTGTGAAATTTTAATTTTCCTATCAATTTTTTTCTATTGTACCTACTATTAAAATTATAGCATACAGCCTATT
This sequence comes from Periplaneta americana, assembly GCA_025594305.2. Classification (NCBI taxonomy): domain Eukaryota; kingdom Metazoa; phylum Arthropoda; class Insecta; order Blattodea; family Blattidae; genus Periplaneta; species Periplaneta americana. Next base: position 108,596,601 of record JAJSOF020000031.1, on the reverse strand, counting down.
AACCTGTTGTATCCTATAGGATACTTTGCGAATTTAAGGGTTAACATGAGTCTGAAATTGAACAGTTTATTTTAAAGAAAGAAGTATTTTCTGTGTTTTATTAACATTGAGACTAAATCCATTCGGCCGGAACCAAGACATGGCATTATTTAAAGATTCCGTCATAAAATGGGAGAGCAAAAACAAATCATTGTTTGAACAATATAAAGATGTAGCGTCAGCAAACAAAACACATTCATTGGAAATATTATTGGGGAGATCATTTATCGCTATTAGTAGCAATAAGGGCCCTAAGACAGAGCCTTGCAGAACCCCATATTCAAATAAAGTTACTTCAGAGAAAATGCCATTGTAGCAAACTTTTTGAGTCCTTCTAGTATCGTAATATAGGGGTGCCGTTTGAAATTTCAAGGAGGTAGTGAGGGGGTGAAACCTAAAATATAATTAACACTTGTTTTAAACTTCCCCTTCAATACCTAATTGGCATGTGTTTTATTTAAACTGAATTTAATTGAAATAAATAGTTAGACTGTGAAGTTTAAAATTAAAAGCCCTGTATATAAATTTATTTATGCTCGACCATGCCGAAATGTAGTAATTATACACCTGGTAGCAGTCCTTTAATGCATGTCATTAAAGTACACCTACTCATTAAAGTCCAGGTGTTCAGCCAATGACAACTCAGCTTATAGGTGTTCAGCCAATGACAAGTCAGCTTTGTACCGTTATAAAACCGCAAGTATCGATATTCTAGGATATGCAATCGAAAGAGAATTAGCGAAAAGTCACGGAGGCTGGAAATCCAATACTGTCGCAGAAGGTTACGTTCTGTTACTATAATAATTAGCGTTAATTGTAAATAATATTCAAATAAATTCAATTTCTCATCTCGTTTTTCAATGTCGAATTCAATAATCAAGGTTATATCAAGTTTAACGGGATTACATCAAGGTCAATGACATTATTGCTTCTCGGAAAAATCAATACTTTCGCGTCTGCGCACATCTCACAATTCACGACCTAGAACAAGGTCACTTCCGATCTTGTCAGATACAAATAAAATGTATACATCTGAATAATTTCAAGTCAGAAATATGGTCGAGCATAAAAAGTCGTATGAAACTTGTCTATAATGGTAATTAAGACGCTCGTATGAATATTATGAAACTCTCTTGCGCTCGTTTCATAAACATCCATACTTGCGTCTTAATTACTATCATTATAGGCTCGTTGCATAATGTACTATTATTGTTGTCACAATTAATTTCTACTCAACTAATGTTCCTCAAAAGCGAAGCTAGACAATGAGATTTCGTTTGATCATGCTCATAGTAAACATTTGAAGATCTAATACCGTTTTATCATCACATAGCCATCCTAGCACAACAATCGACAGAAAAAAAAAGATAGTTACAGAATAGATATCTGAATCCCATCTTGTTTTGAAGCATTTTTGGGCCTTGGAAAGCATTCTCAGACATCTCTTCAATAATAAAACAAAAGAACGTCTAGTCCTTGTTTCGTCGACAAGATTTCCATCTGGAAACGTCCAGAAGGATATTGACAGCCTATTCAAAACCAAACAACCACTTTCTTATTCTTATTTTTTTAATAAGACAAGAACGCCTATCGGCTGAGGTACAGGTTGCTGGTTGTAGTATGTCTTCATTCTCAGAATTAATATTAAAATATGTCAGAATTGGAGGCGCACCTGTGCTGCCAACATCTACATAAAAAAAACCTCAACAACAGAGTTACATGTCACAATGCAGGGCTCGGGAAATCTGTTAGATTGGACAGACAGATCTCCGCTCCATTCATAAGAGAGCAGCGTACATGATAATGATGAGTACACAGGTTTGGTAGCGAACCAATACGGAGGAGGCTGTGAATAAAACATAAACTGAGTTGAGTGATGGCATTTACATACCAAGTGAAGGATTGCGCCCTGTACGAGTCAGCTGGGCGTAAGTAAATCTACCGTTTGGCATTGTGAGAGAGGAAATTGCTAACAATAAGGAGGGCAACAAGGAGAAAAACACCTAGATAATGAAGAAGCAGATGTACATAAAGAAGTGAATCAGAGGAGGGGAAAAGACAGAAGAAAGGGAAGAAGGAATGAAATGGAAGAAAAGAAGAAAAGAAAAAGACGGAAGGAAAGTACGTAAAGAAAGGAAAAGACGGAAAAAAGAAAGAAAAAGACGGAAGAAAGAGAATAAGGAAAAAGATGGAATAAAAGAAAGAAAGGGAAAAGACGGGAGAAAGAAGGAAAGACTGAAATGGAAGAAAAGAAGAAAAGAAAAAGACGGAAGGAAGAGAATAAGGAAAAAGATGGAATAAAAGAAAGAAAGGGAAAAGACGGGAGAAAGAAGGAAAGACTGAAATGGAAGAAAAGAAGAAAAGAAAAAGACGGAAGGAAAGTATGTAAAGAAAGGAAAAGACGGAAAAAAGAAAGAAAAAGACGGAAGAAAGAGAATAAGGAAAAAGATGGAATAAAAGAAAGAAAGGGAAAAGACGGGAGAAAGAAGGAAAGACTGAAATGGAAGAAAAGAAGATAAGAAAAGGACGGAAGGAAGGAAAGGACGAAAAGACGGAAAAAAGAAAGAAAAAACTATAGAATAAGGAAAAAGATGGGAAAAAATATCAAAGGAAAAGGAGGGAAGGAAGAAGATGTACGGAATAAAAGGGAGAAGATGGAGGAAAGGAAATAAGGAATGAGGTGAATGAAAAGAAGAAACGAAAATGATTGATGGAAGAAGATGTAAGGAAAAAAGGAAAGAGGCAGGAGAAAGGAAAGAAGGAATGAGATGGAAGAAAAGAAGGGAAAAAAGACGGAAGAAAAAAAGAACAAAAAGACGGGAAAAGGAAAAAAAGACGGAAGAAAGAGAATAAGGAAAAAGCTGGAATAAAGAACAAAGGAAAAAGACAAAAGGAAGAAAATGTAAGAAAAATGGAAACGATGGGAGAAAGGAACTAAGGAAATGATGTTAAGTAAAAGAAGAAAGGAAAAAACGAAAGGAAGAAAAGAACGAAAATATGGAGAAAAAAGAAAAACACGAAAGAAAGAGAATAAGGAAAAAGTTGGAAGAAAAGAACAAAGTAAAAAGACGGAAGGAAGGAAAGTAGAAGATGTAAGGAAAAAAGGAAAAAGACGGAAGAAAGTAAAGACGGAATGAGATGAACGAAATTACGGAAAAAAAAAAAAGACGAAAGGAAGGAAAGAAGGAAGAAGATATAAGGAAAAAGGAAAAAGAAGAAACTAAAGAAGGAATGAGATGAAAGAAAAGAAGAATGAAAAAGACGGAAGAAAGGAAAGGACGAAAATACGGAAAAAGAAAGAAAAAGACGAGAGAATAAGGAAAAAGATGAAAGAAAAGAACAAAGGAAAAAGACGGAAGAAAGTAAAGAAGGAAGAACATGCAAGGAAAAAAGGAGAAAGACTGAAGAAAGGAAAGAAGCAATGCGATGGAAGAAAAGAACAAAGGAAAAAGACGGAAGGAAGTAAAGAACGAAAGTACGGAAAAAAAGAAAGAAAAAGGCGGAAGGAAGAGAATAAGGAAAGAGAGGGAGGACGGAAAGAGGCCTACTATGTACTATTAAAATCAAGTGTAACTACTGAAAACTTGGAAATATGCATGTTTAATTTTTGTAAAGGAAAATGACGAAAATCCATGCAAGAATGTTTCACACTGGCACGTTCAATTTGACAGAAATGTACCCAGAGATAAATTTCAAGTGAGATCTAATCCCGGCACTTGTTCAGAATGGGCAGCGTGACATTTATACACTGGGTTTAATGAAGCCAATTGGACTCCGAGAGCTGCAAAGACAAGTGGCACTCCAGGCAGATAAAACGGAGATTGGGACCTGCATTCAAATACCTGAGTGACAAAACTAATATCTCTATTACAACATCTCTATTTATTGCTTTCCACTTCACTGCACAGTGGTTCCACACAGATACCAACACAATGAAAATCATTTCTGTATGATTATAGTTGTCATTTTGAAAATACGATAATATGGTAAATATAATGTACCATTCTCTTTAATTAAAATTATGTCATAATATAAAGTTTAAAATTCATAATATCGAAAGCATTATTTCGAACAATTGTGTACGTCCCTCCATAAAAATGTTTGCTATAGTAAAACATTTCGGCATTGTATTTGATCAACACTTAAGGGTCCACACCTGTAGAGTAACGGTTAGCGCGTCTGGCCGCGAAACCAGGTGGCTCGGGTTCGATTGCAGGTCGGGGCAAGTTACCTGGTTGGGGTTTTCTCCGGGATTTTCCTCAACCCAATATGAGAAAATGCTGGGTAACTTTCGGTGCTGGACACCGGACTCATTTCACCGGCATTATCACCTAAGATATTGATAAATCGTCGTAAAATAACCTGCTTAACAAAAAATACTTGAGGTATTCATGACCCTTTAAATGACTGTTTTGGTCAACATTTTGCGTTTCCCAATTCTTTGGTCGGCGGGAAAAGGCACAAAGTCAAAAAATGAATTTTTCAGGAGATTCTCTTTTTTTAATTTACTCTTAACTGAATAAAAGTATAAAATGAAATTCGTATATGTTGGTTAAAGTAAGACTCTTTTCAATTTAAAATACAAGATTTTTATTATTTCAAAAATTAGAAAAAATAACTTATGTGATTAGGTACAACAGAAAAATCGACTTTTTTTACTTATGTGCTTTTTCCCGTTGACCAAAGAATATTGGTATTTTCTGATTCCTTGTTATTTCTCCTTTACCAATATATATATGCTATCTTGCTTCAATTGCCTATTATTAGCATTTTTCTAACCGGAAGTAGTCATTCCTTCAACCGGAAGTTACTGTCTGCAAGTGCACGACAGTCATTTTCAGGTTTTTTCTCTGACAAATAAGTTAAATTTGGCCCTATCTGTATGGAAGAATTTTTTCTCATATTATAAACTTATTATTTTTTCACTACATAGTTCGTTTCTCGTTTTCTCATTTATTGACTTTTATGCATTTGTTTAATTTCAAAAAATAACAACACCTATAAAACAGCATCCTAAATGACTGTATCATATATCAAATTAAAGAAAATTAAATTCTACGTGTTCTGAATCAAAGAAAATTTAGAAAACCGCATAACCAAAAATTTTGTGAAATAAACAAAAAATAAACTGAAGAAAAAATTCATCCTCGCTAAAAAAAAAAAAAAAAAAAGAAGAAAATTCACGTTTCAAAATGTATATTACATAAATTTCTGAGATTCAAAATATTCTACACATATTTAGGAATGTTCTATATCAAAGAAAATCAGCTTAAAATAATTCACTAAGAAGTTAGAATTTTTGAAAAAAAAAAAATGTAAATTTATTTTTGTAAAATAATTTTTCTGCTGCTCTCCAAATATATATATTTTTAATTTGCCCCCACAGAATATGAATCGGTAATATTTTGAAAAAGACTGCTCTATAATTGAAGTTTTTTATTCAAAAAGGGTCATGAATACCTTAAGATGGAAAAAACAAATCACGTATTTATGGAATAGAGTTCATTGAAAATTATACAGGGTAAACCGGACGTAATATCATTAATTTTAGGGGTTATTCTTTGAGATATTTCAAACAAAAAGTGTAATACAATTTTGCTCGTTTTTGCTTCCTTTTGAGATAAAAATACTTTATATGAAACATTTCATAGCGTGTTTTGGGACAGCTACTGATTTAATATGCCCAATCACTTTAAGAGAACAGTGTATTATGATGATACATTATTGAAAGAATTTTATTTTTGTCCTTTAAATATGTAGAAATTTGATCTGAGCAAATGTGACACTTTAAAATTCCTTGCACAACTATACGACGAAAACATAAGCTGGTGTATAGTATATAGTATCCAAATCATTATATTTGAAGTGGACTTCGCGTCGACTTTCAATTTTTATTGATGGCAGATACTACACTGTCACCATGGCAACCCTCAGAAACGGTTGCCCTGATCTATAGATTTTAGCGCACCAAGCCGGACTTTGGGCAGCAGCTGGAGAGATTTCGAACTTGCGTCTTGTAAAGGAAACTTGCTCGGTCAGATAATCCTGGCTTGAGACCCCGGACCGAGCACATGTGTTAATGGTCCTCTTCCACCCCTACCCGAACGAGTGGACCTGCCCATACTCTGTAGTGTTCTCACTCGATTAGAAAGCTATAAGTCCATTAGAAACTAGGTCTAATTTATGCCACACCAGGGACTAGCATTTTAAACTAAAAAGTATAAATTTATCTGCTGAAATCGTGAGATCGTTAGCAACCTGCAATCACCGTATCTAACGATTAACGGGTAGTTTAAACTGCTAAAATGGTGGAGCGTTCGTTCAGTACAGGTTTCTTTATTTAGCTAGACTTCAGCTGAAATCGGCGGAGTAGAATGGATGTTGTGTAGAGGTACTTGGTTCAAAACCCGCATGGGTCATGGATTGCCCATTTATATTAATACTATCACTGACTTAAGTCTGTTATATTTTCAAATACAGCTTTGTTATTGTTAGTGAATAATTGAAAATTGAAATTATGGTTTATTTAACGACGCTCGCAACTGCAGAGGTTATATCAGCGTCACCGGTGTGCTGGAATTTTGTCCCGCAGGAGTTCTTTTACATGCCAGTAAATCTACTGACATGAGCCTGTCGCATTTAAATGCCATCGACCTGGGCCGGGATCGAACCCGCAACCTCGAGCATAGAATGCCAGCGCTATACCAACTACCCTACCGAGGGCGACATTAGTGAATAATTAGTTTATTATAAGTTAAAAGTTGTTTGCTCCTGAATTATTTTCAAAGTTGTGTTTAGAAGTATGAATGTAATAGTTATTACCATGCAATACAGTCTGTAGTTGTTCAATTAATTCTACTTTTAAACTTGGTATTACGTTAGAACTAACAGCGTCTGAAACAGAATATATTTGTAAGAACTGAGGATTGTTCTTTCAGATGGAAGAAGGCATTGTCACCAAACGGCACCACGTGGAAAAAGGTGTTGCACTGTTTTACATTATTTAAAGAGTGTGTTACCAACGGATGTACTACTATAAGTAAGTTTTTAATGGTTGTGAAGGCTGTCGAGTCTCAGGAAGAACAACGTTTCCAGCAGTACAACATAATCCGTTTGGTCCATTATCATCCAGTCTGCTGTCAAAAAATCTGAAAGAATTTATAAAACAGTTATATTACCGGTAGTTCTGTATGGTTGTGAAACTTGAACTCTCACTTTGAGAGAGGAACAGAGATTAAGGATGTTTGAGAATAAGGTTCTTACGAAAATATTTGGGGCTAAGCGGGATGAAGTTACAGGAGAATGAAGAAAGTTACACAACACAGAACTGCACGCATTGTATTCTTCACCTGACATAATTAGGAACATTAAATCCAGACGTTTGAGATAGGCAGGGCATGTAGCACGCATGGGTGAATCTAGAAATGCGTACAGAGTGTTAGTTGGAATACCTGAGGGAAATACACTTTTGGGGAAGTCGAGACGTAGATGGGAGGGTAATATTAAAATGGATTTGAGTAAGATGGGATACGATGCTAGGGACTGGATTAATGTTGCTCTTTTCTATTTATATGGCTCATTTGTGCTTCTATCCACTTGTCCACCTGTCTGTTTTTCGGAATTCGATTTTGGTACACGTGAATCTCTCCTATCTTTCTTTCAAATCTCCACATCTCTCGCCAAGCTATCAGCATTCTGGAAGGCAATAGATGCGTATATCAAATTACTCAACAGTTGCAAGGATTTAACTTTCTACTCGACCTGTACTTGACAATCAGTGCTGTCCGTCAGTCTTCTGAATAAAACATGAAAGGAAGGAGTTCGGAAATGTTAATATTTGTTCGGGACATTCTGAAAGGGACGAACCAACAGCAATCAATCAAACCTTCTGAAAGGTCGTGATGCAAGGCGTTTCTATCCTATACTTGCACAAAAAAAGTCTCCAATTCACATAAAGTCCTCCATTCTACAGTACAGATGCTACTATATACATAATAGATCGGTACCCTCAGGTTTGTAGCCTGTAAAACTCGAAATGAGATATTCTGAACAAGTGTTAATTCTTTATAAAGTTCTAACAAAGCGGACTTGCTTACAGAGGTACAGGGCTTAAAGAGAAGATTCCGATGCATTTACCGTAACAATAGACACAGTGGACCAATATTACACGAGTATTCTGATACTTCAAAGTGATAAAGTCAAGATGATTATGAAAATGTGACTACTACCGGTTTTTTATTCTAATGTCAGAATATATCCTGTTAATTCTTGAGGCTGAGGATCATAAAGTTACATATTTTTTTACTTCAAATAAAGATTTACAACTTCCTTTCCTAAAATTGTTCTAATACACATCATTCCCTGATTAATATACTTGTAGATACTGAATATGAACAAAATCCGTCCAATAGTTTAGTAGAAATCGCTGTACACAGACAGACTAGTACTAAAATTATTATATTTCATGTACATCATTCCCTGATAAATTTACTCGTAGGTACTGAATATGAACAAAATCCGTCCAATAGTTTTAGAGAAATTACTACACCAAAACTGTTACCCAACATCAAATTTTTATTGTATTCTCATGCAAAATCTTGGGATTGATTTCTTGCAGGTTCCTTCGTCTAACGAGAAAAAAATACAATCCCACATTAACTTCATGACAAGTCCAGCAGAATCTATTCCAGCAACGAACACCGATACATGAGCTCCCAGGTCTTGGTCTGAACTCTCTTTTATTAGGGATCATAATTTCAGAAGTCACCGTATCAGCAGCTTGGATGCTCAGTCTATCAGAATTTAATTACAGTGGTCGGTTGTCCGGTAATTCAAGCCGTTTATGGCCCGCGATAGCACTGTGAGTGCATGCGTGAGATAAAACATCAGGGGTAAGGTATGCAGCCATGTCGTCAGAGTTATAACCGTCATTATTGCCCATGGCAACGCCCTGTGATCACCGTGATAAGATACCGCACATGTGGAATGCGCACCGATGCATGAAAAAGGGCCATAACATGTAAACAAATGACTGCACTCCCACACTCGATTCGTTTGGGATCTGTACGAACTTAATAAAAGCTTTCATGGAGTTAAATCCCTTTTCTTCTTCAGTTACTTTATAGATTTAAGCTATATATAGGCCTACTGTAATGCACTACGTTTGTCATGGTATGAATCTATACGAGATTTTCCTAAATGTGGCGAATATGAAAGATTTATGAAAACTAAAAACAGCACTCCATCAAATAGGCAATATAAGATTTTAATGTAAAGATTTTCATTGAAAAACATGGTATTTAATTATTATTATTATTATTATTATTATTATTATTATTATTACTATTATTATTATTATTATTATTATTATTATTATTATTATTAATGATACTCGGGAGGAAATTAAACACAGAATAAATATGGGAAATGCCTGTTATTATTCGGTTGAGAAGCTTTTGTCATCCAGTCTGCTGTCAAAAAATCTGAAAGTTACAATCCATAAAACAGTTATATTACCGGTTGTTCTTTATGGTTGTGAAACTTGGACTTTCACTTTGAGAGAGGACCATAGGTTAAGGGTGTTTGAGAATAAGGTGCTTAGGAAAATATTTGGGGCTAAGAGGGATGAAGTTACAGGAGAAAAGAGAAAGTTACATAACGCAGAGCTGCACGCATTGTATTCTTCACCTGTCATAATTAGGAACATTAAATCCAGACGTTTGAGATGGGCAGGACATGTAGGACGTATGGGCGAATCCAGAAATGCATATAGAGTGTTAGTTGGGAGGCCGGGGGAAAAGACCTTTCGGGAGGCCGAGAAGTAGATGGGAAGATGATATTAAAATGGATTTGAGGGAGGTGGAATATGATGGTAGAGACTGGATTAATCTTGCTCAAGATAGGGTCCGATGGCGGGCTTATGTGAGGGCGGCAATTAACCTCCGGTTCCTTAAAAGCAAGTAAGTAAGTATTATTATTATTATTATTATTATTATTATTATTATTATTATTATTATTATTATTCCAATGAAAGACGGGAAGCAAATAGTACACTTAGGAATAAAAAGAGAGGCTCCTTGAAGGAAAAACTGAATGAGGTAGAAACAAACAGTAGGAATAAAATCATTGGAGATTTATACAAGGGTATAAAGGAATTTAAGAACGGATATCAGCCAAGGGTAAACGTGATCAAGGATGAGAATGGTGACTTGCTTGCAGACTCTCATTCAATCCTTAACAGATGGAAAAACTATTTTGGGCAACTACTAAATGTATATAGGGCAAATAGAAATGATCGGGACGAAATTCAAATACAAACTGCTGAGCCATTTATACCCGAACCCACGCTTTCTGAAGTCGAAATTGCGATAGAAAATCTGAAAAAGTACAAGTCTCCAGGTATCGATCAAATTCTAGCAGAATTAATACAAGAGGGTGGAAGCGTATTATCTAGCGAAATTTATAAACTTGAACTTGGTATTTGGGAAAAGGAAATTGTACCAGAACAATGGAAGGAGTCCATAATTGTACCTATTTTTAAGAAGGGGGCAAGACTAACTGTAGTAACTTTCGAGGAATATCACTTTTGTTGACGTCGTACAAAATTTTGTCCAATATTCTTTTGAGAAGATTAATTCCGTATGTAGATGAAATTATTGGGGATCATCAGTGTGGTTTTAGGCGTAATAGATCAACTATTGATCAGATTGTTTGTATTCGACAGATAATGGAGAAAAAATGGGAGTGTAAGGGTACAGTACATCAGTTATTCATAGATTTCAAAAGGCTTATGACTCGGTTAAGAAAGAAGATTTATATAATATTCTTATTGAATTTGGTATTTCCAAGAAACTAGTTCGATTAATTAAAATGTGTCTCAGTGAAACTTACAGCAGAGTTCGTATAGACCTGTTTCTATCTGATGCTTTTCCAATTCACTGTGGGCTAAAGCAAGGAAATGCACTATCGCCTTTACTTTTTAACTTCGCTCTAGAATATGCCATTAGGAAAGTCCAGGATAACAGGCAGGGTTTGGAACTGAACGGGTTACATCAGCTTCTTGTCTATGCGGATGACGTGAATATGCTAGGAGAAAATCCACAAACGATTAGGGAAAACACGGAAATTTTACTTGAAGCAAGTAAAGCGATAGGTTTGGAAGTAAATCCCGAAAAGACAAAGTATATGATTATGTCTCGTGACCAGAATATTGTACGAAATGGAAACATAAAAATTGGAAATTTATCCTCTGAAAAGGTGGAAAAATTCAAATATTTTGGAGCAACAGTAACAAATATAAATGACACTCGGGAGGAAATTAAACACAGAATAAATATGGGAAATGCCTGTTATTATTCGGTTGAGAAGCTTTTGTCATCCGGTCTGCTTTCAAAAAATCTGAAAGTTAGGATTTTTAAAACAGTTATATTACCGGTTGTTCTGTAAAGTTGTGAAACTTGGAGTCACTCTGAGAGAGGAACAGAGGTTAAGGGTGTTTGAGAATAAGGTGCTTGGGAAAATATTTGGGGCTGAGAGGAATGAAGTTACAGGAGAATGGAGAAAGTTACACAACGCACAATTGCACATAATTACAACATTAAATCGAGACGTTTGTAATGGGCAGGGCATGTAGCTCGTATGGGTGGATCCAGAAATGCATATAGAGTGTTAGTTGGAAGACCTTTGGGGAGGCCAAGACGTAGATGGGAGGATAATATTAAAATATGTTTGAGAAAGATGGTATATGATTGTAGGGACTGTATTAATTTTGCTCAGGATAGGGACTGATAGAGGGCTTATGTGAGGGCGGCAATGAACCACCGGGTTCCTTAAAAGCCATTTGTAAGTAAGTAAGGACTTCATAGTTGAAATCGATCTGAGATTGCTTGTTAAGACGACTTCAGTATGAAAGAGAATTATTTGTATGCAGAAGCTCTGTTACAGCTTAGTAAATTCGGTCGGATTGTATATTAAACAGGAAAATGAAACAAGGTCTGGAAGTTTGCGAACTCAACTTCGTCTTCATTAATGATGTCAAGAAAGTAATGCACACGAAATGAGGAAGCGAGAGTGAGAAGGCTAAATATATGGAAATAAATTGAAACACAATATAGTGAAATGCTAACTGAACATCCAGAAAGATTAATGTTGAAATTGCTACTGTAAGAAAAGACGTCTCAGAGGTTAGCGAGAAATCCACTGCGAGAGAATACATTAATTTTATGAAAATAAGAAGACACAAACGGAAGGATATGGAAAGTAATTGATGGATGATCGTGTTTGATTAATATTTAATGAAGTTTCAGTATGAAATATTGTCTCTGTTTCGAGGCTATTAAATCACAACTAACTTCAACATTTGAGCTGATGTTTATGCATTTTATGTGTTGATAAACATGCTGAATTTTCTTTAACTCTTGTTCAAACAAATGAATTGTTTAATTTTATTTCAGTAGGTTATTTTACGACGCTTTATCAACATCTTAGATTATTTAGCGTCTGAATGAGATGAAGGTGATAATGCCGGTGAAATGAGTCCGGGGTCCAGCATCGAAAGTAAAGGCTCATTCACAATAAAAATTAAACATAACGTAAGCGTTAACTTGACGTTACAGTAAAATCAAGAAGTCATACCATCATTCACGATGGGAACTTAAACATAACAGCAAACATACTTGGTAACCATGGAAACATAACAAAGACGCCATTTCCTCATATTCTGTCGTATACTTCAGCGCTCCACGATTGTGTTCTGTTTGCAAATCACGTAAGCATAAGCATGAAAGTTTGGAGTTTGCAAACTTTCATGTTAACGTCTTACGGTAATGTTTATGTCAATGCTTATGTGAATCATTGTGAATGATTCCATTTGGTAGCCTGGGCGCAAACGTCTGTGTTTATGTCACGGTTATTTTAATTTTCATTGTGAATGGGCCTTTACCCAGCATTTGCTCGTATTGAGTTGAGGGAAAACCCCGGAAAAAACCTCAACCAGGTAACTTGCCCCGACCGGGATTCGAACCCGGGCCACCTGGTTTCGCGGCCAGACGCGCTCACCGTTACTCCACAGGTGTGGACTTTGAGTCTTGTTCAAACAAAATTTTACTGGGAAATTAATTTCTTAATAATTAATTCTACTCTCCTTAAATGTGGCTTAATTTTCTCATTACGGGAATTATAAAGCAGAGAAATATGTGTTTATGTATACTGACAGGAAAATATAAATTTTACAGAATTTTTACATGCAGAAAGAGCGATTATGGACATATTGGCTTCAGGAAGGGAAAAGGTACGCCAGATACAATTATCGGACTGCTACGAACAATCGACGAAAGATACCTAGAGAAGAAAAAGAAGTATAGTATTTGTGAAATTAGAAAAGGCGTTTGACACAGTGCATTGGAATAAAATGATGATGATCCTAAAATAAATTGGTGTGGATTGAAAACAGAGGAGGCTGTTCAGTAACCTTTATATGAAACAACGAGTCAAAGTAAGGATAGGAGAAGAAATGTCAGAAGGAAGTGAAATAGGGAGAGGAGTACAAGGATGTCCTTTATCACCTACCCTGTTCAACATCTAGTTGGAAGATTTAGTGAAGAACTGTTTTCAGAACATGGGAGGAGTGATAGTAAGAGGAAGAAGAATAAAGTGCATAAGATTTTCTGATGATATGGCGTTGTTAGCAGAAGAAGAGACGATACTAAGGGATATGCTACTGGAGCTAAATGACAGCTGTGAGCAGTATGGGATGAAGATAAATGCAAATATGATGAGTATGGTTATCGGAAGAAAAATAAAGAATTCTATATGAGGCAGTAGAGCAAGTGGACAGCTTCAAATACTTGGGGTGTACTATAAGCAGTAGCATGAGCTGCTGCCAGGAAGTCAAAAGTCAATGGCAAAGGAAGTTTTTAATAGAAAAAGGAGCATCTTCTGCGGACCTCTGGAAAAAGACATTTCTGAATAGTTCATTCTCTATTTGTAATATTCTTTTACCTTTAAAACTAAAGAAAAGTGGTATTTTACGAACAACTTGAATTGGTGTAATTCTGAAAATACTGGGATTAGGACAAATGTTATAAGACATTTTTTTTGCTCAGAATGTCTTCGGAAATAAGCTCCATAAGTGACGGTAAACCCTCATGAATCACCCTGTATATGCAATTTTCACAAGATTCTTGCTCCAACGTGAAAATCCCTCGGAGCACAATTTGTAAATCTGTACAGAAATACAACCAATACCCACCTTTGTTTTATGCACCTGACAGTAGATGTGTAAGCAGCCTGGGTGGAAAAAGCTAAGCTGTTAAAAAGAGGCGGACTGCAGAGAGAATATTAAACTAAACTGAAGTTTACAAAGCTAACAGCCAGTGATCAGCGTTTAAACATGGAAGGCAGGACATTTTACACAGTGCACGGAAAGTAAACTCGAGTGCAGACAGGGGTGAGGTAAATGTCTGCACAGCACACAAAAGTAGATGGAACGCATCAGCCTGCTTTGTGCGTGCGTGCGTAGGACATCGTTTCAGCTTGATCAATAAACTCCCCCTACAAAATATTTAGGGGGAAGGACTTTCAGTCAGTTTTGACGCACCTTCAGACAAACCTGTGTTAGTTATGAGAGAGCGTGTTTAGGTTAACACTCTCCATCACAACACAAGAAAAGTGTTTGTGCAGCCTATACGATACTGCTGCAATTCCAGTTCCAACCCAACCCCCTCGAGACTGGTACAATCAAGGTGTAATGGCTAATTTAGATAATGAAAAACTATAACCATGGTAACCACCGCCCACTACAACATCGTTCTGGTAAAGTCGGAACGCTTTAAAACTGCTGAATCCATTTTATAACAGTAAGGTTTGAGATTCAGTGCATTGATGAATCGATCGATTCATGGCTTTGGATGGATTGATTGATTTGGATTGATTTGGATATATTTTTATTCATTGATTGATTCGGACTTATGAATGGATTCATTGATTCGAATTCTTGGATAAATTCATTGATTCGGATTCATGGATTGATTTAGATTCATGAATGGATGGATGGATGGATGGATGGATGGATGGATGGACGGACGGATTATATTGGCTTCATGGATTGATTTGGATTGATGAACTGATTGATTGATTGATTGATAGGTTGGTTGATTGGTTGGTTGGTTCGTTGGTTGGATTGGTTAGATTGATTGGTTGGATAGTTTGGTTGGTTGGTTGATTGATTGGTTGGTTGGTTCGTTGGTTGGATTGGTTAGATTGATTAGTTTGATAGATTGATTGACTGATTGCTTGGTTGGTTGGTTGTTTGGCTGGTTGATTGATTGATTGATTGCTTGGTTGATTGGTTGGTTGTTTGGTTGGTTGGTTGGTTGGTTGGTTGTTTGGCTGGTTGATCGATTGACTGATTGCTTGGTTGGTTGGTTGTTTGGCCGGTTGGTTGATTGATTGATTGCTTGGTTGATTGGTTGGTAGGTTGTTTGGCTGGTTGATTGATTAATTGATTGACTGGCTGGCTGCCTGACTGATTTATTGACTGACTGACTGATTGATTGATTGATTGATCGGTCGGTTGGATTGGTTGGATTGATTTATTGGTTGGCTGTTTGGCTGGTTGATTGATTGATTAATTGGCTGACTGACTGATTGACTGATTGGTTGACTGACTGACTGATTGATTGTTTGATTGACTGACTGACTGACTGATCGGTCGGTTGGATTGGTTGGATTGATTGATTGGTTGGTTGGTTGATTGATTGCTTGCTTGGTTGTTTGGCTGGTTGGCTGTTTAATTGATTGAATGATTGACTGACTGGCTGACTGACTGATTGATTGACTGGCTGGTTGATTGATTTATTGATTGATTGATCGGTCGGTTGGATTGATTGGTTGATTTCTTGATTGAATGATTGAAGGACTGATTTATTAGGATTAAAAAATTTAAACTATGATTTATTTAACGACGCTCGCAACTGCAGAGGTTATATCAGCGTCCCGGGCCAGGTGGATGGCATTTAAGTGTGCTTAAATACGACAGGCTCATGTCAGTAGATTTACAGGCATGTAAAAGAACTCTTACTGGACAAAATTCCGGCACACCGGAGACGCTGATATAAACTCGACAGTTGCGAGCGTCGTTAAATAAACCATAATTTGAATTTGCATATAAAGAAAGAGAGAAACCAGACTATCGTCAGCAGCTATGGATAGCACCTCTTCAATCATAGAACAAAATCAGCACTGTCTTTATTTTAGATATCTGAGAATTCAGTTTCTTCACTTTCAGCGAATTTTATCGACTGTCATTCAGCACTTCGGCGCCTCGTTTCGAAGTAGAACTGATAGCATCATATTTCACGGCCTGACACGACTATTCCAAGAATGTTGTGTTTCTTCGAGCAGTTCTGCTGTTGCATCTGGCGTTTTCAATACGGCCAAACTGTTGATTTCCTGTTACGCTATGAGATAACTAACAGCCTGCACAAAAAAATCTATGGCCTACTTTAAAAAAAAAAATAATAAATTTCCCATACAGCAAAATCAAACTATAAAGAAAAAAAGTTGATTCATTCATTGATTCATTCATTCATCCATTAAATGGGACACACTCACGGACAGGAGAACGCGAATTCGATTATGCGCAATGTTCAAAACATACAGAGGTGAGCCTGCCTGGAGAGAAATAAAAAATAGGTTGCAGCCGCCAAATTACTCTTCAAGGAACGACCACTCATATAAATTGAGGGAAAGAAGGCAGAGGACGGACACTGGAAAGTTTTCTTTTCTCAATCGTACTATCAGGGACTGGAATGCTTTACCTGCAAACTTACTGAAA